>JAVIAB010000026.1:1123492-1723492 GCA_032433765.1 Megaustenia siamemsis | reverse complement strand
GACTGGAGGATGCTATTAGGGAGTTGGTGAGTTTTTGGTGTGAGGAGGATATACAGCAGGGGTAGGGTTAGCTGACTGGAGGATGCTATTAGGGAGTTGGTGAGTTTTTGGTGTGAGGAGGATATACAGCAGGGGTAGGGTTAGCTGACTGGAGGATGAGAGATATACAGCAGGGGTAGGATTAGCTGACTGGAGGATGTGAGATATACAGCAGGGTAGGGTTAGCTGACTGGAGGATGTGAGATATACAGCAGGGGTAGGGTTAGCCGACTGGAGGATGCTATTAGGGAGTTGGTGAGTTTTTGGTGTGAGGAGGATATACAGCAGGGGTAGGGTTAGCTGACTGGAGGATGAGAGATATACAGCAGGGGTAGGATTAGCTGACTGGAGGATGAGAGATATACAGCAGGGGTAGGATTAGCTGACTGGAGGATGAGAGATATACAGCAGGGGTAGGATTAGCTGACTGGAGGATGAGAGATATACAGCAGGGGTAGGATTAGCTGACTGGAGGATGAGAGATATACAGCAGGGTAGGGTTAGCTGACTGGAGGATGAGAGATATACAGCAGGGGTAGGATTAGCTGACTGGAGGATGAGAGATATACAGCAGGGGTAGGATTAGCTGACTGGAGGATGAGAGATATACAGCAGGGGTAGGATTAGCTGACTGGAGGATGAGAGATATACAGCAGGGGTAGGATTAGCTGACTGGAGGATGCTATTAGGGAGTTGGTGAGTTTTTGGTGTGAGGAGGATATACAGCAGGGTAGGGTTAGCTGACTGGAGGATGAGAGATATACAGCAGGGGTAGGATTAGCTGACTGGAGGATGCTATTAGGGAGTTGGTGAGTTTTTGGTGTGAGGAGGATATACAGCAGGGGTAGGGTTAGCTGACTGGAGGATGAGAGATATACAGCAGGGGTAGGATTAGCTGACTGGAGGATGCTATTAGGGAGTTGGTGAGTTTTTGGTGTGAGGAGGATATACAGCAGGGGTAGGGTTAGCTGACTGGAGGATGAGAGATATACAGCAGGGGTAGGATTAGCTGACTGGAGGATGCTATTAGGGAGTTGGTGAGTTTTTGGTGTGAGGAGGATATACAGCAGGGGTAGGGTTAGCTGACTGGAGGATGCTATTAGGGAGTTGGTGAGTTTTTGGTGTGAGGAGGATATACAGCAGGGGTAGGGTTAGCTGACTGGAGGATGAGAGATATACAGCAGGGGTAGGGTTAGCTGACTGGAGGATGAGAGATATACAGCAGGGGTAGGATTAGCTGACTAGAGGATGAGAGATATACAGCAGGGGTAGGGTTAGCTGACTGGAGGATGAGAGATATACAGCAGGGGTAGGGTTAGCTGACTGGAGGATGAGAGATATACAGCAGGGGTAGGGTTAGCTGACTGGAGGATGAGAGATATACAGCAGGGGTAGGATTAGCTGACTGGAGGATGAGAGATATACAGCAGGGGTAGGGTTAGCTGACTGGAGGATGCTATTAGGGAGTTGGTGAGTTTTTGGTGTGAGGAGGATATACAGCAGGGGTAGGGTTAGCTGACTGGAGGATGAGAGATATACAGCAGGGGTAGGGTTAGCTGACTGGAGGATGAGAGATATACAGCAGGGGTAGGATTAGCTGACTGGAGCATGAGAGATATACAGCAGGGGTAGGATTAGCTGACTGGAGGATGAGAGATATACAGCAGGGGTAGGATTAGCTGACTGGAGGATGAGAGATATACAGCAGGGGTAGGATTAGCTGACTGGAGGATGAGAGATATACAGCAGGGGTAGGGTTAGCTGACTGGAGGATGAGAGATATACAGCAGGGGTAGGATTAGCTGACTGGAGGATGAGAGATATACAGCAGGGGTAGGGTTAGCTGACTGGAGGATGTGAGATATACAGCAGGGGTAGGGTTAGCTGACTGGAGGATGCTATTAGGGAGTTGGTGAGTTTTTGGTGTGAGGAGGATATACAGCAGGGGTAGGGTTAGCCGACTGGAGGATGAGAGATATACAGCAGGGGTAGGATTAGCTGACTGGAGGATGAGAGATATACAGCAGGGGTAGGGTTAGCTGACTGGAGGATGCTATTAGGGAGTTGGTGAGTTTTTGGTGTGAGGAGGATATACAGCAGGGGTAGGGTTAGCTGACTGGAGGATGAGAGATATACAGCAGGGGTAGGGTTAGCTGACTGGAGGATGTGAGATATACAGCAGGGGTAGGTTAGCTGACTGGAGGATGCTATTAGGGAGTTGGTTTTTGGTGTGAGGAGGATATACAGCAGGGGTAGGGTTAGCTGACTGGAGGATGAGAGATATACAGCAGGGGTAGGGTTAGCTGACTGGAGGATGTGAGATATACAGCAGGGATGGGGTTAGCTGACTGGAGGATGCTATTAGGGAGTTGGTGAGTTTTTGGTGTGAGGAGGATATACAGCAGGGGTAGGGTTAGCTGACTGGAGGATGAGAGATATACAGCAGGGGTAGGATTAGCTGACTGGAGGATGAGAGATATACAGCAGGGGTAGGGTTAGCTGACTGGAGGATGCTATTAGGGAGTTGGTGAGTTTTTGGTGTGAGGAGGATATACAGCAGGGGTAGGGTTAGCTGACTGGAGGATGCTATTAGGGAGTTGGTGAGTTTTTGGTGTGAGGAGGATATACAGCAGGGGTAGGGTTAGCTGACTGGAGGATGAGAGATATACAGCAGGGGTAGGATTAGCTGACTGGAGGATGAGAGATATACAGCAGGGGTAGGGTTAGCTGACTGGAGGATGCTATTAGGGAGTTGGTGAGTTTTTGGTGTGAGGAGGATATACAGCAGGGGTAGGGTTAGCTGACTGGAGGATGCTATTAGGGAGTTGGTGAGTTTTTGGTGTGAGGAGGATATACAGCAGGGGTAGGGTTAGCTGACTGGAGGATGAGAGATATACAGCAGGGGTAGGATTAGCTGACTGGAGGATGAGAGATATACAGCAGGGGTAGGATTAGCTGACTGGAGGATGAGAGATATACAGCAGGGGTAGGATTAGCTGACTGGAGGATGAGAGATATACAGCAGGGGTAGGATTAGCTGACTGGAGGATGAGAGATATACAGCAGGGGTAGGGTTAGCTGACTGGAGGATGCTATTAGGGAGTTGGTGAGTTTTTGGTGTGAGGAGGATATACAGCAGGGGTAGGGTTAGCTGACTGGAGGATGAGAGATATACAGCAGGGGTAGGATTAGCTGACTGCAGGATGAGAGATATACAGCAGGGGTAGGATTAGCTGACTGGAGGATGAGAGATATACAGCAGGGGTAGGATTAGCTGACTGGAGGATGAGAGATATACAGCAGGGGTAGGGTTAGCTGACTGGAGGATGAGAGATATACAGCAGGGGTAGGTTAGCTGACTGGAGGATGAGAGATATACAGCAGGGGTAGGGTTAGCTGACTGGAGGATGAGAGATATACAGCAGGGTAGGGTTAGCTGACTGGAGGATGAGAGATATACAGCAGGGGTAGGGTTAGCCGACTGGAGGATGAGAGATATACAGCAGGGGTAGGGTTAGCTGACTGGAGGATGAGAGATATACAGCAGGGGTAGGGTTAGCTGACTGGAGGATGAGAGATATACAGCAGGGGTAGGGTTAGCTGACTGGAGGATGAGAGATATACAGCAGGGGTAGGGTTAGCCGACTGGAGGATGCTATTAGGGAGTTGGTGAGTTTTTGGTGTGAGGAGGATATACAGCAGGGGTAGGGTTAGCTGACTGGAGGATGAGAGATATACAGCAGGGTAGGGTTAGCCGACTGGAGGATGCTATTAGGGAGTTGGTGAGTTTTTGGTGTGAGGAGGATATACAGCAGGGGTAGGGTTAGCTGACTGGAGGATGAGAGATATACAGCAGGGGTAGGATTAGCTGACTGGAGGATGAGAGATATACAGCAGGGGTAGGGTTAGCTGACTGGAGGATGCTATTAGGGAGTTGGTGAGTTTTTGGTGTGAGGAGGATATACAGCAGGGGTAGGGTTAGCTGACTGGAGGATGAGAGATATACAGCAGGGGTAGGATTAGCTGACTGGAGGATGAGAGATATACAGCAGGGGTAGGATTAGCTGACTGGAGGATGAGAGATATACAGCAGGGGTAGGATTAGCTGACTGGAGGATGAGAGATATACAGCAGGGGTAGGGTTAGCTGACTGGAGGATGAGAGATATACAGCAGGGGTAGGGTTAGCTGACTGGAGGATGAGAGATATACAGCAGGGGTAGGGTTAGCTGACTGGAGGATGAGAGATATACAGCAGGGGTAGGGTTAGCTGACTGGAGGATGAGAGATATACAGCAGGGGTAGGGTTAGCCGACTGGAGGATGAGAGATATACAGCAGGGGTAGGGTTAGCTGACTGGAGGATGAGAGATATACAGCAGGGGTAGGGTTAGCTGACTGGAGGATGAGAGATATACAGCAGGGGTAGGGTTAGCTGACTGGAGGATGAGAGATATACAGCAGGGGTAGGGTTAGCCGACTGGAGGATGCTATTAGGGAGTTGGTGAGTTTTTGGTGTGAGGAGGATATACAGCAGGGGTAGGGTTAGCTGACTGGAGGATGAGAGATATACAGCAGGGGTAGGGTTAGCTGACTGGAGGATGTGAGGGAGAGATATACAGCAGGGGTAGGGTTAGCTGACTGGAGGATGAGAGATATACAGCAGGGGTAGGATTAGCTGACTGGAGGATGAGAGATATACAGCAGGGGTAGGTTTAGCTGACTGGAGGATGAGAGATATACAGCAGGGGTAGGATTAGCTGACTGGAGGATGAGAGATATACAGCAGGGGTAGGGTTAGCTGACTGGAGGATGCTATTAGGGAGTTGGTGAGTTTTTGGTGTGAGGAGGATATACAGCAGGGGTAGGGTTAGCTGACTGGAGGATGAGAGATATACAGCAGGGGTAGGGTTAGCTGACTGGAGGATGAGAGATATACAGCAGGGGTAGGATTAGCTGACTGGAGGATGAGAGATATACAGCAGGGGTAGGATTAGCTGACTGGAGGATGAGAGATATACAGCAGGGGTAGGGTTAGCTGACTGGAGGATGAGAGATATACAGCAGGGGTAGGGTTAGCTGACTGGAGGATGCTATTAGGGAGTTGGTGAGTTTTTGGTGTGAGGAGGATATACAGCAGGGGTAGGGTTAGCTGACTGGAGGATGTGAGGGAGAGATATACAGCAGGGGTAGGGTTAGCTGACTGGAGGATGTGAGGGAGAGATATACAGCAGGGGTAGGGTTAGCTGACTGGAGGATGAGAGATATACAGCAGGGGTAGGGTTAGCTGACTGGAGGATGCTATTAGGGAGTTGGTGAGTTTTTGGTGTGAGGAGGATATACAGCAGGGGTAGGGTTAGCTGACTGGAGGATGTGAGGGAGAGATATACAGCAGGGGTAGGGTTAGCTGACTGGAGGATGTGAGGGAGAGATATACAGCAGGGGTAGGGTTAGCTGACTGGAGGATGAGAGATATACAGCAGGGGTAGGGTTAGCTGACTGGAGGATGCTATTAGGGAGTTGGTGAGTTTTTGGTGTGAGGAGGATATACAGCAGGGGTAGGGTTAGCTGACTGGAGGATGTGAGGGAGAGATATACAGCAGGGGTAGGGTTAGCTGACTGGAGGATGTGAGGGAGAGATATACAGCAGGGGTAGGGTTAGCTGACTGGAGGATGACAGGGGCAGGGTTAGCTGACTGGAGGATGTCAGGGGCAGGGTTAGCTGACTGGAGGATGCTATTAGGGAGCTGGTGAGTTTCTATGATGAGAGTGTGTGTAGTGGTTTGGCTGCTGTACTACAACATGATCTGATGTAAGTTCATTTTTTCTTTTGTATTTTTATCATTTAAAGAAGGAAACAAAAGCAATTATTATTTTGTTACTTTTGATTTGATCTTTTTTATTCCTCTTTCATTACTTCCAAATAAATGGTCATTCACATTGGTCATATTTAAGAGCTCCCTTTTTGTGTTGGCCTCTTTGAGAACTTCCTCATTGGTCTATTTAGCTGTCCAGGGAACTTTCAACATTCTTCTGAGAAATCCCATCTCTGTGGCCTCTAATCGTCTTTTTATTTGTTTGTCTACTGTCCATGAGATAGATATAGATTACTAAAAAAAAAAAAATGTGTATTCTTGTCCACATATTTCTACTCTTAAAAAGGTTATTTTATAAATTCTTTGTTTTCTTATCTATCTTCTCCTTGTTCTCTTATTTTATCATCTCCTTATTTGTCTTTTTCTCATGCTTCTTGTTATAGTTGTTGATGTAATGCCACCAGTTGATGCTGGCAGGGTGCCCTTCATTGATGTGCTGGGTCGTTATGACATGCCTGACTTTTTCTGGGACTTTTGTCTAGTCCCAGGCTGTGGCTGGAAAACTGCTAGTCCAGTCTAGTGGTAGTGCAATACTAGGTCTTCTATATCAGTAACAGTCACCACTACAGGGAACATGGCGATCCTAGCTTCTGTTAGTCAGCCTGTTTTGATGCAGGCTCAATACTAGGTCTTCTATATCAGTAAGAGCCACCACTACAGGGAACACAGCGATCCTAGCTTCTGTTAGCCAGCCTGTTTTGTTGTAGACTCAATACTAGGTCTTCTATATCAGTAAGAGCCACCATTACAGGGAACACGGCCATCCTAGCTCCCATTAACCAGCCTGTTTTGATGCAGGCTCAATACTAGGTCTTCTATATCAGTAAGAGCCACCACTACAGGGAACACGGCCATCCTAGCTCCCATTAACCAGCCTGTTTTGATGCAGGCTCAATACTAGGTCTTCTATATCAGTAAGAGCCACCACTACAGGGAACACGGCCATCCTAGCTCCCATTAACCAGCCTGTTTTGATGCAGGCTCAATACTAGGTATTCTATATCAGTAAGAGCCACCACTACAGGGAACACGGCCATCCTAGCTCCCATTAACCAGCCTGTTTTGATGCAGGCTCAATATTAGGTCTTCTATATCAGTAAGAGCCACCACTACAGGGAACACAGCGATCCTAGCTTCTGTTAGCCAGCCTGTTTTGATTGCTAGGTGTTGGTCAGCTGACAGTGTGTTGACCCTGCTATTGTGACCACAGGTCGCTGGTGGTTACACTCCCACCTCACGCACACTTCTTCATCTCTACCATTTCTATTCTTATTTGTTTTGTTCTTCACGATGAAAGTTGCTGTGACTCATAGTTGACTGTTTCCTTCAAGATCAATAAACTGCTTAACAGTATTGCTGAAGTCACATGTGCAGATTGGTTTAAATGAACAGACACATCTGCTGTACACCGATGTCATGTTTGTGTTTCCACTAGACATCCCATTAAGGACAGATGATGAAGTCATTTCTGGGACTTGCCTTATCAAAAAATTAACAAATCCATGAACAACAAATCAAAATTGGGTAATTTCTGGGACTTGCCTCATTGAAAGAAAGCAACAATCCATGAATAACAAATCAAAATTGGGTAATTTCTGGGACTTGCCTCATTGAAAGAAAGAAACAATCCATGAACAACAAATCAAAATTGGGTCATTTCTGGGACTTGCCTCATTGAAAGAAAGCAACAATCCATGAACAACAAATCAAAATTGGGTCATTTCTGGGACTTGCCTCATTGAAAGAAAGCAACAATCCATGAACATCACAAGTAATCACAATCGACTCCACAGCCACATGTTTACAAAATTGAAGATCGGCACCTCAACTACATGTACATGTGGACAGGCACCCCAAACTGCTGAACACATACTTCAAGACTGTACTGAATATAGTAGACTGAGGAAAACCCTTTGGCCCATAGATACAACACTACAGGCGCCCCAGACTGCTGAACACATACTTCAAGACTGTACTGAATATAGTAGACTGAGGAAAATCCATTGGACCATAGATACAACACTACAGGCACCCCAGACTGCTGAACACATACTTCAAGACTGTACTGAATATAGTAGACTGAGGAAAATCCATTGGTCCATAGATACAACACTACAGGTACCCCAGACTGCTGAACACATACTTCAAGACTGTACTGAATATAGTAGACTGAGGAAAATCCATTGGTCCATAGATACAACACTACAGGTGCCCCAGACTGCTGAACACATACTTCAAGACTGTACTGAATATAGTAGACTGAGGAAAACCCTTTGGCCCATAGATACAACACTATGGGCCACTGTAAGAACTACAAAAAAAAGCATATGCAAGAAACATTGCAACATATAGGCAATATGTCAAGCAAACTGTTTGGATGGACGGACAAAACTAAATCAAAATTAGGAGATCATCATCAGTTGAAAGAAAGAGGGTAATGGCAAATAAATGCAGAAAGAAAGAAAAACAAGAATCTTGGAACTTATTTCTCCCAAAATGCTGATTTGGATATACATGCTATAGGTACATTATCATAACATTTTCCCTGACATAGCAATGTCAGCATTTCTTTTTTTCCTCACTTACTCTGAATCCAATATACTTTATTTTCGACAAATGTATTTGATCCTTTTTTTACTTAGATTTAATCCATTATATTTTATTTTTATCAAGAATTTATTTGTTTCTTCTAGAGTCTGTTGTATTATTTTTTTACTGATACTGATTGCAATATATTTTATTTTTATCAAGGATTTATTTGTTTCTTCTAGAATCTGTTGTATTATTTTTTACTTTTACTGATTGCAATATGTTTTATTTTTATCAAGGATTTATTTGTTTCTTCTAGAATCTGTTGTATTATTTTTTACTTTTACTGATTGCAATATATTTTATTTTTATCAAGGATTTATTTGTTTCTTCTAGAATCTGTTGCATTATTTTTTACTTTACTGATTGCAATATATTTTATTGTTGTCAAGGATTTATTTGTTTCTTCTAGAATCTGTTGTATTATTTTTTACTTTTACTGATTGCAATATATTTTATTTTTGTCAAGGATTTATTTGTTTCCTCAGAAATCAAATGAAGAGAAGTATAAGGCCAAAGTGAATCAGCTATCAGAAACATTAGTACTAGAGAAACATGAAGCTTCACATCGCAGGGACACAGAAGTTAGGGAACTACAGCAGCAGCTATCTCGCTTGAATGATGAGCTGGGAAAACAGCAGGACAAGACTACAGCTCACAAACAGCTTCTCGAGAAGGTGACACTGGAGAAGGAAGCTGTTCAGGTGAGTTTTTGTATGGATGTTTCAGACTTTGGAGTTGTGCCTTTTTATTTTGTGTTGTTAAACAGGACACCTGTTACCACTATTGTCCAACAAGGGAATAACACTAGAAGCAAAGTGGACACAACACAATCTTCATCCCCATGTTGTGCTAACATTGCCAGTCCTGGACAAAAAGAAAAATACCCTCTACTGAGATGAAATATGTTAGATGAATGTCAGGAAATATCCTGAGAGATAGGTAAGAAATGAAGAACTGAGAAAAATGCTAAGAATAATTCTCACCATAGAATACATAAAGAAACAACAGATAAAATGGTTTGATCTTGTAATGAGAGAGAAAGACTAAAAACTAAAAGGCTTTTTATAAATATTATAATATCAAGGGTGACACGAAAAAGATAGATTGAAGGAATATTAGAAACACTAGGAAACATAACAGCAGGAGAGGCCAACAGAAGAGCAAAAGATGGATTGATGGAATATTAGAAACACTAGGAAACATAACAACAGGAAAGGTCAACAGAAGAGCAAAAGATAGATTGATGGAATATTAGAAACACTAGGAAAGATAACAGTAGGAGAGGCCAACAGAAGAGCAAAAGATGGATTGATGGAATATTAGAAACACTAGGAAACATAACAGCAGGAGAGGCCAACAGAAGAGCAAAAGATGGATTGATGGAATATTAGAAACACTAGGAAACATAACAGCAGGAGAGGCCAACAGAAGAGCAAAAGATGGATTGATGGGATATTAGAAACACTAGGAAACATAACAGCAGGAGAGGCCAACAGAAGAGCAAAAGATGGATTGATGGAATATTAGAAACACTAGGAAACATAACAGCAGGAGAGGTCAACAGAAGAGCAAAAGATGGATTGATGGAATATTAGAAACACTAGGAAACATAACAACAGGAAAGGCCAACAGAAGAGCAAAAGATAGATTGATGGAATATTAGAAACACTAGGAAACATAACAGCAGGAGAGGCCAACAGAAGAGCAAAAGATGGATTGATGGAATATTAGAAACACTAGGAAACATAACAGCAGGAGAGGTCAACAAAAGAGCAAAAGATAGATTGATAGAATATTAGAAACACTAGGAATCAACAGAAGAGCAAAAGATAGATTGATGGAATATTAGAAACACTAGGAAACATAACAGCAGGAGAGGCCAACAGAAGAGCAAAAGATGGATTGATGGAATATTAGAAACACTAGGAAACATAACAGCAGGAGAGGACAACAGAAGAGCAAAAGATGGATTGATGGAATATTAGAAACACTAGGAAACATAACAGCAGGAGAGGCCAACAGAAGAGCAAAAGATGGATTGATGGAATATTAGAAACACTAGGAAACATAACAGCAGGAGAGGACAACAGAAGAGCAGAAGACTACAATCTATATCTCCCCTTCATGCTGAAGGCAAATGAGGAAGAAAGGCAGAAGAGGAAACAGGGAGCGGAAGTAGGTAGAGAGAGGTTGCAGCATTGAGGTAAAGTGTTGACCTCACAGCCAGAAGGTATCCAGCTAGAACTACATTTGAAGCATCTCATCTTAGTTTAGTCCACAGATCATCCTAGTTCAGTCCACAGATTAAGTTTAGTTCACAGATTAAGTAAGTTTAGTTCACAGGTTATCTTAGTTTGGTTGACAGATAGTTTAGCTGACAAAGTTTAGATGACTATCACCTTAGTTTGGCTGACAGATAAATTAAGTTTAGTTGACAGATCACCTTAGTTTGGCTGACAGATAAATTAAGTTTAGTTGACAGATCATCTTAGTTTGGCTGACAGATAAATTAAGTTTAGTTGACAGATCACCTTAGTTTGGCTGACAGATAAAGTTAGACAGATCACTTTAGTTTCACTGACAGACAAATTAAGATTAGTTGACTGACCACCTTAGTTTGGCTGATATATCACTTAGTTTGGCTGACAGATCACCTTAGTTTGGCTGACAGATAAATTAAGTTTAGTTGACAGATCATCTTAGCTTGACTGACAGATAAATTTAGTTACTTGACAGATCACCTTAGCTTGGCTGATAGAGAAATTAAGTTTATTTGACAGATCACCCTAGTTTGGCTGACAGATAAAGTTAGACAGATCATCTTAGTTTAGCTGACCGATCACTTTAGTTTCACTGACAGATACCCGTTAAACGACAAGAGACCCGTTTAAAACAACAAAATGCAAGACAAGAAGAGACCACACATGAAGTAATGGAAACACCCATTACACAAAGAGAGCTAGAGCTGGCAATATCCAAATTAAAAATGAAAAAGTCACCAGGCAATGATGGAGTGTCCAATGAAATGATTAAGAACTTGGGAACTGCAGCTAAAGCAAAACTACTGCAGATCTACAACATTTGCTGGATCACAGGTAGAGTGCCACAGGCATGGAGAGAAGCAATTATGATACCATTACTAAAGCCAGGAAAAGATGGTTCAATGACATCCAGCTATAGACCAATCAGCCTTACAAGCTGTTTGTGTAAAACAATGGAACGTATAATCAATCTCAGACTGCAGTGGTACCTGGAAAGTGAAAATCTCCTTGTCCCACAACAAGCAGGCTTTAGACAGTGTTACTCTACCGAAGATCAAGCAACCTATCTTTCCCAGGAAATTGAAGATGCGTTTCAAGAAAAGAAACTGGTACTAGCAGCATGGATAGACCTAAAGAAAGCATTTGATAAGGTATGGAAGGAAGGGCTTTTGAAGAAACTGAGAAATTATGGAGTAAATGGCAGGATGTACAAATGGGTCAAAACATACCTGCATAACAGGAGAGCCAGAGTGCAACTGGATGGTCTTAAGAGTAAGAAGGTCTTATTGCGCCAGGGCGTTCCACAAGGAGGGGTACTATCTCCAACACTTTTTCTGATCTACATCAATGACCTAGTTACTGAACTACCACATGGCATCAAAGTGGCAATGTATGCAGATGACTTGGTAATGTGGTGCACAGAGGAGTATGCAACAGTGGCCTCCAAATTGCTACAAAGAGCTATGAATGCACTGAATTCATGGACAAATAGATGGTGTATCAGCATCAATACAGACAAATGCAGTACTACACTTTTCACACTCTCCCCAAAACAAAAAGCAGGAGCCATCTACATAAACAATGAGCCTGTGAAAGAAGACATACAAGCTACATATCTCGGAGTTACATTTGATAACAAACTATCTTGGAAACAGCAGATAAATAAGGCAACCCAAAAAGCAAGGAGAAAATTGGCTATACTAAGAAAGTTGTGTGGAACCACATGGGGTGCGAGTGGGAAAATACTCAGTAAAGTTTACCAACAGAGTATACGCCCACATTTAGAATATGGATCATCCGCATGGTGCTCAGCATCAAACACCACATTGCAAGAACTGGATAAAGTACAAAACCAGGCACTTAGGGTCATCACAGGAGCAATGAAATCAACACCAATATTGGAGATGGAGAAATTGTGGAGGATACCAGCACTGAGAGAACGGAGAGACACAAAGGTGCTGATACAGGCAGAAAAATTTGTATGCATGCCGAGACATCCAATGAAGGACAGATTCCAAAATCTTGCATTGGGACGACTTAAGAGAAGCAGCTTTATCCACCAAGCCAAGCGTATTAGTAGACAAACACCAGACATGCCAAGAGTTGTTAAACCCCTTCTGCCCATACCAGAACAGACTCCCTGGACAGATGAATCAGGATTATCAGTTCAAATACGGACAGAAGTGAAAGGAATAGTTGACAAAGAGGAACAAAATAGTCTACAGCGAAAAACAATAGCTCTTAGTTTCCTGGATGAAGAATACCCACAAGACCTATGGATTCGTGTGTACACAGATGGATCAGCACAGAATGCAGTAAAGAATGGGGGAGCAGGTGCATATATAGAGTACCCAAATAACACTAGGGATATGAATAAAATAGCAACAGGGAAATATTGTCACAATTATGATGCAGAAATACAAGCAATAAAGTTGGCAATAGAAAAACTGCTGAACAGTAATCTTAGCCCACAGCCTGTAGTGTTCTTGACAGATGCAAGATCAGTACTCCAGGCACTACAATCCAGAAAATTACCACATCTGCAGTCCTTATTGACTGAACTCTGCAAGCACCACAGGGTTGCCCTGCAGTGGATCCCGTCTCACTGTGGAATACCAGGAAATGAGAAAGCAGATCAGTTGGCAAAGGAAGGTTCAACAGGCACACAACTAGATACACCAGTTACATACCATCATAAGAAACAGATAATCAAATCAATCAGAGGACCACAAGCCCCAAATCAGGATGCCTTTCATAATATGAATAGATATGAACAAGTTATCATTATACGCCTAAGAACAGGACACAATCGACTCCATAGTCACATGTATACAAAATTCAAGATCGGCACATCAACTACTTGTACATGTGGACAGGCACCCCAGACTGCTGAACACATACTTCAAGACTGCACTGAATATAGTAGACTGAGGAAAATCCATTGGCCCATAGATACAACACTACAGACAAAACTATATGGGCCACTGCAAGAATTACAAAAGACAGTAAAATTTATACAGGAAACGACATTGCAGATATAGACAATACTTCAGGCGAACGAGAGATAGATAGATAGACTGACAGATAAATTAAGATTAGCTGACAGATCACGTTAGTTTGGCTGACTGACCACCTTAGTTTGGCTGATATATCACTTAGTTTGGCTGACAAAGTTAGACAGATCATCTTAGTTTGGTTGACAGATAATGTTTAGTTGACAGATCACCTTAGTTTGGCTGACAGATAAATTTATTGACAGATCATCTTAGTTTGGTTGACAGATAATGTTTAGTTGACAGATCACCTAGTGTTTGGCTGACAGATAAATTTATTGACAGATCACCTTAGTTTGGCTGACAGATAAATTTATTGACAGATCACCTAGTGTTTGGCTGACAGATAAATTTATTGACAGATCACCTAGTGTTTGGCTGACAGATAAAGTTAGACAGATCACCTTAGTTCGGCTGACAGATAAATTAAGTTTAGTTGACAGATCACCTTAGTTTGGTAGACAGATTATTTAAGATTCATCGAAAGATCACCTTAGCTCAGCTCATAAATCACATTAGTTTAAGGACACCTGTGCAAGGTATGTGTCTATGTGTATTTCCAAAAGCTGTCATATAATACCTGTCATATGTCATTGTACATATCCTCAGTATGAGAGGCAGCAGTCAGAGAAACAATTAAGGCGAGTGGAAGAGGAGAAGAGTGCTATCAACACAGAACTAATCCAAGCCAGAGTGGAGGCCACTAGACATCAGGAGGAGGTGGAGAAGTCAAGGAGGGCAAAAGTGGAGTTGCAGGACAAGGTGGAGAAACTGAATCTACAAGTGGAGCATTTGATGAAGGCAAATGAAGAGGTCAGTCATAGCTTTCTTTGTCCTAACACCTTCTTTTGGACTTTGTCCTTTAGGGTTTGAATATCATTTGTGATAATATAGGAAGATGTGAGAGTTCTGTGCAAGAACTAATGTGGATGAGGGTCTGAGGTCATTTCAACTATGGTGACAGATGTTAGAAATGTTTCTTTTCTAATTACCACTACTTGGTCAAAATGGGTAACTTTACGGCTACATAAGCAACACTATTAAATTGGAGATAGTTGTATTAACCTCCTCCGTAGGGTAGGCTGAACACGATTTCAATCATTTATAAGTGCTAGCGCCACTATCTGGAACTGCCATTGCATAGAGCTATTTTTCTGCGTGGACAACACACTGTCGAATTGTTTTAAAAAAGTTTTTTGAAGTAATTTTTTTTTTCCCACATTGAAGCAATCAAGGATTCAAGGATCAGACAACAACATGTTACCTATTTTTATACATTTGTAACTGACTTACGGTTCTTTTATGTGCTCAAACTAGGCACACTTAATACTACTCCTATCTTGATCTTTCCAGCATTACTAGACGTTACATAGAGCTCAAAGTGTTTTGTACCTAGGTGAGATGTTCTTTCTGATCAAATGAGTCAATGCCGCCAACTTTGCTTCTCATATCTGTGTTCTTTTTTAATTGTCCCTCAAGGACTTCCTCTTTTTCTATATCCTGATGTTTCCCCAACAAGAAAGGTCTCAGTCTGAATAGTAAGAAAACAGAAGTAATGGTTATATCGAAGAAACAATCACCACCATCATGCAGCATAAAAATAAACAAGACAAATCTGAAACAAGTGCAACGTTTCAAATACTTGGGCACAATAATTACATCAGATGGGAGATGCACCACAGAAATAAAAAGCAGAATAGCTCAGGCCAAAATGGCATTTCAGAAAATGAAAAATACGTTATGCAACTTATCTATGCCAATAAAAATGAGAAAGATAGTTCATCGGTACTATATAGAACCAATTCTGGCCTATGGAGGCGAATCATGGACAGTAGACAAACAAATGAAAAGACGATTAGAGGCCACAGAGATGGGATTTCTCAGAAGAATGTTTAAAGTTCCCTGGACAGCTAAAAAGGACCAATGAGGAAGTTCTCAAAGAGACCAACACAAAAAGGGAGCTCTTAAAAAAACATCAGAAAGAAACAATCAACATTTTTCGGGCACATCATGAGAAGAGGAAAGTTGGAAATACTTGGTTACAACTGGCAAAATAAAAGGAAAGAGAGATCGCGGACGACAAAGAGAGAAAATACTGGATAGCTTGGTGTCATGGCATGGAAAACAGTCAACAACAGAACTGATACGATGTACTGTAGATAGAAGATTGTGGAGGGACATGATCACCTACTCCAACCGGCATGGTACATGATGATGATGACTCCCCATAGAAGAGCCTGTTTTAGAATCCTCTTGCTGTCTCATCTCAGCTCATGTCCAACATATGTACCATATGTCCATCTTCTCTTCCTAATTGTAGATGAGATTGTTGGTTGCATGACCATTTCTCTTATCTCTATATTAGTCTTGAATTCCCTAGTATTAGTATTAGTATGAAGAGTTCCCACTGTGTGGTGGGGATTTGAACATGGGAGCTTCTTGTCCATTGGTCAACATCTTACCTCTAGACCACCCTGGACCTCAAACATCATCATCAAGTACCGGGCCTATTGGCGTAGGTGATCATGTCTCTCCACAACTTTCGATCTCGGCAGCTATTTATCATTTTGTTGTTGACCTTCTGCCAAGCCATTCTCTTAAGCTGTCTGTTATTTTTTCTCTTTGCTTCCCTCTATCTCTTCGTCCCTCAATTTTGTTGTTCTCTTCTCATTACATGCCAAAAAATGATGATTGTTTCTTCCTAATATTGGAAATTAGCTCTCTTTTTGCTTTGACCTCTCTCAGAACATCTTCATTACTCTTCTTAGCTGTCCATGGTACTCTCAACATTCTTCTGTAAAACCACATTTCTACAGACTCCAGTGATTTTCTTGTCTGCTGTCCTATTGTCCATGATTCGCATCCATATGTTAAGACTGGCTCTACATACCTCAAACATTTAAATATATTCCATGACGTCCTTTACCTTATCAAACCATATTGGCTAATTTGCCATCACTTGATTTTGTCGTTAAATCTCACTAATGGAAGCATGAATTCTCTCCCTTCAGGCTGAGAAGTCCAGAGATGAAGTGAGATCTCAGAAAACAGACGTGTTCAGGGAGTTAGATGCTAAGAAGAAGGAGGTTAACACTCTGAGAGAGGAGGTACACAAGAAAGACAGACTACTTGAGGACAAACAAAAGGAGGTAAATAGCCATGCTTATATTATGGTTCTTCTTCTCGCCTCCTCCTTGTTTTGCTGTTGTTCTTCGCTCTACTTCTCTCCTTGTTTTGCTGTTGTTCTTCGCTCTACTTCTCTCCTTGTTTTGCTGTTGTTCTTCGCTCTACTTCTCTCCTTGTTTTGCTGTTGTTCTTCGCTCTACTTCTCTCCTTGTTTTGCTGTTGTTCTTCGCTCTACTTCTCTCCTTGTTTTGCTGTTGTTCTTCGCTCTACTTCTCTCCTTGTTTTGCTGTTGTTCTTCGCTCTACTTCTCTCCTTGTTTTGCTGTTGTTCTTCGCTCTACTTCTCTCCTTGTTTTGCTGTTGTTCTTCGCTCTACTTCTCTCCTTGTTTTGCTGTTGTTCTTCGCTCTACTTCTCTCCTTGTTTTGCTGTTGTTCTTCGCTCTACTTCTCTCCTTGTTTTGCTGTTGTTCTTCGCTCTACTTCTCTCCTTGTTTTGCTGTTGTTCTTCGCTCTACTTCTCTCCTTGTTTTGCTGTTGTTCTTCGCTCTACTTCTCTCCTTGTTTTGCTGTTGTTCTTCACTCTATTTCTCTCCTTGTTTTGCTGTTGTTCTTCGCTCTACTTCTCTCCTTGTTGCTGTTGTTCCTGGTGTCCTCCTTCACTTTTCTCATTGCTGTTCTTCGCTCTTCCCACCTCCTCGTTGCTGTTGTTGTTTGAAGATGGCAGAATTGTTCATTGGTAGTGTCTAAAGATATGTTTGGGTTGCCGTTGGATCATGCATATCACTGACATGAGGACCTGACTTCGTTTATTAGGGCACCCTCACTGGCTACAAAGTACACTCAGATTCGGTGCCAGTGCATGGAGATCGTGTCACCAGCGATGACCATTACAGCGACCTGAAAATGTACATCATGAGCTGCATCCTTTTTTTTTCCCCCCAAACTCAACACATTAGTAGAACAGTGAGAATGACCAGGATGAAGACTTTGTTGGTTGCTGGAACGGAGTCATAACATGTCCAGCCCGCACAAATCCGTTCTAAAGTCCCAAGTCATGTGGACTACTAAAGATTATCCAAAACATCAGTTCAGTGATGACTACATTTTGAAATGTAGATTCTGGGTTTTTGATAGTAAGTAGATGTGATTCCCATGTAATACCAGGGCTTCATTATGACGGAAGTAAAGAATAGTGACACTGTGACCTTCCAGGCATGTCGTAAGAGGCGACTAAGGAGGTTGATCGATGGCTTGACAAGCTGCCATTGTAAAAAGTATTGTTATGGAAACAGAGCCATAGATTTTAGAAGCAGTGATCTCTGCAATATGTGCCACTTTGGCACGCAAGGTTTCTGTTTTTGAGATTGTGGTTCTTGTTTGAGATATGTGCCGTCTTCGGCTCGAAAGGACAATAGATAGATAGATGTGACAAATTTGTGTACATTTGGACGGAATGATTGAAAGAAAACATAAACATTTGTGTACACGTTGACTGGAATGAATGTAAAAATATTTAAATTTGTGTACATAACATAACTGAAAAATGTACGTTGGTATATTTAAATGTTGAAAAATGAACATTTGATAGATGTTTGTATGTGTTCTTGATGGAGTAGTAGATGTTTGTATATCTTCTTGATGTAGTAGTAGATGTTTTTTATATGTTCTTGATTTAGTAGTAGATGTTTTTTATATGTTCTTGATGTAGTAGTAGATGTTTGTATACGTTCTTGATGTAGTAGTAGATGTTTGTATATGTTCTTGATGTAGTAGTAGATGTTTGTATATGTTCTTGATGTAGTAGTAGATGTTTGTATATGTTCTTGATGTAGTAGTAGATGTTTGTATACGTTCTTGATGTAGTAGTAGATGTTTGTATATGTTCTTGATGTAGTAGTAGATGTTTGTATATGTTCTTGATTTAGTAGTAGATGTTTTTTTATATGTTCTTGATGTAGTAGTAGATGTTTGTATACGTTCTTGATGTAGTAGTAGATGTTTGTATATGTTCTTGATGTAGTAGTAGATGTTTGTATATGTTCTTGATGTAGTAGTAGATGTTTGTATACGTTCTTGATGTAGTAGTAGATGTTTGTATATGTTCTTGATGTAGTAGTAGATGTTTGTATATGTTCTTGATGTAGTAGTAGTAGATCAAGGATGTCAATAGAAATGAGAAAGAGTTCATTGATGCTATATAGAACCAATTCTGACCTATGGAAGTGAATCATGGACAATAGACAAACATAAAAAAAACAATTAGAGGCCACAGAGATGGGATTTCTCAGAAGAATGTTGAAAGTTCCCTGGACAGCTAATAAGACCAATGAGAAAGTTCTCAAAGAGGCCAACACAAAAAGGGAGCTCTTAAAAAACATCAGAAAGAAGCAATCAACATTTTTTGGGCACATCATGAGAAGAGGAAAGTTGGAATATTTGGTTACAACTGGCAAAATAAAAGGAGAGAGATATCGCGGACAACAAAGAGAGAAAATACTGGATAGCTTGGTGTCATGGCATGGAAAACAGTCAACAACAGAACTCATACGATGCACTGTGGATAGAAGATTGTGGAGGGACATGATTGCCAACGCCAACCGGTACGGTACATGATGATGATGAGTAGTAGATGTTCATTGCTATAAAAATTAGGAAGTAAGTCGAGTTCCCTGCCCTAATTGGCATATGTGAAATATGGTGGTGGTGACCAGATTTTTCCATGAGCACCACACACTTTTGGGTCATGTGGTTTTTATATCACCCTTGCCGCCTTTACTTTCCAGAAAAATCTCTGGTACCCATTTTTAGAGGCTGGGTAAACCATAGAACCTTTGTTGTTTTGGATAAATCTGCTACTTCTGGGGATCGATCCCAGACCCTTCCGATTAGGAAGCAACCATCGAGACTGCATTATAAGTAGACCTTGATAAGTGGGTGTACGAGTACATGATTGATTCATGTTGTCTTACTGATTGAAGGTAGAGAAACTGCACACACAATCGTCAAAGACACAGGAGGAGCTGATGAGCAAGTCACAGACAGAGGCAGACCAGCTGAGACAGCAAGTGTGAGTTTTTATTTTCTATGTTTACCTTTCCTCCCTTTTTCTTTCTTTTGCAGAACATTACTTTCATCACAGCCCCATCTTAAAGAATCTTGTCTCTAGCCAGATTTCCCACAGAAAGTTACTTTAATCACAGCCCATGTTAAAGAATCTCTGTCTCTAGCCAGATCTCCCACAGAAAGTTACATTCATCACAGCCCGTCTGAAAGAATCTGTCTCTAGCCAGATCTCCCACAGAAAGTTACATTCACCACAGCCCATGTTAAAGAATCTGTCTTAGCCAGATCTACCACAGAAAGTTACATTCACCACAGCCCATCGTAAAGAATCTCTGTCTCTAGCCAGATGTAACCGTGAATGACGACACATACATATTGAGATCATTCATAGCGATGACTAAAAGACCATGTTAAACCGCTGTAACTGACCAAAAGGTTGTAAACTAAGAATGACCTTGGCAGTTTGTAAGGAATGTAGAACTCACAAACTAAAGGCTAGTCACACAGTGGCAGATTGTTAGGGATGGTCACCTTGGAGTACAGAGAAGAATAGAGCAGTATTAGATGTCATTTTATCTGGAGAAAGAATAGTCAGCAGGGAGGTAGAAGTTTAGCAAGACAGGAAGATCGAGTTACTAGTAACGGATGTGAGCCTGACCAAATGACCCAGCTCTGGGAAATTCCAGGGCTACGCTCGGAAATCTGTCACAATGAGTGGACAAAGAGAAGCAGGAAGTCAGGTTAACTGTCGGTCAAAAGACAGGAGCATAAAATTAGAGGGCAGACTTGATAGGACACCTTTTAGACTTCTACTTCTACTTAGGAACACACACAGAGATAGCCACGCACTAGGGACCAATAGGCACTGAGATAGTCACAGAAGAACTTCAGCTTAGAGAAGACACTAGAACTAGAGAAGCAGAACTACAGGAGAGCAGAATTAGATTAGACCAGAACTAGAGGAGGAAACTAGAGAACCAGAACTAGAAAGAACTAGAGAACAGGACGAGACTATATCAGAACTGGAGAGCTTAGAACGAGAACTAGAATGAGAGACGGAGAACTAGAGATAAGCACCAAGATAGTCACAAGCAACTAACTCAGTTAGCCACTGGAAAATGCTAGAAACAGAAGACACAGAGGAAAGAGAGCTATATATATATATATATATATAAGTGTGTAGTGTCGTGTCTTATACCAAGAAATAATCAAAACATGGCTATACAGATCTCCCACAGAAAGTTACATTCATCACAGCCCATCTTAAAGAATTTGTCTTGAGCCAGATCTCCCACAGAAAGTTACATTTGTCACAACCTATGTAAAGAACCTCTGTTTCTAGCCAGATCTCCCACAGAAAGTTACATTTGTCACAACCCATCCTGTTAGTCTACTGTTCTATTCTTTCTCCTTTGTGTTTGCACACTGACCCCTGTGTGAACTACTCTGGTTCTGTGTGCATTTGCACACATTTCTTCACATTCACGACAGCCACACTCAGGTTACCATTTCCTTTTCATTTTGACCTGGGCCTGACACACAGGATAGACATATTTCGATTATTTTTGTTTTAGATGTTTTGTTATTAGTTTTACTTACATATCTGTGTGTGTGTTTTTGTTTGTTCCTGCTGAAGGCCTATTGGCCGAAACGTCGTTTAATCTGTGTCGTCCACTAATCACGTAAAGCTTCTAACATACATTTTTTTCTATTTTTTAATTTTTCCTCATGTTAAAGAATCTCTGTTTCTAGCCAGATCTCCCACAGAACATTACATTCATCACAGCCTGTCTGAAAGAACCTCTGTTTCTAGCCAGATCTCCCACAGAAAGTTACATTCATCACAGCCCGTCTGAAAGAATTGCCATCTCTAGGTAGATCTCCCACTTGATATCTTGAAACCATCTTCTCCTTGGTCTTCATTACTTCAAGGAACCATGCCTTCCATTATTGTTCTTTCAAGTCCATTGTGTCTTGCTCATGTTAATTACCTCTGAGGAATGGTGAATGAGACAACATGGATGTGTGTATATCCACATATAATATAAACATATAATATAAACCGATTGCTCTACTCCTGTGTGATACCAGCTCTAACATGTGGATGCGGTGCCGGCTCCGACACGTGGATGTAATGGCGGCTCCGACATGTGGATGTGATGGCAGCTCCGACACGTGGATGTGATGGCGGCTCCAACATTGATACCATCCCCAACACATGGATGTGATACCATCTCCAACATGTGGATGTTAACAGTAAATTAAAGTCTATGAAAACAGTCTACGAAGGATCACAAAAATCAGCTGGCAAGAATACATTTCACATGGACAGATGTGGACTGTGTGGTCAAGATGTCAGCCTCTGGACAAGAAGATTTTGGGTTTAATCTCCACCACTGGTAGGAATTTTTCCAAAAATTGAATCTGTGGTTTCTTCATGGCTTTATCCTCCCCCAGTCTCTGGGTAGTGAGATCCGATGTCTAGCTCTCTCTGGGTAGTGAGATCCGATGTCTAGCCCTCTCTGGGTAGCGAGATCTGATGTCTAGCCCTCTCTGGGTAGTGAGATCCGATGTCTAGCCCTCTCTGGGTAGTGAGATCCGATGTCTAGCCCTCTCTGGGTAGTGAGATCCGATGTCTAGCCCTCTCTGGGTAGTGAGATCCGATGTCTAGCTCTTTCAAAAACTGTATGTCCTCCCCACATGAATACATGTCTATTTCCCCGCCATCACAATGTCCTCAGAAATTTGTCTTTGTGTTCATGTTCTTTCCTTTTATATTTAATTTTTTTTTTTCTTGAAGAAACACGCTGACAAGATCATTACATGAGGAGAAACAGCGAGCGGAATCTACAGATCTGCAGATGAAAGATCTTTTGGTTGAGTCTCAGCAGAATACAGCTTTAGCCCAAGAGGTAGATTTGGTAAGTGTTTGCCTCCTGCAACATTGTGAGTCTAATGATATACTTGTATATAAAGCAATAAGGTGCTTAAGGTGGTTGTTGAGCGTGACAAGAGACAGAAAGGTGGGTGTTGAGCGTGACAAGAGACAGAAATAAAAGTGATGATGTAAGGGAAACGGATCAGCTCTGGATCATCATCAGGTCACATTCCCTTTGCAGAACGTTGCATTCAGCAAAACCCGTCTGAAAGAATCCCTGTCTCCAGCCAGATCTCCCACAGAATATTGCATTCACCACAGTTCGTCTGAAAGAATCCCTGTCTCCAGCCAGATCTCCCACAGAACGTTACATTCACCACAGTTCGTCTGAAAGAATCCCTGTCTCCAGCCAGATCTCCCACAGAACGTTACATTCACCACAGTTCGTCTGAAAGAATCCCTGTCTCCAGCCAGATCTCCCACAGAATGTTGCATTCACCACAGTTCATCTGAAAGAATCCCTGTCTCCAGCCAGATCTCCCACAGAACGTTACATTCACCACAGTTCATCTGAAAGGCTGTCTCCAGCCAGATCTCCCACAGAACGTTGCATTCACCACAGTTTGTCTGAAAGAATCCCTGTCTCCAGCCAGATCTCCCACAGAACGTTACATTCACCACAGTTCATCTGAAAGGCTGTCTCCAGCCAGATCTCCCACAGAACGTTGCATTCACCACAGTTTGTCTGAAAGAATCCCTGTCTCCAGCCCCACAGAACGTTGCATTCACCACAGTTCATCTGAAAGAATCTCTTGTAGCATTTTGTTTTGAATAAATTGATTTTCTTCCTTGCTCTTTGTGAGATTGTCCATGATTCACAACCGTATGTTGCTATCAGGAAGAAACATGCCCGCAATAATTTTAATTGTACTGCCTTGCTGGTATTGTTTCACATGTTCTTCATGCCATTTTATTTGTGTGTTGCTATTGCTGCTAATCTTCTTGTGATATCTTTCTGCCAGTCTCCATTGTTAGCTACTACAGATCACAGATATAGTTTGTTACAATTTCAAGTTCTCCAATGATAATTTTGAGATGACTTTGTTTTCTCAGTGGACATTATGCTAGTTTTCTGTGTTTAGATCAAGGAGCTCCATCCAGATCACACTGTTCAACACACTGTTTGTGCTACGGCCATTTTCTGCAATAAAAATAAAATTGAAATAGCAAGAAAATCAATGAAATTTGATCTAAAACAGTTTGTTTGGACAATTTGCTAAGGAAGTAAAAAAAAAATAAAAACTATCTTTACGACACATAGTACCATTGCTGGTGTATGTCGGGGGGAACCCGAGGGATAAAGGCCGCTTGGTCAAGCAGTCGCCACGACGTGTGAGACTCAGGATTTTTATTTCACCCCCGATAGAAAAAATCATTTCTGTCTGCCTTGGGCTTCGAACACCGTACGTCAGCTTTTCAGCCAGCGGAACAGTGGTTTTAGCCGCACGGCCACTCGGACCTCGCTAAGGAAGTAAAGAGGTTAAATAAGAGAATTACAAGGTTTTAGTGGAGATAAATACTTGGGCACAATAATATCAGATGGAAGATGCAACACAGAAATAAAAAGTAGAATAGCTCAGGCCAGATTAGCATTTCAGGAAATGAAAAATATCTTATGCAACAAATCTATGTCAATATAAATGAGAAAGAGAGTTCATCAATGCTATATAGAACCAATTCTGACCTATGGAAGCGAATCATGGACAATAGACAAACAAATGAAAAGACAATTAGAGGCCACAGAGATGGGATTTCTCAGAAGAATGTTGAAAGTTCCCTAGACTAGTGCTATGTAGAACAACACTCTGTGTTAATGAAATAGTAGACTATTGCTATGTAGAACAACACTCTGTATTAATGAAATAGTAGACTAGTGCTATGTAGAACAACACACTGTGTTAATGAAATAGTAGACCTGTGCTATGTAGAATAACACACTGTGTTAATGAAACAGTAGACTAGTGCTATGTAGAACAACACTCTGTATTAATGAAATAGTAGACTAGTGCTATGTAGAACAACACTCTTATTAATGAAATAGTAGACTAGTGCTATGTAGAACAACACTCTGTGTTAATGAAATAGTAGACTAGTGCTATGTAGAACAACACTCTGTGTTAATGAAATAGTAGACTAGTGATATGTAGAACAACACTCTGTATTAATGAAATAGTAGACTAGTGATATGTAGAACAACACTCTGTATTAATGAAATAGTAAACTAGTGATAAGTAGAATACACATAGACCTCAAAACGCCATTTGTTACCTTGGAGGGTCATTGAAGCAGAGGAAAGCAGGCTAAGCAAAGTAAATACAAAATAAACATTGAAACAGCCCCTCAATAACAAAACTTCAGAGGGCTATATTTATCTTGGTCATCAGACATTGGAAAGAGACAAAAAAAAGCAGCAAATTAAAAAAACCTGGACAAAATAAGGAAAGCCCCTCCAATATAAAGTATTCTTTTATATAAATCATGTTCATGCCCATCTTACGCTACCAATTCCCAACAAACTAATCTTTTCACTTCTGACTCAACTGAGCAGTCTTTTTGTGACTAATAACACTCGTTCTTATTTATTTTCAGCTCAGAATGGAGACGGCTAAACTTTTGAAGGAAAAGGAATTGTCAGAGGACAGGTAGGATTGTTTGATATTCTTGTCATTTGTTACAGTGTGGATTATGTTTTATTCATGTTTAATGTTATTGTTGTCAGTTGCTAATATCATCAGATGCCATGCTGGTTTGCATAAGCAATCATCTCTCTCTCTCTCTGACCATCTTCTATCTTTCAGCTCCCTGTGGAGCATAGGTCTTCAACAAGCACTTTCCAAGTCATTCTGTTTCTTGCCATTCTTTTAAGATCATTCCATGTCTTCCCCAAAATCTTCATTTCAGCTTCTATCTGTCTTCTCCAAGAATTCCTTGGTCTTCCTTTGTCTTTTCCTCTGGGGATTCCAAAATATTATGCCATTAGAATAAGCTGTTCAATATATTTGTTCTCTTGGTTTTCCTCTGCTCTTCTTTCCATCCATTCTGCCTGTTGTTATAATATTCTCAATGCCTTCTTTTCACATCACATGCCCAATAAATGTAGATTGTCTCTTCCTTATGATTGTGATGATATTTCTGGTTTCTCCAGCTCGTTTTAAACATTCTTCATTTGTAATTTTTTCTATCCATGGAAATCGTAGCATTCTTCTGATAAACATCTCGGCTGCCTCTGATGTTCTGTGTTGTCTTACTTATTGTCCATGACTGACTTCCATATAGTAGAACAGGTTCGATGTAGCACTTTAGGATACGGGGCCCTCGGTAGCCTAGTTGGGAAAACCACCCGACTGGACTACCGGGACAACCGACGTTCAGACAACCGACGTTCGGACAACCCATGTTCGATTCCCGCTGGGAGCAGTGTGAATTTTACTCGTGGTTGGAAAAAAAAAATACCCCCACGGTCGACCCAGCCGTTGGCAGAAATGGGTACCAGAGTATTACCCTGGGAAGGTGAGGAAAGTTGCCTCGCATCATGAGTTTCGATGCTTGAGGCGACACTATCCAGAAATCTCCAAACATTTCTGGATAGGCGGCCGAGCACATATGGGTGTAAACTCGCGTGCTAAGACGCCGGTTCAAGTCTCGTACTTTAGGATACATTTTCTAACAATTTTCCATCCAAATTGCTATCGCAGTTTCCAATTTTTGCAGATGCTTTTTCAGCTTTTGGTCTGTTAGGAAATATTGGAAATGGAGGTTAAGGAATCTTCTTCTTCTATCCTTCCTCTGTTGCCGTTGGCGTCGAGGGGAGAAACAATCTGCGATTCTTTGCTCTTCTGTTGGCCTCTTCTGATGTTATTCCTCCTAGTGACTCTAGTATTCCCTTTATCCATCTCTTTCTCGGTCTTCCTCTTAATCTGGCGTTTTCGTAGCGTTTGTTTATGGCTCTTTGATTCATTGTTAGTTCTTTCTGTCTTGTTATGTGGCCGAACCAATTTATTTGTTGTTTGTTTATGTATTCGATGGCTGGTTCAATTTTGAGTTTCTTCCTCAGGTCGGTGTTTCTTACTCTGTCCCTTAAGCTGTTTCCTGCCATTCTTCTGACACATTCATTTCTGTGGTCGTTATCTTTCTTATTGTTCTAGAGTCCAGCGTCCAATTCTGGCACTGATAGCACAGCGTTGGTAGAAAAATTGATTTGTATATGGAAATTTTAGTCCGTATGAGGCAAAATGGCCACTCTACAACACATCTTCGTTTCAAAGTTGTTACCGTATGCCAGAACTCGAGAACTATAAGATAAATAACCATTACAGAGATGAAATGTGTTAGACGAATGACAAGAAACAGCCTGAGAGATAAGATCAGAAATGAAAAACTAAGAAAAATGCTAGAAATAATCCCTGCCATAGAATACATAAAACAACAGATAAAATGGTTTGGCCACATAAATCAGAAATATCAAAATACAACACGACGGGCCTTCAATAAACGTTGCAGGAACACCAAACTCAAAAGAGTTGACCTTGAAAAAGATGGATTGACGGAATATTAGAAACACCAGGAAACATAGCAGGAGAGACAAACAGAAGAGTAACACACTGCAAATTATATTTCCCCAAGACACTAAAAGAGAAATGAAGGAATGAAGAAGAGGCAGGATAAATAGAGGATGACACAGGTAAAAGAAAAGATGTTGGATAGTGTTGTATTGCACACAAGATTAAGAATTATGGAAGTACTTGCAACACCTCTTCTAAGCATAGACCTTGATTCAATCAATGAAATTTTTTTTTCCGGTAAAGAGATATGGATGACCTGACATAATGAACAGATGTTCCGATCGGTAAAAGAATTGTGGGAACTAATATAAAATATCATGCTAAAGGCATGACAAGTTTCTTTATTTTCCTCTCTTGGCTATTTTCTAGTTTTAGTTGATGACTGTGTAGGTTGTATCTATCCTGTCATGCATCTGTTTTCCCCCAAGTTGTCACAAAATATTCCAGCTGTTCCCTTCTCATTACATGGCCAAAAAATAGTGATTGTTTCTTCCTAATATTGGAAATTAGTTCTCTTTTTGCTTTGTTCTCTTTCATAGCTCTCTTTTTTACTTTGGTCTCTTTCAGAACGTTTTCATTACTCTTCTTAGCTGTCCATGGTATTCTCAACATTCTTCTGTAAAATCACATTTTTACAGCCTCCAGTGATTTTCTCGTCTGTTGTCCATGATTCACATCCGTATGTTAAGACTGGCTCTACATAATATTTAAGAACTCTTTTTCTTGTTTCTATTGTCAAAAATGGATTGCAAAGTATCTTTCTCATTTCTTGGAAAGCTGCTTTTGCCTGCGCCACTCTGTATCTCACCTCTGTATCTCACCTCTGTTGTACATCTACCGTTTGAGGTTAACATTGTTACCAGATGTTTGAATATATTCTTCAAAGAAATCACTTTTTTGTCAAAATTTTAAAAACAGACAAGTGTTAAAAAAAACACTTGTCTGTTTTTAAAATTCTGACAAAAGTTTTTTCTTTGAATGCCATCTTCGCAACGAAGGTTGCTGACCATGGAGTGCCATTCTGCTCTGTTTCTTGCTTTGATGGTGTGGGTTGTCATAGGCTGACTTGTCCATTTTAGCCCTGGTCTGTCTCTTGCTTTGAAGGTGTGGGTTGTCATAGGCTGACTTGTCAATTTTAGCCCTAGTCTGTCTCTTGCTTTGAAGGTGTGGGTTGTCATAGGCTGACTTGCATTTTAGCCCTGGTCTGTCTCTTGCTTTGATGGTGTGGGTTGTCATAGGATGACTTGTCCATTTTAGCCCTGGTCTGTCTCTTGCTTTGATGGTGTGGGTTGTCATAGGCTGACTTGTCCATTTTAGCCCTGGTCTGTCTCTTGCTTTGATGGTGTGGGTTGTCATAGGATGACTTGTCCATTTTAGCCCTGGTCTGTCTCTTGCTTTGATGGTGTGGGTTGTCATAGGATGACTTGTCCATTTTAGCCCTGGTCTGTCTCTTGCTTTGATGGTGTGGGTTGTCATAGGATGACTTGTCCATTTTAGCCCTGGTCTGTCTCTTGCTTTGATGGTGTGGGTTGTCATAGGCTGACTTGTCCATTTTAGCCCTGGTCTGTCTCTTGCTTTGATGGTGTGGGTTGTCATAGGATGACTTGTCCATTTTAGCCCTGGTCTGTCTCTTGCTTTGAAGGTGTGGGTTGTCATAGGCTGACTTGTCAATTTTAGCCCTGGTCTGTCTCTTGCTTTGAAGGTGTGGGTTGTCATAGGCTGACTTGTCCATTTTAGCCCTGGTCTGTCTCTTGCTTTGAAGGTGTGGGTTGTCATAGGCTGACTTGTCCATTTTAGCCCTGGTCTGTCTCTTGCTTTGATGGTGTGGGTTGTCATAGGCCGACTTGTCCATTTTAGCCCTGGTCTGTCTCTTGCTTTGAAGGGGTGGGTTGTCATAGGCTGACTTGTCCATTTTAGCCCTGGTCTGTCTCTTGCTATGATGGTGCATGTTGTCATTGGTTGACTTGTCCATCTTTTTGTTACTCATCCATGTTAGTCTTGGTCTGCCTCTGTGTCTTTTACCTTTTATTTTCCCTTCCAAGATTACTTTTACTAGGCTGATGTATTAAAATGTCCCAAAAATTTTTAGTTGTTTTAAAGCTTCCTCGTTTGTCATTTGTTTTCTTTTCCTTCCACCCAATTCTATCTATTCTTCTATATATATCCACATTCCAAAGGTTTCAATTCTCTGTTCTGTTTTCTTGTCTAATGTATGTTTTTGCACCATATAGGAGTGTTGAAAAGATATTACATTTTGCTAATCTTAGTTTTAGCCCTGGTGTTATTTGTCTTGATGTTAGTATATTTGTCATGACATTAAAATTACTTTTTGCCATTCCTATTCTTTTGTTTATTTCAGTTGTACATTTTCCATCACTGGTTATAGTATGTCCAAGGTAGTTGTAGCTCTGAACTGTCTCCAGATCTATTCCTTCAACTTTGATATCCACTTGTAGGTTCTGAGTATTATCTTTTTTTTATGATCAGTTTTATCTTTTTGATATTCATATCTAGTCCAAATATTTATTGCTTGTCATGTTTATTCCATTAAGTAATTGTAGATCTTAAGGATTTTCTGCTAAAAAATAGATTTTGCTAAATGATTTTTGAATTTCAACTTCAGATATAGTGTTTCAGACATAGTGTTTCAGACATAGTGTTTCAGACATAGTGTTTCAGACATAGTGTTTCAGACCTGATAGAAAACCCCAGTTTTCTTTGCCTCTTCTGTGCCATTATGTGACCTGTTGTGCTTCTTTTATGTCCACAGGTATAGAAACTCAATGAAAGAGGTGGAGAGAGAGTCTCATAAGGTAAGGACTAATCCCGGATTCTTTATAGAGGGGCTGAACTAGTTGTAGGCATCAGACTTTAGGGGGCTGAACTAATTGTAGGCATCAGACTTTAGGGGGCTGAACTAGTTGTAGGCATCAGACTTTAGGGGGCTGAACTAGTTGTAGGCATCAGACTTTAGGGGGCTGAACTAGTTGTAGGCATCAGACTTTAGGGGCTGAACTAATTGTAGGCATCAAACTTCAGAGTGGGGGGGGGGGCGCTGTACTAATTGTGGGCATGAAACTTTAGGGGGCTGAACTAATTGTAGGCATCAGACTTTAGGGGGCTGAACTAGTTGTAGGCATCAGACTTTAGGGGGCTGAACTAGTTGTAGGCATCAGACTTTAGGGGGCTGAACTAATTGTAGGCATCAGACTTTAGGGGGCTGAACTAATTGTAGGCATCAGACTTTAGGGGGCTGAACTATAATTGTAGGCATCAGACTTTAGGGGCTGAAACTAATTGTAGGCATCAGACTTTAGGGGGCTGAACTAATTGTAGGCATCAGACTTTAGGGGGCTGAACTAATTGTAGGCATCTCTGACTTTAGGGGGCTGAACTAATTGTAGGCATCAGACTTTAGGGGGCTGAACTAATTGTAGGCATCAGACTTTAGGGGGCTAAAACTAACTGTAGGCATCAGACTTTAGGGGGCTGAACTAGTTGTAGGCATCAGACTTTAGGGGGCTGAACTAGTTGTAGGCAATCAGACTTTAGGGGGCTGAAACTAATTGTAGGCATCAGACTTTAGGGGGCTGAACTAGTTGTAGGCATCAGACTTTAGGGGCTGAACTAATTGTAGGCATCAGACTTTAGGGGGCTGAACTAATTGTAGGCATCAGACTTTAGGGGGCTGAACTAATTGTAGGCATCAGACTTTAGGGGGCTGAACTAATTGTAGGCATCAGACTTTAGGGGGCTGAACTAATTGTAGGCATTAGAATTTAGGGGGCTGAACTAATTGTAGGCATCAGACTTTAGGGGGCTGAACTAATTGTAGGCATCAGACTTTAGGGGGCTGAAACTAATTGTAGGCATCAGACTTTAGGGGGCTGAACTAATTGTAGGCATCAGACTTTAGGGGCTGAACTAATTGTAGGCATCAGACTTTAGGGGGCTAAACTAATTATAGTCATCAGACTTTAGGGGCTGAACTAGTTGTAGGCATCAGACTTTAGTGGGGGTGAACTAATTGTAGGCATCTCCGACTTTAGGGGGCTGAACTAATTGTAGGCATCAGACTTTAGGGGCTTTAGGGGGGCTGAAATATTTGTAGGCATCAGACTTTAGGGGGCTGAACTAATTGTAGGCATCTCCGACTTTAGGGGCTGAACTAATTGTGGGCATCAAACTTCAGAGTGGGGGGGGGGCTGAACTAATTGTGGGCATCAAACTTTAGGGGGGCTGAACTAATTGTAGGCATCAGACTTTAGGGGGCTGAACTAATTGTCGGCATCAGACTTTAGGGGCTGAACTAATTGTAGGCATCAGACTTTAGGGGGCTGAACTAATTGTGGGCATCTCCGACTTTAGGGGGCTGAACTAATTGTGGGCATCTCCGACTTTAGGGGGCTGAACTAATTGTGGGCATCATACTTAGGGGGCTGAACTAATTGTAGGCATCAGACTTTAGGGGTCTGAACTAATTGGGGGCTGAACTAATTGTAGGCATCTCTGACTTTAGGGGGCTGAACTAATTGGGGGCTGAACTAATTGTAGGCATCTCAGACTTTAGGGGTCTGAACTAATTGGGGGCTGAACTAATTGTAGGCATCTGACTTTAGGGGGCTGAACTAATTGGGGGCTGAACTAATTGTAGGCATCTCTGACTTTAGGGGGCTGAACTAATTGTGGGCATCAGAAAATTAGGGGGCTGAACTAATTGTGGGCATCAGACTTTAGGGGCTGAACTAATTGGGGCATCTCCGACTTTAGGGGGCTGAACTAATTATGGGCATCAGACTTTAGGGGGCTGAACTAATTGTGGGCATCAGACTTTAGGGGGCTGAACTAATTATGGGCATCACACTTTAGGGGGCTGAACTAATTGTGGGCATCAGACTTTAGGGGCTGAACTAATTGTGGACATCAACATTCAGAGAGGCTGTACTAATTGTGGGCATCAGACTTTACGGGGGCTGAACTAGTTTGTGCTTCCCCCTCTCTGGGATGTCTTGTAATCTTGGATAATGTGAGAAAACAGGAGATCCTTCTGAGTTCTGGGCCTACCTCAAGCTACATATAATGGCTTTCATAGCTGGTTTTACAGAACCCAAACATTGACATTTGCTGTCATTTTCATACTTACTCGCTTTGTCCCACTAGAACAATTTATTTTATCGCTGTTATTTACAGCTACAGCGCTTTAAACATTCTGGTAGCGAATGTGTTAAAGGATCCTTGATAGCTGGAAATCTAGTAGGTCAAAAACACCTGCTGTTTGGGCACAATTGATAGGAAAGTACCTCTGAAATAGAATATCTGCTTATTTGGTGGCAGGAACCATTGTTTTGTCTGAAAAGTGTTCCTTGTTGCAGTTTCCTTTATTCCAAGTCCGGCTTGCTGCCGGAGCTACTAATTTTAGTGCTCTGTGCACACCGTGAGCTGTGCTTTTCATCCGGATCGTGTTTTGATATTGCTTACAATGAATGATGATATCTCATGAGGAAAGGGAGCAGTTCATTGGCATTTACTTTCATTGCGGCTATACCTTATGTCTTTTGGCGTGTGTGCTGTGCTGCCTTTCCTTGTGTTCAGATCCTTCAATGAGAGATGTTAATTCAGATGATTCCATTGGCATGGGCGGTTGAACAATTATGGATTTTAATTCGTTTGCAGTTGAGAAAAGTGATATTTTTGTAAAATTTAGTGACTCTGAACTTTTGCTAAGGATATAAAGCTGGCGCATACACAAACAATTGCTGTCATGCCCATTAAAGTTCTGTTATGTTGAATATGCTGGGATGTATATTTTAGGTCACACTGCTACAGTCAGATGTGCTGTCGTTAAAGTCTGTTGCGGAGGTTCTGAAGCAGGAGAAGTTAACTCTGGGAACCAGGGCGAGTCAGTTGGAGTCTGAGCTGGAGGAAGTTAGAAAGGAGCGGGTGGGCCAGACAACAGGAGTGGCTCAGCCAGGTAGGGTTTGTTGAGTTTGTCTTTTTTCTATGTTATTGACCTGCATGGGGGGCCTGGGTAGCCTAGTTGGGAAAATAAACCTGACTGGGCTACCGATGTTCAGACAACCAATGTTTAATTCCCAATGTTTTTAATTTTTTTTTTTTGGGGGGGGGGGGGGGGGGGGGGGGGAGAGAGAGGGTGATTTGAGAGAGAGAAAGAGTACCCTAACCCAGTTGCTGGCAGAAATGGGTACCAGGATAGTACTCTGGGAAGGTGAGCTTGTATCGAATTTCAATGCTTGAAGTGAAACTATTCAGAAGTCTCTACTTCTGAATAGGCTGCCAACAAAAAAACACATGAGTTTTCACCAAAAATTCAAGTCTCGTACTTTACCTTAGACCCACACTGATCTTTTCAGCTCCCTGTGGCATAGGTCTTCAACAAGCACTTTCAGCTCCCTGCGGAGCATCAATAAGCACTTTCAGCTCCCTGCGGAGCATATTAGGTCTTCAACAACCATTTTCCAGGTCATCCTGTTCCTTGCCATTCTCTTTATACTCTCTGCTTCCACCTGTTTTCAAGTATATATATTTTTTTCCCCCTTTGTTTCCTTTCCTAAGTATTCCAAAAAAGGGCAGGTCATGTATACTCTCAGATGGTTTCTGCAGTGTGTGACCTATCTTCAGTGCCATTTCTTTGTCCACTGGTATTTTGACTGCTACTTACCCTAATTTATTTGCACAATTATGACTTTCCATGAAGATATGCATATTTTTCTTCCCTGAAACATTTAAATTAGCAGAAATGTAAAACTTTTGTGGTTAACATTGCAGGAAACACTCAGATTTCTAATCATTGATTTTCATTATGAGAATTAATCAACTAGGATATATTCATGCGATTTTTAGCTAGCAACGTGAAGTTTGTTTGTGGTGGTCACAAATTAAAACCACTTCCATTAAAAATAGTGGAGTGTAGTAGGCTCCCTTCCTGTCTGACACATTTCTTGTAATAGTTTATGGATCTCTTGTTGTCACAAGTAGGGAATGGGTTCAAAAAATTGTGTGGTGTGTGTGCTAAACAGTGAATCACTATCTAGCATATGGAGGAGGGGAGAGTGTTGGAGTAAAAGGAGAGGTGGGGGAGGAGCAGGAAAACGGGAGGAGATAAAGGAAGAAAAGAGGAAAAAGCAAGAGAATTAGAGGTAAATAAGATGAAACAGAAGTATGGCTGCTATCAGTGTCCGTCTGGGCTGGCTGAGAGTCTTGTATGGCTGCTATCAGTGTGCTGGCTGAGAGTCTTGTGTGTGTATGACTGCTATCAGTCTGTGCTGGCTGAGAGTGTCTTGTCTTGTATGGTTGCTATCAGTGTCCGTCTGGGCTGGCTGAGAGTCTAGTCGTCTTGTATGGCTGCTATGTCCGTCTGGGCTGGCTGAGAGTCGAGTTGTCTTGTATGGCTGCTATCAGTGTCCGTCTGGGCTGGCTGAGAGTCTTGTATGGCTGCTATCAGTGTCCGTCTGGGCTCTGGCTGAGAGTCTAGTCGTCTTGTATGGCTGCTATGTCCGTCTGGGCTGGCTGAGAGTCGAGTTGTCTTGTATGGCTGCTATCAGTGTCCGTCTGGGCTGGCTGAGAGTCTTGTATAGCTATCAGTGTCCGTCTGGGCTGGCTGAGAGTCGCGTCGTCTTGTATGGCTGCTATCAGTGTCCTGGCTGAGAGTCTTGTGTGTATGGCTGCTATCAGTGTCCGTCTTGTTTGGCTGAGAGTCTTGTTGTGTGTGTATGGATGCTATCAGTGTCCGTCTGGGCTGGCTGAGAGACTTGTATGGCTGCTATCAGTGTCCGTCTTGTTTGGCTGAGTGTCTTGTGTGTGTATGGCTGCTATCAGTGTGCTGGCTGAGTGTCTTGTGTGTGTATGGCTGCTATCAGTGTCCGTCTTGTTTGGCTGATCGTCTTGTATGGCTGCTATCAGTGTCTGTCTGGGCTGGCTGAGAGTCGCGTCGTCTTGTATGGCTGCTATCAGTGTCCGTCTGGGCTGGCTGAGAGTCTTGTATGGCTGCTATCAGTGTCCGTCTGGCTGGCTGAGTCTAGTCGTCTTGTATGGCTGCTATCAGTGTGCTGGCTGAGAGTCTTGTGTGTGTATGGCTGCTATCAGTGTGCTGGCTGAGAGTCTTGTGTGCGCATGGCTGCTATCAGTGTGCTGGCTGAGAGTTTTGTCTTGTGTAACTGCTATCAGTGTCTTGGCTGAGAGTCTTGTGTATGGCTGCTATCAGTGTGCTGGCTGAGAAGTCTTGTGTGTGGCTGCTATCAGTCCGTCTTGTTTGGCTGAGAGTCTAGTCGTCTTGTATGGCTGCTATCAGTGGGGCTGGCTGACAGTCTTGTCTTGTATGGCTGCTATCAGTGTCCGTCTGGGCTGGCTGAGAGTCGAGTTGTCTTGTTTGGCTGCTATCAGTGGGGCTGGCTGAGAGTCTTCTGTGCGCATGGCTGCTATCAGTGTGCTGGCTGAGAGTCTTGTATAGCTATCAGTGTCCGTCTTGTTTGGCTGAGAGTCTTGTTGTGTGTGTATGGATGCTATCAGTCCGTCTTGTTTGGCTGAGAGTCTAGTCGTCTGTATGGCTGCTATCAGTGTCCGTCTGGGCTGGCTGAGAGTCTTGTATGGCTGCTATCAGTGTGCTGGCTGAGAGTCTTGTGTGCGCATGGCTGCTATCAGTGTGCTGGCTGAGAGTCTTGTCTTGTGTAACTGCTATCAGTGTCCGTCTGTGCTGGCTGAGAGTATCTTGTCTTATATGGCTGCTATCAGTGTCCGTCTGGGCTGGCTGAGAGTCTAGTCGTCTTGTATGGCTGCTATCAGTGTGCTGGCTGAGAGTCTTGTGTGTGTATGGCCTGCTATCAGTGTTCTGGCTGAGAGTCTTGTCTTGTATGGCTGCTATCAGTGTCCGTCTGTGCTGGCTGAGAGTCGAGTCGTCTTGTATGGCTGCTATCAGTGTCTGTCTTGTTTGGCTGAGTGTCTTGTGTGTGTATGGCTGCTATCAGTGTGCTGGCTGAGAGTCTTGTCTTGTTTGGCTGCTATCAGTGTGCGTCTGGGCTGGCTGAGAGTCTTGTATGGCTGCTATCAGTGTCCTGGCTGAGAGTCTTGTGTGTGTATGGCTGCTATCAGTGTCCTGGCTGAGAGTCTTGTGTGTGTATGGCTGCTATCAGTGTGCTGGCTGAGTGTCTTGTGTGTGTATGGCTGCTATCAGTGTCCTGGCTGAGAGTCTTGTGTGTATGGCTGCTATCAGTGTCCGTCTTGTTTGGCTGAGAGTCTTGTTGTGTGCGCATGGCTGCTATCAGTGTGCTGGCTGAGAGTTTTGTCTTGTGTAACTGCTATCAGTGTCCGTCTGGGCTGGCTGAGAGTCTTGTATGGCTGCTATCAGTGTCCGTCTGGGCTGGCTGAGAGTCTAGTCGTCTTGTATGGCTGCTATGTCCGTCTGGGCTGGCTGAGAGTCGAGTTGTCTTGTATGGCTGCTATTAGTGTCCGTCTGGGCTGGCTGAGAGTCTTGTATAGCTATCAGTGTCCGTCTGGGCTGGCTGAGAGTCTTGTGTGTATGGCTGCTATCAGTGTCCGTCTTGTTTGGCTGAGAGTCTTGTTGTGTGTGTATGGCTGCTATCAGTGTCCGTCTGGGTTGGCTGCTTGTATGGCTGCTATCAGTGTCCGTCTGGGCTGGCTGAGAGTCTAGTCGTCTTGTATGGCTGCTATCAGTGGGGCTGGCTGACAGTCTTGTCTTGTATGACTGCTATCAGTGTCCATCTGGGCTGGCTGAGAGTCTTGTATGGCTGCTGCTATCAGTGTCCGTCTGGGCTGGCTGAGAGTCTTGTATGGCTGCTATCAGTGTCCGTCTGGGCTGGCTGAGAGTCGCGTCGTCTTGTATGGTTGCTATCAGTGTCTGTCTGGCTGGCTGAGAGTCGCGTCGTCTTGTATGGCTGCTATCAGTGTCCGTCTGGGCTGGCTGAGAGTCTTGTATAGCTATCAGTGTCCGTCTGGGCTGGCTGAGAGTCTTGTTTGGCTGCTATCAGTGTGCTGGCTGAGTGTCTTGTGTGTGTATGGCTGCTATCAGTGTCCTGGCTGAGAGTCTTGTGTGTATGGCTGCTATCAGTGTCCGTCTTGTTTGGCTGAGAGTCTTGTTGTGTGCGCATGGCTGCTATCAGTGTGCTGGCTGAGAGTTTTGTCTTGTGTAACTGCTATCAGTGTCCGTCTGGGCTGGCTGAGAGTCTAGTCGTCTTGTATGGCTGCTATGTCCGTCTGGGCTGGCTGAGAGTCGAGTTGTCTTGTATGGCTGCTATCAGTGTCTGTCTTGTTTGGCTGAGTGTCTTGTGTGTGTATGGCTGCTATCAGTGTGCTGGCTGAGAGTCTTGTCTTGTTTGGCTGCTATCAGTGTGCGTCTGGGCTGGCTGAGAGTCTTGTATGGCTGCTATAAGTGTCCGTCTGGGCTGGCTGAGAGTCTAGTCGTCTTGTATGGCTGCTATGTCCGTCTGGGCTGGCTGAGAGTCGAGTTGTCTTGTATGGCTGCTATTAGTGTCCGTCTGGGCTGGCTGAGAGTCTTGTATAGCTATCAGTGTCCGTCTGGGCTGGCTGAGAGTCTTGTGTGTATGGCTGCTATCAGTGTCCGTCTTGTTTGGCTGAGAGTCTTGTTGTGTGTGTATGGCTGCTATCAGTGTCCGTCTGGGTTGGCTGCTTGTATGGCTGCTATCAGTGTCCGTCTGGGCTGGCTGAGAGTCTAGTCGTCTTGTATGGCTGCTATCAGTGGGGCTGGCTGACAGTCTTGTCTTGTATGACTGCTATCAGTGTCCATCTGGGCTGGCTGAGAGTCTTGTATGGCTGCTGCTATCAGTGTCCGTCTGGGCTGGCTGAGAGTCTTGTATGGCTGCTATCAGTGTCCGTCTGGGCTGGCTGAGAGTCGCGTCGTCTTGTATGGTTGCTATCAGTGTCTGTCTGGGCTGGCTGAGAGTCGCGTCGTCTTGTATGGCTGCTATCAGTGTCCGTCTGGGCTGGCTGAGAGTCTTGTATAGCTATCAGTGTCCGTCTGGGCTGGCTGAGAGTCTTGTTTGGCTGCTATCAGTGTGCTGGCTGAGTGTCTTGTGTGTGTATGGCTGCTATCAGTGTCCTGGCTGAGAGTCTTGTGTGTATGGCTGCTATCAGTGTCCGTCTTGTTTGGCTGAGAGTCTTGTTGTGTGCGCATGGCTGCTATCAGTGTGCTGGCTGAGAGTTTTGTCTTGTGTAACTGCTATCAGTGTCCGTCTGGGCTGGCTGAGAGTCTTGTATGGCTGCTATCAGTGTCCGTCTGGGCTGGCTGAGAGTCTAGTCGTCTTGTATGGCTGCTATGTCCGTCTGGGCTGGCTGAGAGTCGAGTTGTCTTGTATGGCTGCTATTAGTGTGCTGGCTGAGAGTCTTGTCTTGTTTGGCTGCTATCAGTGTGCTGGCTGAGAGTCTTGTGTATGGCTGCTATCAGTGTGCTGGCTGAGAAGTCTTGTGTGTGGCTGCTATCAGTCCGTCTTGTTTGGCTGATCGTCTTGTATGGCTGATCGTCTTGTATGGCTGCTATCAGTGTCCGTCTGGGCTGGCTGAGAGTCTTTTATAGCTATCAGTGTCCGTCTGGGCTGGCTGAGAGTCTTGTATGGCTATCAGTGTCCGTCTGGGCTGGCTGAGAGTCTTGCTGCTATCAGTGTGCTGGCTGAGAGTCTTGTCTTGTGTGACTGCTATCAGTGTCCGTCTGGGCTGGCTGAGAGTCTTGTATGGCTGCTATCAGTGTGCTGGCTGAGAGTCTTGTGTGCGCATGGCTGCTATCAGTGTGCTGGCTGAGAGTCTTGTGTGCGCATGGCTGCTATCAGTGTGCTGGCTGAGAGTCTTGTCTTGTGTAACTGCTATCAGTGTCCGTCTGTGCTGGCTGAGAGTGTCTTGTCTTGTATGGCTGCTATCAGTGTGCTGGCTGAGAGTCTTGTGTGTGTATGGCTGCTATCAGTGTCCTGGCTGAGAGTCTTGTGTGTATGGCTGCTATCAGTGTGTGGCTACTATCTGTGTCCGTCTGGGCTGGCTGAGAGTCTTGTATGGCTGCTATCAGTGTCCGTCTTGTTTGGCTGAGTGTCTTGTGTGTGTATGGCTGCTATCAGTGTGCTGGCTGAGAGTCTTGTCTTGTTTGGCTGCTATCAGTGTGCTGGCTGAGAGTCTTGTGTATGGCTGCTATCAGTGTGCTGGCTGAGTGTCTTGTGTGTGCATGGCTGCTATCAGTGTGCTGGCTGAGAGTCTTGTCTTGTTTGGCTGCTATCAGTGTGCTGGCTGAGAGTCTTGTGTATGGCTGCTATCAGTGTGCTGGCTGAGAGTCTTGTGTGTGGCTGCTATCAGTGTCCGTCTGGGCTGGCTGAGAGTCGCGTCGTCTTGTATGGCTGCTATCAGTGTCCGTCTGGGCTGGCTGAGAGTCTAGTCATCTTGTATGGCTGCTATGTCCGTCTGGGCTGGCTGAGAGTCTAGTCGTCTTGTAGCTGCTATCAGTGTGCTGGCTGAGAGTCTTGTGTGTGTATGGCTGCTATCAGTGTGCTGGCTGAGAGTCTTGTGTATGGCTGCTATCAGTGTGCTGGCTGAGAGTCTTGTGTATGGCTGCTATCAGTGTGCTGGCTGAGTGTCTTGTGTGTGCATGGCTGCTATCAGTGTGCGTCTGGGTTGGCTGAGAGTCTTGTATGGCTGCTATCAGTGTCCGTCTGGGCTGGCTGAGAGTGTAGTCGTCTTGTATGGCTGCTATGTCCGTCTGGGCTGGCTGAGAGTCGAGTTGTCTTGTATGGCTGCTATCAGTGTCTGTCTTGTTTGGCTCTGAGTGTCTTGTGTGTGTATGGCTGCTATCAGTGTGCTGGCTGAGAGTCTTGTCTTGTTTGGCTGCTATCAGTGTGCTGGCTGAGAGTCTTGTGAGTGGCTGCTATCAGTGTGCTGGCTGAGAGTCTTGTGTGTGGCTGCTATCAGTGTCCGTCTGGGCTGGCTGAGAGTCGCGTCGTCTTGTATGGCTGCTATCAGTGTCCGTCTGGGCTGGCTGAGAGTCTAGTCATCTTGTATGGCTGCTATGTCCGTCTGGGCTGGCTGAGAGTCTAGTCGTCTTGTATGGCTGCTATCAGTGTGCTGGCTGAGAGTCTTGTCTTGTGTAACTGCTGTCAGTGTCTTGGCTGAGAAGTCTTGTGTGTGGCTGCTATCAGTCCGTCTTGTTTGGCTGATCGTCTTGTATGGCTGCTATCAGTGTCCGTCTGGGCTGGCTGAGAGTCTTGTCTTGTATGGCTGCTATCAGTGTCGGCTGGCTGAGAGTCGAGTCGTCTTTATGGCTGCTATCAGTGTCCGTCTGGGCTGGCTGAGAGTCTTGTATAGCTATCAGTGTCCGTCTGGGCTGGCTGAGAGTCTTGCTGCTATCAGTGTGCTGGCTGAGAGTCTTGTCTTGTATGACTGCTATCAGTGTCCATCTGGGCTGGCTGAGAGTCTTGTATGGCTGCTGCTATCAGTGTCCGTCTGGGCTGGCTGAGAGTCTTGTATGGCTGCTATCAGTGTCCGTCTGGGCTGGCTGAGAGTCGCGTCGTCTTGTATGGTTGCTATCAGTGTCTGTCTGGGCTGGCTGAGAGTCGCGTCGTCTTGTATGGCTGCTATCAGTGTCCGTCTGGGCTGGCTGAGAGTCTTGTATAGCTATCAGTGTCCGTCTGGGCTGGCTGAGAGTCTTGTTTGGCTGCTATCAGTGTGCTGGCTGAGTGTCTTGTGTGTGTATGGCTGCTATCAGTGTCCTGGCTGAGAGTCTTGTGTGTATGGCTGCTATCAGTGTCCGTCTTGTTTGGCTGAGAGTCTTGTTGTGTGCGCATGGCTGCTATCAGTGTGCTGGCTGAGAGTTTTGTCTTGTGTAACTGCTATCAGTGTCCGTCTGGGCTGGCTGAGAGTCTAGTCGTCTTGTATGGCTGCTATCAGTGTCCGTCTGGGCTGGCTGAGAGTCTAGTCGTCTTGTATGGCTGCTATCAGTGTGCTGGCTGAGTGTCTTGTGTGTGTATGGCTGCTATCAGTGTGCTGGCTGAGAGTCTTGTGTGCGCATGGCTGCTATCAGTGTGCTGGCTGAGAGTTTTGTCTTGTGTAACTGCTATCAGTGTCTTGCTGAGAAGTATTGTGTGTGGCTGCTATCAGTCCGTCTTGTTTGGCTGAGAGTCTAGTCGTCTTGTATGGCTGCTATCAGTGGGGCTGGCTGACAGTCTTGTCTTGTATGGCTGCTATCAGTGTCCGTCTGGGCTGGCTGAGAGTCGAGTTGTCTTGTATGGCTGCTATCAGTGTGCTGGCTGAGTGTCTTGTGTGTGTATGGCTGCTATCAGTGTCCGTCTTGTTTGGCTGATCGTCTTGTATGGCTGCTATCAGTGTCTGTCTGGGCTGGCTGAGAGTCGCGTCGTCTTGTATGGCTGCTATCAGTGTCCGTCTGGGCTGGCTGAGAGTCTTGTATGGCTGCTATCAGTGTCCGTCTGGGCTGGCTGAGTCTAGTCGTCTTGTATGGCTGCTATCAGTGTGCTGGCTGAGAGTCTTGTGTGTGTATGGCTGCTATCAGTGTGCTGGCTGAGAGTCTTGTGTGCGCATGGCTGCTATCAGTGTGCTGGCTGAGAGTTTTGTCTTGTGTAACTGCTATCAGTGTCTTGGCTGAGAGTCTTGTGTATGGCTGCTATCAGTGTGCTGGCTGAGAAGTCTTGTGTGTGGCTGCTATCAGTCCGTCTGGGCTGGCTGAGAGTCGAGTTGTCTTGTTTGGCTGCTATCAGTGGGGCTGGCTGAGAGTCTTCTGTGCGCATGGCTGCTATCAGTGTGCTGGCTGAGAGTCTTGTATAGCTATCAGTGTCCGTCTGGGCTGGCTGAGAGTCTTGTATGGCTATCAGTGTCCGTCTGGGCTGGCTGAGAGTCTTGCTGCTATCAGTGTGCTGGCTGAGTGTCTTGTGTGTGTATGGCTGCTATCAGTGTCCTGGCTGAGAGTCTTGTGTGTATGGCTGCTATCAGTGTCCGTCTTGTTTGGCTGAGAGTCTTGTTGTGTGTGTATGGATGCTATCAGTCCGTCTTGTTTGGCTGAGAGTCTAGTCGTCTTGTATGGATGCTATCAGTGGGGCTGGCTGACAGTCTTGTCTTGTATGGCTGCTATCAGTGTCCGTCTGGGCTGGCTGAGAGTCTTGTATGGCTGCTATCAGTGTGCTGGCTGAGAGTCTTGTGTGCGCATGGCTGCTATCAGTGTGCTGGCTGAGAGTCTTGTGTGCGCATGGCTGCTATCAGTGTGCTGGCTGAGAGTCTTGTCTTGTGTAACTGCTATCAGTGTCCGTCTGTGCTGGCTGAGATGTATCTTGTCTTGTATGGCTGCTATCAGTGTCCGTCTGGGCTGGCTGAGAGTCGAGTCGTCTTGTATGGCTGCTATCAGTGTCCGTCTGGGCTGGCTGAGAGTCTAGTCGTCTTGTATGGCTGCTATCAGTGTGCTGGCTGAGAGTCTTGTGTGTGTATGGCCTGCTATCAGTGTGCTGGCTGAGAGTCTTGTCTTGTATGGCTGCTATCAGTGTCCGTCTGGGCTGGCTGAGAGTCTAGTCGTCTTGTATGGCTGCTATGTCCGTCTGGGCTGGCTGAGAGTCGAGTTGTCTTGTATGGCTGCTATCAGTGTCTGTCTTGTTTGGCTGAGTGTCTTGTGTGTGTATGGCTGCTATCAGTGTGCTGGCTGAGAGTCTTGTCTTGTTTGGCTGCTATCAGTGTGCGTCTGGGCTGGCTGAGAGTCTTGTATGGCTGCTATAAGTGTCCGTCTGGGCTGGCTGAGAGTCTAGTCGTCTTGTATGGCTGCTATGTCCGTCTGGGCTGGCTGAGAGTCGAGTTGTCTTGTATGGCTGCTATTAGTGTCCGTCTGGGCTGGCTGAGAGTCTTGTATAGCTATCAGTGTCCGTCTGGGCTGGCTGAGAGTCTTGTGTGTATGGCTGCTATCAGTGTCCGTCTTGTTTGGCTGAGAGTCTTGTTGTGTGTGTATGGCTGCTATCAGTGTCCGTCTGGGTTGGCTGCTTGTATGGCTGCTATCAGTGTCCGTCTGGGCTGGCTGAGAGTCTAGTCGTCTTGTATGGCTGCTATCAGTGGGGCTGGCTGACAGTCTTGTCTTGTATGACTGCTATCAGTGTCCATCTGGGCTGGCTGAGAGTCTTGTATGGCTGCTGCTATCAGTGTCCGTCTGGGCTGGCTGAGAGTCTTGTATGGCTGCTATCAGTGTCCGTCTGGGCTGGCTGAGAGTCGCGTCGTCTTGTATGGTTGCTATCAGTGTCTGTCTGGGCTGGCTGAGAGTCGCGTCGTCTTGTATGGCTGCTATCAGTGTCCGTCTGGGCTGGCTGAGAGTCTTGTATAGCTATCAGTGTCCGTCTGGGCTGGCTGAGAGTCTTGTTTGGCTGCTATCAGTGTGCTGGCTGAGTGTCTTGTGTGTGTATGGCTGCTATCAGTGTCCTGGCTGAGAGTCTTGTGTGTATGGCTGCTATCAGTGTCCGTCTTGTTTGGCTGAGAGTCTTGTTGTGTGCGCATGGCTGCTATCAGTGTGCTGGCTGAGAGTTTTGTCTTGTGTAACTGCTATCAGTGTCCGTCTGGGCTGGCTGAGAGTCTTGTATGGCTGCTATCAGTGTCCGTCTGGGCTGGCTGAGAGTCTAGTCGTCTTGTATGGCTGCTATGTCCGTCTGGGCTGGCTGAGAGTCGAGTTGTCTTGTATGGCTGCTATTAGTGTCCGTCTGGGCTGGCTGAGAGTCTTGTATAGCTATCAGTGTCCGTCTGGGCTGGCTGAGAGTCTTGTGTGTATGGCTGCTATCAGTGTCCGTCTTGTTTGGCTGAGTCTTGTTGTGTGTGTATGGCTGCTATCAGTGTCCGTCTGGGTTGGCTGCTTGTATGGCTGCTATCAGTGTCCGTCTGGGCTGGCTGAGAGTCTAGTCGTCTTGTATGGCTGCTATCAGTGGGGCTGGCTGACAGTCTTGTCTTGTATGACTGCTATCAGTGTCCATCTGGGCTGGCTGAGAGTCTTGTATGGCTGCTATCAGTGTCCGTCTGGGCTGGCTGAGAGTCGCGTCGTCTTGTATGGTTGCTATCAGTGTCTGTCTGGGCTGGCTGAGAGTCGCGTCGTCTTGTATGGCTGCTATCAGTGTCCGTCTGGGCTGGCTGAGAGTCTTGTATAGCTATCAGTGTCCGTCTGGGCTGGCTGAGAGTCTTGTTTGGCTGCTATCAGTGTGCTGGCTGAGTGTCTTGTGTGTGTATGGCTGCTATCAGTGTCCTGGCTGAGAGTCTTGTGTGTATGGCTGCTATCAGTGTCCGTCTTGTTTGGCTGAGAGTCTTGTTGTGTGCGCATGGCTGCTATCAGTGTGCTGGCTGAGAGTTTTGTCTTGTGTAACTGCTATCAGTGTCCGTCTGGGCTGGCTGAGAGTCTTGTATGGCTGCTATCAGTGTCCGTCTGGGCTGGCTGAGAGTCTAGTCGTCTTGTATGGCTGCTATCAGTGTCCGTCTGGGCTGGCTGAGAGTCTAGTCGTCTTGTATGGCTGCTATCAGTGTGCTGGCTGAGTGTCTTGTGTGTGTATGGCTGCTATCAGTGTGCTGGCTGAGAGTCTTGTGTGCGCATGGCTGCTAACAGTGTGCTGGCTGAGAGTTTTGTCTTGTGTAACTGCTATCAGTGTCTTGGCTGAGAAGTATTGTGTGTGGCTGCTATCAGTCCGTCTTGTTTGGCTGAGAGTCTAGTCGTCTTGTATGGCTGCTATCAGTGGGGCTGGCTGACAGTCTTGTCTTGTATGGCTGCTATCAGTGTCCGTCTGGGCTGGCTGAGAGTCGAGTTGTCTTGTTTGGCTGCTATCAGTGTGCTGGCTGAGAGTCTTGTGTGCGCATGGCTGCTATCAGTGTGCTGGCTGAGAGTCTTGTGTGCGCATGGCTGCTATCAGTGTGCTGGCTGAGAGTCTTGTCTTGTGTAACTGCTATCAGTGTCCGTCTGTGCTGGCTGAGAGTGTCTTGTCTTGTGTAACTGCTATCAGTGTCCGTCTGTGCTGGCTGAGAGTGTCTTGTCTTGTATGGCTGCTATCAGTGTGCTGGCTGAGAGTCTTGTGTGTCAGTGTGTGGCTACTATCTGTGTCCGTCTGGGCTGGCTGAGAGTCTTGTATGGCTGCTATCAGTGTCCGTCTTGTTTGGCTGAGTGTCTTGTCTTGTGTAACTGCTATCAGTGTCCGTCTGTGCTGGCTGAGAGTGTCTTGTCTTGTATGGCTGCTATCAGTGTGCTGGCTGAGAGTCTTGTCTTGTTTGGCTGCTATCAGTGTGCTGGCTGAGAGTCTTGTGTATGGCTGCTATCAGTGTGCTGGCTGAGAGTCTTGTGTATGGCTGCTATCAGTGTGCTGGCTGAGTGTCTTGTGTGTGCATGGCTGCTATCAGTGTGCTGGCTGAGAGTCTTGTCTTGTTTGGCTGCTATCAGTGTGCTGGCTGAGAGTCTTGTGAGTGGCTGCTATCAGTGTGCTGGCTGAGTGTCTTGTGTGTGCATGGCTGCTATCAGTGTGCTGGCAGAGAGTCTTGTCTTGTTTGGCTGCTATCAGTGTGCTGGCTGAGAGTCTTGTGTATGGCTGCTATCAGTGTGCTGGCTGAGAGTCTTGTGTGTGGCTGCTATCAGTGTCCGTCTGGGCTGGCTGAGAGTCGCGTCGTCTTGTATGGCTGCTATCAGTGTCCGTCTGGGCTGGCTGAGAGTCTAGTCATCTTGTATGGCTGCTATGTCCGTCTGGGCTGGCTGAGAGTCTAGTCGTCTTGTATGGCTGCTATCAGTGTGCTGGCTGAGAGTCTTGTCTTGTTTGGCTGCTATCAGTGTGCTGGCTGAGAGTCTTGTGTGCGCATGGCTGCTATCAGTGTGCTGGCTGAGAGTCTTGTCTTGTGTAACTGCTATCAGTGTCTTGGCTGAGAGTCTTGTGTATGGCTGCTATCAGTGTGCTGGCTGAGAAGTCTTGTGTGTGGCTGCTATCAGTCCGTCTTGTTTGGCTGATCGTCTTGTATGGCTGATCGTCTTGTATGGCTGCTATCAGTGTCCGTCTGGGCTGGCTGAGAGTCTTTTATAGCTATCAGTGTCCGTCTGGGCTGGCTGAGAGTCTTGTATGGCTATCAGTGTCCGTCTGGGCTGGCTGAGAGTCTTGCTGCTATCAGTGTGCTGGCTGAGAGTCTTGTCTTGTGTGACTGCTATCAGTGTCCGTCTGGGCTGGCTGAGAGTCTTGTATGGCTGCTATCAGTGTGCTGGCTGAGAGTCTTGTGTGCGCATGGCTGCTATCAGTGTGCTGGCTGAGAGTCTTGTGTGCGCATGGCTGCTATCAGTGTGCTGGCTGAGAGTCTTGTCTTGTGTAACTGCTATCAGTGTCCGTCTGTGCTGGCTGAGAGTGTCTTGTCTTGTATGGCTGCTATCAGTGTGCTGGCTGAGAGTCTTGTGTGTGTATGGCTGCTATCAGTGTCCTGGCTGAGAGTCTTGTGTGTATGGCTGCTATCAGTGTGTGGCTACTATCTGTGTCCGTCTGGGCTGGCTGAGAGTCTTGTATGGCTGCTATCAGTGTCCGTCTTGTTTGGCTGAGTGTCTTGTGTGTGTATGGCTGCTATCAGTGTGCTGGCTGAGAGTCTTGTCTTGTTTGGCTGCTATCAGTGTGCTGGCTGAGAGTCTTGTGTATGGCTGCTATCAGTGTGCTGGCTGAGTGTCTTGTGTGTGCATGGCTGCTATCAGTGTGCTGGCTGAGAGTCTTGTCTTGTTTGGCTGCTATCAGTGTGCTGGCTGAGAGTCTTGTGTATGGCTGCTATCAGTGTGCTGGCTGAGAGTCTTGTGTGTGGCTGCTATCAGTGTCCGTCTGGGCTGGCTGAGAGTCGCGTCGTCTTGTATGGCTGCTATCAGTGTCCGTCTGGGCTGGCTGAGAGTCTAGTCATCTTGTATGGCTGCTATGTCCGTCTGGGCTGGCTGAGAGTCTAGTCGTCTTGTAGCTGCTATCAGTGTGCTGGCTGAGAGTCTTGTGTGTGTATGGCTGCTATCAGTGTGCTGGCTGAGAGTCTTGTGTATGGCTGCTATCAGTGTGCTGGCTGAGAGTCTTGTGTATGGCTGCTATCAGTGTGCTGGCTGAGTGTCTTGTGTGTGCATGGCTGCTATCAGTGTGCGTCTGGGTTGGCTGAGAGTCTTGTATGGCTGCTATCAGTGTCCGTCTGGGCTGGCTGAGAGTGTAGTCGTCTTGTATGGCTGCTATGTCCGTCTGGGCTGGCTGAGAGTCGAGTTGTCTTGTATGGCTGCTATCAGTGTCTGTCTTGTTTGGCTCTGAGTGTCTTGTGTGTGTATGGCTGCTATCAGTGTGCTGGCTGAGAGTCTTGTCTTGTTTGGCTGCTATCAGTGTGCTGGCTGAGAGTCTTGTGAGTGGCTGCTATCAGTGTGCTGGCTGAGAGTCTTGTGTGTGGCTGCTATCAGTGTCCGTCTGGGCTGGCTGAGAGTCGCGTCGTCTTGTATGGCTGCTATCAGTGTCCGTCTGGGCTGGCTGAGAGTCTAGTCATCTTGTATGGCTGCTATGTCCGTCTGGGCTGGCTGAGAGTCTAGTCGTCTTGTATGGCTGCTATCAGTGTGCTGGCTGAGAGTCTTGTCTTGTGTAACTGCTGTCAGTGTCTTGGCTGAGAAGTCTTGTGTGTGGCTGCTATCAGTCCGTCTTGTTTGGCTGATCGTCTTGTATGGCTGCTATCAGTGTCCGTCTGGGCTGGCTGAGAGTCTTGTCTTGTATGGCTGCTATCAGTGTCGGCTGGCTGAGAGTCGAGTCGTCTTTATGGCTGCTATCAGTGTCCGTCTGGGCTGGCTGAGAGTCTTGTATAGCTATCAGTGTCCGTCTGGGCTGGCTGAGAGTCTTGCTGCTATCAGTGTGCTGGCTGAGAGTCTTGTGTGTGTATGGCTGCTATCAGTGTCCTGGCTGAGAGTCTTGTGTGTATGGCTGCTATCAGTGTGTGGCTGCTATCAGTGTCCGTCTTGTTTGGCTGAGAGTCTTGTTGTGTGTGTATGGCTGCTGTCAGTGTCTGTCTTGTTTGGCTCTGAGAGTCTTGTTGTGGTTGGCTGCTTGTATGGTTGCTATCAGTGTCCGTCTGGGCTGGCTGAGAGTCTTGTATGGCTATCAGTGTCCGTCTTGTTTGGCTGAGTGTCTTGTGTGTGTATGGCTGCTATCAGTGTGCTGGCTGAGTGTCTTGTGTGTGTATGGCTGCTATCAGTGTGCTGGCTGAGAGTCTTGTGTGTATGGCTGCTATCAGTGTCCGTCTTGTTTGGCTGATCGTCTTGTTGTGTGTGTATGGATGCTATCAGTCCGTCTTGTATGGCTGCTATCAGTGTGCGTCTGGGTTGGCTGAGAGTCTTGTATGGCTGCTATCAGTGTCCGTCTGGGCTGGCTGAGAGTGTAGTCGTCTTGTATGGCTGCTATGTCCGTCTGGGCTGGCTGAGAGTCGAGTTGTCTTGTATGGCTGCTATCAGTGTCTGTCTTGTTTGGCTCTGAGTGTCTTGTGTGTGTATGGCTGCTATCAGTGTGCTGGCTGAGAGTCTTGTCTTGTTTGGCTGCTATCAGTGTGCTGGCTGAGAGTCTTGTGAGTGGCTGCTATCAGTGTCCGTCTGGGCTGGCTGAGAGTTTTGTATGGCTGCTATCAGTGTCCGTCTTGTTTGGCTGAGTGTCTTGTGTGTGTGTATGGCTGCTATCAGTGTGCTGGCTGAGTGTCTTGTGTGTGCATGGCTGCTATCAGTGTGCTGGCAGAGAGTCTTGTCTTGTTTGGCTGCTATCAGTGTGCTGGCTGAGAGTCTTGTGTATGGCTGCTATCAGTGTGCTGGCTGAGAGTCTTGTCTTGTTTGGCTGCTATCAGTGTGCTGGCTGAGAGTCTTGTGTGCGCATGGCTGCTATCAGTGTGCTGGCTGAGAGTCTTGTCTTGTGTAACTGCTATCAGTGTCTTGGCTGAGAGTCTTGTGTATGGCTGCTATCAGTGTGCTGGCTGAGAAGTCTTGTGTGTGGCTGCTATCAGTCCGTCTTGTTTGGCTGATCGTCTTGTATGGCTGATCGTCTTGTATGGCTGCTATCAGTGTCCGTCTGGGCTGGCTGAGAGTCTTTTATAGCTATCAGTGTCCGTCTGGGCTGGCTGAGAGTCTTGTATGGCTATCAGTGTCCGTCTGGGCTGGCTGAGAGTCTTGCTGCTATCAGTGTGCTGGCTGAGAGTCTTGTCTTGTGTGACTGCTATCAGTGTCCGTCTGGGCTGGCTGAGAGTCTTGTATGGCTGCTATCAGTGTGCTGGCTGAGAGTCTTGTGTGCGCATGGCTGCTATCAGTGTGCTGGCTGAGAGTCTTGTGTGCGCATGGCTGCTATCAGTGTGCTGGCTGAGAGTCTTGTCTTGTGTAACTGCTATCAGTGTCCGTCTGTGCTGGCTGAGAGTGTCTTGTCTTGTATGGCTGCTATCAGTGTGCTGGCTGAGAGTCTTGTGTGTGTATGGCTGCTATCAGTGTCCTGGCTGAGAGTCTTGTGTGTATGGCTGCTATCAGTGTGTGGCTACTATCTGTGTCCGTCTGGGCTGGCTGAGAGTCTTGTATGGCTGCTATCAGTGTCCGTCTTGTTTGGCTGAGTGTCTTGTGTGTGTATGGCTGCTATCAGTGTGCTGGCTGAGAGTCTTGTCTTGTTTGGCTGCTATCAGTGTGCTGGCTGAGAGTCTTGTGTATGGCTGCTATCAGTGTGCTGGCTGAGTGTCTTGTGTGTGCATGGCTGCTATCAGTGTGCTGGCTGAGAGTCTTGTCTTGTTTGGCTGCTATCAGTGTGCTGGCTGAGAGTCTTGTGTATGGCTGCTATCAGTGTGCTGGCTGAGAGTCTTGTGTGTGGCTGCTATCAGTGTCCGTCTGGGCTGGCTGAGAGTCGCGTCGTCTTGTATGGCTGCTATCAGTGTCCGTCTGGGCTGGCTGAGAGTCTAGTCATCTTGTATGGCTGCTATGTCCGTCTGGGCTGGCTGAGAGTCTAGTCGTCTTGTAGCTGCTATCAGTGTGCTGGCTGAGAGTCTTGTGTGTGTATGGCTGCTATCAGTGTGCTGGCTGAGAGTCTTGTGTGCGCATGGCTGCTATCAGTGTGCTGGCTGAGAGTCTTGTCTTGTGTAACTGCTGTCAGTGTCTTGGCTGAGAAGTCTTGTGTGTGGCTGCTATCAGTCCGTCTTGTTTGGCTGATCGTCTTGTATGGCTGCTATCAGTGTCCGTCTGGGCTGGCTGAGAGTCTTGTCTTGTATGGCTGCTATCAGTGTCGGCTGGCTGAGAGTCGAGTCGTCTTTATGGCTGCTATCAGTGTCCGTCTGGGCTGGCTGAGAGTCTTGTATAGCTATCAGTGTCCGTCTGGGCTGGCTGAGAGTCTTGCTGCTATCAGTGTGCTGGCTGAGAGTCTTGTGTGTGTATGGCTGCTATCAGTGTCCTGGCTGAGAGTCTTGTGTGTATGGCTGCTATCAGTGTGTGGCTGCTATCAGTGTCCGTCTTGTTTGGCTGAGAGTCTTGTTGTGTGTGTATGGCTGCTGTCAGTGTCTGTCTTGTTTGGCTCTGAGAGTCTTGTTGTGGTTGGCTGCTTGTATGGTTGCTATCAGTGTCCGTCTGGGCTGGCTGAGAGTCGCGTCATCTTGTATGGCTGCTATGTCCGTCTGGGCTGGCTGAGAGTCTAGTCGTCTTGTATGGCTGCTATCAGTGTGCTGGCTGAGAGTCTTGTGTGTGTATGGCTGCTATCAGTGTGCTGGCTGACAGTCTTGTCTTGTATGGCTGCTATCAGTGTGCTGGCTGAGAGTCTTGTGTGTGTATGGCTGCTATCAGTGTGCTGGCTGACAGTCTTGTCTTGTATGGCTGCTATCAGTGTCCGTCTGGGCTGGCTGAGAGTCGAGTTGTCTTGTTTGGCTGCTATCAGTGGGGCTGGCTGAGAGTCTTGTGTGCGCATGGCTGCTATCAGTGTCCGTCTGGGCTGGCTGAGAGTCTTGTATGGCTGCTATCAGTGTGCTGGCTGAGAGTCTTGTCTTGTATGGCTGCTATCAGTGTCCGTCTGGGCTGGCTGAGAGTCGAGTTGTCTTGTATGGCTGCTATCAGTGTCTGTCTTGTTTGGCTCTGAGTGTCTTGTGTGTGTATGGCTGCTATCAGTGTGCTGGCTGAGAGTCTTGTCTTGTTTGGCTGCTATCAGTGTGCTGGCTGAGAGTCTTGTGAGTGGCTGCTATCAGTGTCCGTCTGGGCTGGCTGAGAGTTTTGTATGGCTGCTATCAGTGTCCGTCTTGTTTGGCTGAGTGTCTTGTGTGTGTGTATGGCTGCTATCAGTGTGCTGGCTGAGTGTCTTGTGTGTGCATGGCTGCTATCAGTGTGCTGGCAGAGAGTCTTGTCTTGTTTGGCTGCTATCAGTGTGCTGGCTGAGAGTCTTGTGTATGGCTGCTATCAGTGTGCTGGCTGAGAGTCTTGTGTGTGGCTGCTATCAGTGTCCGTCTGGGCTGGCTGAGAGTCGCGTCGTCTTGTATGGCTGCTATCAGTGTCCGTCTGGGCTGGCTGAGAGTCTAGTCATCTTGTATGGCTGCTATGTCCGTCTGGGCTGGCTGAGAGTCTAGTCGTCTTGTATGGCTGCTATCAGTGTGCTGGCTGAGAGTCTTGTGTGTGTATGGCTGCTATCAGTGTGCTGGCTGAGAGTCTTGTGTGCGCATGGCTGCTATCAGTGTGCTGGCTGAGAGTCTTGTCTTGTTTGGCTGCTATCAGTGTGCTGGCTGAGAGTCTTGTGTGCGCATGGCTGCTATCAGTGTGCTGGCTGAGAGTCTTGTCTTGTGTAACTGCTATCAGTGTCTTGGCTGAGAGTCTTGTGTATGGCTGCTATCAGTGTGCTGGCTGAGAAGTCTTGTGTGTGGCTGCTATCAGTCCGTCTTGTTTGGCTGATCGTCTTGTATGGCTGATCGTCTTGTATGGCTGCTATCAGTGTCCGTCTGGGCTGGCTGAGAGTCTTTTATAGCTATCAGTGTCCGTCTGGGCTGGCTGAGAGTCTTGTATGGCTATCAGTGTCCGTCTGGGCTGGCTGAGAGTCTTGCTGCTATCAGTGTGCTGGCTGAGAGTCTTGTCTTGTGTGACTGCTATCAGTGTCCGTCTGGGCTGGCTGAGAGTCTTGTATGGCTGCTATCAGTGTGCTGGCTGAGAGTCTTGTGTGCGCATGGCTGCTATCAGTGTGCTGGCTGAGAGTCTTGTGTGCGCATGGCTGCTATCAGTGTGCTGGCTGAGAGTCTTGTCTTGTGTAACTGCTATCAGTGTCTTGGCTGAGAGTCTTGTGTATGGCTGCTATCAGTGTGCTGGCTGAGAAGTCTTGTGTGTGGCTGCTATCAGTCCGTCTTGTTTGGCTGATCGTCTTGTATGGCTGATCGTCTTGTATGGCTGCTATCAGTGTCCGTCTGGGCTGGCTGAGAGTCTTTTATAGCTATCAGTGTCCGTCTGGGCTGGCTGAGAGTCTTGTATGGCTATCAGTGTCCGTCTGGGCTGGCTGAGAGTCTTGCTGCTATCAGTGTGCTGGCTGAGAGTCTTGTCTTGTGTGACTGCTATCAGTGTCCGTCTGGGCTGGCTGAGAGTCTTGTATGGCTGCTATCAGTGTGCTGGCTGAGAGTCTTGTGTGCGCATGGCTGCTATCAGTGTGCTGGCTGAGAGTCTTGTGTGCGCATGGCTGCTATCAGTGTGCTGGCTGAGAGTCTTGTCTTGTGTAACTGCTATCAGTGTCCGTCTGTGCTGGCTGAGAGTGTCTTGTCTTGTATGGCTGCTATCAGTGTGCTGGCTGAGAGTCTTGTGTGTGTATGGCTGCTATCAGTGTCCTGGCTGAGAGTCTTGTGTGTATGGCTGCTATCAGTGTGTGGCTACTATCTGTGTCCGTCTGGGCTGGCTGAGAGTCTTGTATGGCTGCTATCAGTGTCCGTCTTGTTTGGCTGAGTGTCTTGTGTGTGTATGGCTGCTATCAGTGTGCTGGCTGAGAGTCTTGTCTTGTTTGGCTGCTATCAGTGTGCTGGCTGAGAGTCTTGTGTATGGCTGCTATCAGTGTGCTGGCTGAGAGTCTTGTGTATGGCTGCTATCAGTGTGCTGGCTGAGTGTCTTGTGTGTGCATGGCTGCTATCAGTGTGCTGGCTGAGAGTCTTGTCTTGTTTGGCTGCTATCAGTGTGCTGGCTGAGAGTCTTGTGTATGGCTGCTATCAGTGTGCTGGCTGAGAGTCTTGTGTGTGGCTGCTATCAGTGTCCGTCTGGGCTGGCTGAGAGTCGCGTCGTCTTGTATGGCTGCTATCAGTGTCCGTCTGGGCTGGCTGAGAGTCTAGTCATCTTGTATGGCTGCTATGTCCGTCTGGGCTGGCTGAGAGTCTAGTCGTCTTGTAGCTGCTATCAGTGTGCTGGCTGAGAGTCTTGTGTGTGTATGGCTGCTATCAGTGTGCTGGCTGAGAGTCTTGTGTGCGCATGGCTGCTATCAGTGTGCTGGCTGAGAGTCTTGTCTTGTGTAACTGCTGTCAGTGTCTTGGCTGAGAAGTCTTGTGTGTGGCTGCTATCAGTCCGTCTTGTTTGGCTGATCGTCTTGTATGGCTGCTATCAGTGTCCGTCTGGGCTGGCTGAGAGTCTTGTCTTGTATGGCTGCTATCAGTGTCGGCTGGCTGAGAGTCGAGTCGTCTTTATGGCTGCTATCAGTGTCCGTCTGGGCTGGCTGAGAGTCTTGTATAGCTATCAGTGTCCGTCTGGGCTGGCTGAGAGTCTTGCTGCTATCAGTGTGCTGGCTGAGAGTCTTGTGTGTGTATGGCTGCTATCAGTGTCCTGGCTGAGAGTCTTGTGTGTATGGCTGCTATCAGTGTGTGGCTGCTATCAGTGTCCGTCTTGTTTGGCTGAGAGTCTTGTTGTGTGTGTATGGCTGCTGTCAGTGTCTGTCTTGTTTGGCTCTGAGAGTCTTGTTGTGGTTGGCTGCTTGTATGGTTGCTATCAGTGTCCGTCTGGGCTGGCTGAGAGTCTTGTATGGCTATCAGTGTCCGTCTTGTTTGGCTGAGTGTCTTGTGTGTGTATGGCTGCTATCAGTGTGCTGGCTGAGTGTCTTGTGTGTGCATGGCTGCTATCAGTGTGCATGGCTGCTATCAGTGTGCTGGCTGAGAAGTCTTGTGTGTGGCTGCTATCAGTCCGTCTTGTTTGGCTGATCGTCTTGTTTGGCTGCTATCAGTGTGCTGGCTGAGAGTCTTGTGTATGGCTGCTATCAGTGTGCTGGCTGAGTGTCTTGTGTGTGTATGGCTGCTATCAGTGTCCTGGCTGAGAGTCTTGTGTGTATGGCTGCTATCAGTGTCCGTCTTGTTTGGCTGAGAGTCTTGTTGTGTGTGTATGGATGCTATCAGTCCGTCTTGTATGGCTGCTATCAGTGTGCGTCTGGGTTGGCTGAGAGTCTAGTCGTCTTGTATGGCTGCTATGTCCGTCTGGGCTGGCTGAGAGTCGAGTTGTCTTGTATGGCTGCTATCAGTGTCCGTCTGGGTTGGCTGCTTGTATGGCTGCTATCAGTGTCCGTCTGGGCTGGCTGAGAGTCTAGTCGTCTTGTATGGCTGCTATCAGTGGGGCTGGCTGACAGTCTTGTCTTGTATGGCTGCTATCAGTGTCCATCTGGGCTGGCTGAGAGTCTTGTATGGCTGCTGCTATCAGTGTCCGTCTGGGCTGGCTGAGAGTCTTGTATGGCTGCTATCAGTGTCCGTCTGGGCTGGCTGAGAGTCGAGTCGTCTTGTATGGCTGCTATCAGTGTCTGTCTGGGCTGGCTGAGAGTCGCGTCGTCTTGTATGGCTGCTATCAGTGTCTGTCTGGGCTGGCTCAGAGTCGCGTCGTCTTGTATGGCTGCTATCAGTGTCCGTCTGGGCTGGCTGAGAGTCTTGTATAGCTATCAGTGTCCGTCTGGGCTGGCTGAGAGTCTTGTATGGCTATCAGTGTCCGTCTTGTTTGGCTGAGTGTCTTGTGTGTGTATGGCTGCTATCAGTGTGCTGGCTGAGTGTCTTGTGTGTGCATGGCTGCTATCAGTGTGCTGGCTGAGAAGTCTTGTGTGTGGCTGCTATCAGTCCGTCTTGTTTGGCTGATCGTCTTGTTTGGCTGCTATCAGTGTGCTGGCTGAGAGTCTTGTGTATGGCTGCTATCAGTGTGCTGGCTGAGTGTCTTGTGTGTGCATGGCTGCTATCAGTGTGCTGGCTGAGAAGTCTTGTGTGTGGCTGCTATCAGTCCGTCTTGTTTGGCTGATCGTCTTGTTTGGCTGCTATCAGTGTGCTGGCTGAGTGTCTTGTGTGTGTATGGCTGCTATCAGTGTCCTGGCTGAGAGTCTTGTGTGTATGGCTGCTATCAGTGTGTGGCTGCTATCAGTGTCCGTCTTGTTTGGCTGAGAGTCTTGTTGTGTGTGTATGGATGCTATCAGTCCGTCTTGTATGGCTGCTATCAGTGTCCGTCTGGGCTGGCTGAGAGTCTTGTATGGCTGCTATCAGTGTCCGTCTGGGCTGGCTGAGAGTCTAGTCGTCTTGTATGGCTGCTATCAGTGTGCTGGCTGAGAGTCTTGTGTGTGTATGGCTGCTATCAGTGTGCTGGCTGAGAGTTTTGTCTTGTGTAACTGCTATCAGTGTCTTGGCTGAGAGTCTTGTGTATGGCTGCTATCAGTGTCCTGGCTGAGAGTCTTGTGTATGGCTGCTATCAGTGTCCTGGCTGAGAGTCTTGTGTGTATGGCTGCTATCAGTGTCCGTCTTGTTTGGCTGAGAGTCTTGTTGTGTGTGTATGGATGCTATCAGTCCGTCTTGTATGGCTGCTATCAGTGTGCGTCTGGGTTGGCTGAGAGTCTAGTCGTCTTGTATGGCTGCTATGTCCGTCTGGGCTGGCTGAGAGTCGAGTTGTCTTGTATGGCTGCTATCAGTGTCCGTCTGGGCTGGCTGAGAGTCTAGTCGTCTTGTATGGCTGCTATCAGTGGGGCTGGCTGACAGTCTTGTCTTGTATGGCTGCTATCAGTGTCCATCTGGGCTGGCTGAGAGTCTTGTATGGCTGCTGCTATCAGTGTCCGTCTGGGCTGGCTGAGAGTCTTGTATGGCTGCTATCAGTGTCCGTCTGGGCTGGCTGAGAGTCGAGTCGTCTTGTATGGCTGCTATCAGTGTCTGTCTGGGCTGGCTGAGAGTCGCGTCGTCTTGTATGGCTGCTATCAGTGTCTGTCTGGGCTGGCTCAGAGTCGCGTCGTCTTGTATGGCTGCTATCAGTGTCCGTCTGGGCTGGCTGAGAGTCTTGTATAGCTATCAGTGTCCGTCTGGGCTGGCTGAGAGTCTTGTATGGCTATCAGTGTCCGTCTTGTTTGGCTGAGTGTCTTGTGTGTGTATGGCTGCTATCAGTGTGCTGGCTGAGTGTCTTGTGTGTGCATGGCTGCTATCAGTGTGCTGGCTGAGAAGTCTTGTGTGTGGCTGCTATCAGTCCGTCTTGTTTGGCTGATCGTCTTGTTTGGCTGCTATCAGTGTGCTGGCTGAGAGTCTTGTGTATGGCTGCTATCAGTGTGCTGGCTGAGTGTCTTGTGTGTGTATGGCTGCTATCAGTGTCCTGGCTGAGAGTCTTGTGTGTATGGCTGCTATCAGTGTCCGTCTTGTTTGGCTGAGAGTCTTGTTGTGTGTGTATGGATGCTATCAGTCCGTCTTGTATGGCTGCTATCAGTGTGCGTCTGGGTTGGCTGAGAGTCTAGTCGTCTTGTATGGCTGCTATGTCCGTCTGGGCTGGCTGAGAGTCGAGTTGTCTTGTATGGCTGCTATCAGTGTCCGTCTGGGTTGGCTGCTTGTATGGCTGCTATCAGTGTCCGTCTGGGCTGGCTGAGAGTCTAGTCGTCTTGTATGGCTGCTATCAGTGGGGCTGGCTGACAGTCTTGTCTTGTATGGCTGCTATCAGTGTCCATCTGGGCTGGCTGAGAGTCTTGTATGGCTGCTGCTATCAGTGTCCGTCTGGGCTGGCTGAGAGTCTTGTATGGCTGCTATCAGTGTCCGTCTGGGCTGGCTGAGAGTCGAGTCGTCTTGTATGGCTGCTATCAGTGTCTGTCTGGGCTGGCTGAGAGTCGCGTCGTCTTGTATGGCTGCTATCAGTGTCTGTCTGGGCTGGCTCAGAGTCGCGTCGTCTTGTATGGCTGCTATCAGTGTCCGTCTGGGCTGGCTGAGAGTCTTGTATAGCTATCAGTGTCCGTCTGGGCTGGCTGAGAGTCTTGTATGGCTATCAGTGTCCGTCTTGTTTGGCTGAGTGTCTTGTGTGTGTATGGCTGCTATCAGTGTGCTGGCTGAGTGTCTTGTGTGTGCATGGCTGCTATCAGTGTGCTGGCTGAGAAGTCTTGTGTGTGGCTGCTATCAGTCCGTCTTGTTTGGCTGATCGTCTTGTTTGGCTGCTATCAGTGTGCTGGCTGAGAGTCTTGTGTATGGCTGCTATCAGTGTGCTGGCTGAGTGTCTTGTGTGTGCATGGCTGCTATCAGTGTGCTGGCTGAGAAGTCTTGTGTGTGGCTGCTATCAGTCCGTCTTGTTTGGCTGATCGTCTTGTATGGCTGATCGTCTTGTATGGCTGCTATCAGTGTCCGTCTGGGCTGGCTGAGAGTCTTTTATAGCTATCAGTGTCCGTCTGGGCTGGCTGAGAGTCTTGTATGGCTATCAGTGTCCGTCTGGGCTGGCTGAGAGTCGCGTCGTCTTGTATGGCTGCTATCAGTGTCCGTCTGGGCTGGCTGAGAGTCGTCTTGTCTTGTATGGCTGCTATCAGTGTCTTGGCTGAGAGTCTTGCTGCTATCAGTGTCTTGGCTGAGAGTCTTGCTGCTATCAGTGTCCGTCTGGGCTGGCTGAGAGTCTTGCTGCTATCAGTGTTCTTGCTGAGAGTGTGTATGGCTGCTATCAGTGTGCTGGCTGAGAAGTCTTGTGTGTGGCTGCTATCAGTCCGTCTTGTTTGGCTGATCGTCTTGTATGGCTGATCGTCTTGTATGGCTGCTATCAGTGTCCGTCTGGGCTGGCTGAGAGTCTTTTATAGCTATCAGTGTCCGTCTGGGCTGGCTGAGAGTCTTGTATGGCTATCAGTGTCCGTCTGGGCTGGCTGAGAGTCGCGTCGTCTTGTATGGCTGCTATCAGTGTCCGTCTGGGCTGGCTGAGAGTCGTCTTGTCTTGTATGGCTGCTATCAGTGTCTTGGCTGAGAGTCTTGCTGCTATCAGTGTCTTGGCTGAGAGTCTTGCTGCTATCAGTGTCCGTCTGGGCTGGCTGAGAGTCTTGCTGCTATCAGTGTTCTTGCTGAGAGTGTGTATGGCTGCTATCAGTGTCTTGTTTGGCTGAGAGTCTTGTGTGTGTATGGCTGCTATCAGTGTCCGTCTGGGCTGGCTGAGAGTTGAGTCTTGTATGGTTGCTATCACGTGTCTTGGCTGAGAGTCTTGTATGGTTGCTATCACGTGTCTTGGCTGAGAGTCTTGTATGGTACTATCGGTGTCTTGGCTGTATCTGTAGAGAGATTATCTGCAGCCTCTATTTTCCCGGTTCACAATTCAATTGTTCCCTTCTATTAATATCACTCAAAAAAAAAGCTTATCTCTTCCTGATGTTCGAAATTTTCTTTTTGAATTTTTTTTTTTTAAAGCTATCCACGTTTTCAGTGTCCTTCAATGATGTTTAGCAGTAATAATTTTATTGTATTGTGAAGTTGTTAGTCTGGAGGGACATTCATCTTTTAGGTGTGTTATTGTTTGGTTGAAGTTGTTCAAACACTTACCAAACTCTAAATTCACCACCCTCCACAGATAATTCAGCATTGCAGGAGCTGAGAGAAGAAGCAGACTTTGCTACCAGGCAGGTTGACTTCCTGAACTCTGTGATTGTTGAGCTTCAGAATAAGAACCAGGTTTTACAGCACAGACTGTCTGCCATGGAGGACTCGGGCATCCACACCAACGGAGACTTGACCAAAACTCTGGAGTGAGTTATTCTCTATATATTACTTGTTAGGTCAACTCAGAAGAAGCAGCTAACATGGAGAAATATATCTATCTATCTAGACCTTTCGAGCCATAGCCGGCCCATAGGGCGTAGACCAAGATACTTCCCTCTCCTATTTGAATTTTTGTTCTAGCAGTTTTCAATTCTTTTAAAGATATTTTATCAAATCTCGCCATTTGTCTCTGCTCTGTGCAAGCAATCTCATTGAGGGAGCCGAATCCTGGTGCTCTTGCCTCTCTCATCAATGTTCTTCTCAGTGTCTCCCTGGGTCTTCCTCTTTTTTCTTTTACCTGTTGTTTCCCATATGAGGGCTTGCTTTGCTATTCGGTTATCTCTTCTCATCACATGTCCAACATACGACCATCGTCTTTTCTTTATTACTGAAGATATTAGTGGTTGATTGGCGATTTCTCTAATTTCCTCGTTTGTTTTGAATTCGTTCCACACTATACCAAGTATTATCCTTAGACATTTATTTTTTTTTAAATGCGGTCAACTTTGATTCTATGTTTTCCAGCTTTCACACGCATACGTAAGGGTTGATAGTACATTTGATTTGAATAGTTTAAGTTTTGTGTTTGTGCTGATCAGTTTTGATTTCCACAACTTTTCACGGCTTCTGAAAGACATTGCTGCTTTAGCTATTCTGATGCTTAATTGTTTGCAGTGACCCAGACCTTTGAAGAAAACTTTGGTCAGCTCGAGGTTGGTGACATCTCCATGCAACTTGTCCTGGTATAATACTGGAGATGGTCACACCTCTTAATATCAATATATGTTCAAAGAACAGCTAAAGATTGTAACGGCCATGCAACTACTAACAGAGACAGACATTATGTCGCATGTGTTGAGTGACAGACATTATGTTGGATGTGTTGAGTGACAAGAGAATTTGATAACAGGCTCTTCTATGGGAAATACAGGGAAAAAAAAAAAAAAGACCTAGAGACATGTAAAGAACTGAAAGAAAAGGAAGCAAAGTTGGCAGGTATAGATTTATTAGATAAGATTGAATATCTCGTCATATGGAGGAGAAAGGAGAGTGTGGGCCAGACAACAGGAGTGTTTACTTTCTGTGTGGTTTCACCTTATGTCTTTTGGCATGTGCTGAGACTGCTACGATGGGGACTGAGTGGTTGAGCAATTATATGAATTTTAATTCGTTTGCAGTGATACCGGGGCCCTTTCATAACCAAATCTCGCCAAGAATAAAAATGGATGTTGAAGTTTACGAATTCCTACTGAACCCTTGTCCCCAGAGGCAGTCTTTGATCTAGACCTCCCCAGACTGTCTCGAACCCAGAACCCTTGTGTCCAGACTGTCTCGAACCCAGAACCCTTGTGTCCAGACTGTCTCGAACCCAGAACCCTTGTGTCCAGACTGTCTCGAACCCAGAACCCTTGTGTCCAGACTGTCTCGAACCCAGAACCCTTGTGTCCAGACTGTCTCGAACCCAGAACCCTTGTGTCCAGACTGTCTCAACTCTGTATCTGGCTTATTCTAGAACTCCAAGAGCCCGTGCTCCTCCTCGGCTCTTCTGTGACATCTGCGAGGAGTTTGACCTTCATGACACAGAGGACTGCCCCAGGCAAGCTACATCCAACAGTCCAGAGCCCACCAGTTACCATGGTGACCGCAAGAGTACACGGCCATACTGTGATACCTGTGAAGGTTGGTTTCCATTGTTCAGTGTTACTGGTCACATTTTATTTTGTTCCACAGGTTGTCTCGTTATTCCACTTCATCTTTTCTGTATTTTCTTATGGGTTCTTTACACATGAAAGAGCCGCTGTTGTGTTTTTGACAGATGAAAGATCAGTACTCCAAGCTCTACAATCCATAAAATGCCACATCTGCAAACCTTATTGACTGAACTCTGCAAGAACCACAGGGTTGCCCTGCAGTGGATCTCATGAAATGAGAAAGCAGATCAGTTGGCAAAGGAAGGTTCAACAGGCACACAACTAGATACACCGGTTACATACCACATAAGACAGATAATCAAATCAATCGGAGGACCACAAGCCCCAAATTGCCTTTCTTAATAGGAATAGAATAGACAAGACACAATCAACACATGTATACAAAATTCAAGGTCAGCACCTCAACAATACTTCAGGCGTGGTAGTTCATTTTTGAGTAGTTTCTTATTCTGTTGTGGTTTGCTTAGGCGAAGTATGATGACTTGATCCCTCCTTGATAGTTGGAGGTAAATAGATCTTCTCGTTAAACAGATGGTATCCTCTGGAAGTTATTGCACAATTGGTTTAGGGTTGTCTAAATTGTTTGTCTCAGCTTGGTTTAAGTTGTTTGAGAACTTCCCAGAACTTGGTGATCTTTTCCTGGTTATTCAGCCTCAAGAACACCACCTCCATTTCTGGTCACGTTTGTAGCAGAGCCATCCGTGTATGTGTGTCACCAAGAGTCATGTGGGTAGTTTTCGTTTGTGTTTTCTTATATGTGCATTCTCTCTGTGTCTGTTTGGGTGTCTTTTTTCATGATTCCTATTCTTGTTATGTTCTGGTTTTTATTTTTTTTTTCTCTTGTGGGGAGTTGTCCCGGATGGGCATATTGGTTTTGGCATTCCTATCTTCCAAAAGTTGCAGTCCTGATTTGTGTTTAATGTGGATAGTTGGTATACCTGACGGAGGCTTGTTGACAGCCAAACCACAACACCACATGCTCTCATAACCAAGTCGGACAACACATGCTCTCATAACCAAGTCGGACTACAACAACAACACATGCTCTCATAACCAAGTCAGACTACAACAACACATACTCTCATAACCAAGTCAGACTACACATGCTCTCATAAACAAGTCAGACCACAACAACACATACTCTCATAACCAAGTCAGACCACTACAACACACTCTCATAACCAAGTCAGACCACTACAACACACTCTCATAACCAAGTCAGACCACTACAACACACTCTCATAACCAAGTCAGACCACTACAACACATACTCTCATAACCAAGTCAAACCACTACAACACATACTCTCATAACCAAGTCAGACCACAACAACACATACTCTCATAACAAGTCAGACCACTACAACACATACTCTCATAACAAGTCAGACCACTACAACAAAACATGCTCTCATAACCAAGTCGGACTACAACAACAACACATACTCTCATAACCAAGTCAGACCACTACAACAACAACATATACTCTCATAACAAGTCAGACCACAATACATGCTCTTTATAATTGTGGCCAGTGCGTAGGTGAAGTATGATGACTTGATCCATCCTCTCTCGTTACACTTTGGGTGTTCTTGTTTCCATTATATTGGCCTTTACCGAGGGGTTTGGCTTCATCATAGCTGACCAGATGGTTCTCTTGTGGTAATCCTTTAACTAGTTTGTCTGCACATTTGTATCCGTATATATTACAGTGTGATGATGTGGAGTTGGGATAGGTCATGTTATCAGAAGAGATGCAGAAACATTCACAAGTATTGTCGTGCAATAATACTTTGGAAGGAAGACGACTGACGTCAGCCGAGATAAACAGTAGGGTCAGACCAGGGTATCCTGCAAAACATGGTCATAGGCAAGAAAAAAAAATGGAGGAATGTTGTCCTGTACGACATAGCAGTAAGTTGGGCTGTGACCAAGTGTAGAATGAACATTTGTACAATGTGTGTCTCCTGGGTGGAATGTTGTCTCCTGTACGACGTAGCAGTAAGTTGGGCTGTGACCAAGTGTAGAATGCACATTTGTACAATGTGTGTCTCCTGGGTGGAATGTTGTCCTGTACGACGTAGCAGTAAGTTGGGCTGTGACTAAGTGTAGAATGGAACATTTGTACAATGTGTCTCCTGGGTGGAATGTTGTCCTGTACGACGTAGCAGTAAGTTGGGCACAACATTTGTACAATGTGTGTCTCCTGGGTGGAATGTTGTCCTGTACGACGTAGCAGTAAGTTGGGCTGTGACCAAGTGTAGAATGAACATTTGTACAATATGTGTCCCCTGGGTGGAATGTTGGGCTGTGACCAAGTGTAGAATGTTGGGCTGTGACCAAGTGTAGAATGAACATTTGTACAATGTGTGTCCCCTGGGTGGAATGTTGGGCTGTGACCAAGTGTAGAATGCACATTTGTACAATGTGTGTCTCCTGGGTGGAATGTTGTCCTGTACGACGTAGCAGTAAGTTGGGCTGTGACCAAGTGTAGAATGCACATTTGTACAATGTGTGTCTCCTGGGTGGAATGTTGTCCTGTACGACGTAGTAGTAAGTTGGGCTGTGACCAAGTGTAGAATGCACATTTGTACAATGTGTGTCTCCTGGGTGGAATGTTGTCCTGTACGACGTAGCAGTAAGTTGGGCTGTGACCAAGTGTAGAATGCACATTTGTACAATGTGTGTCTCCTGGGTGGAATGTTGGGCTGTGACCAAGTGTAGAATGCACATTTGTACAATGGTGTCTCCTGGGTGGAATGTTGTCCTGTACGACGTAGCAGTAAGTTGGGCTGTGACCAAGTGTAGAATGCACATTTGTACAATGGTGTCTCCTGGGTGGAATGTTGCAACTTTTGATTTTTTCCCTTGCCTGATTTTCCTGCATGTTTCATCTCCCACCCAAATCTTCCTATATCATTTGTCTTTCTTCTTCTCCTCCTCCTCTTCTCCCCCCCCCCATTTTTGCCTTATATAATACCACCCCACCCTCCCTCCCATTTGCCTTATTTTATAATACCACCACCCCCGTCCCATTTGCCTTATTTTTTTTATACCACCACCCCAGTCCCATTTGCCTTATAATCTATTACCCTTTTTTTTTCCCTCTTCTATTAGCCTTTTTCTTTCCTTTTGTCTATTTGCCTTGTTTTACCACACACCCTCCCCCCCCCCCTCCCCCATCTGTTCTCTTCACGTTTTCCCTTGTTTCCTTTAATTTTAATGTTCTTTAATTATTCTTGGTCAGAATATTACGAGAGAGAGTTTGTATGAAATATATTTCAAGTCAAAATGAGATTTATTACTTGTTTTCAATGTGTTTGAACAATTTCTGTTCTTGTTTACTTTCCAACAGTCTTCGGACATTGGACCAGCCAATGTGACGATGAGCAGACGTTTTAACCTCCCCCTGCAACCACTGCACAAAACCTCTTGCAACCATTTGCCTGCTTTTGTGTGTGCCAGATTTTTTTTTACAGATGCAAATTAATGTGTGCAAAATCTGGACATGTCCTGTTTCAAAACCACACCAATGCACATTTGGCTTGTTCTGTGTGCCTCCCACTTTCTTCAGTCGCCAGTTGGCTCGTGATAAATTTTCACCACTCAGGAATAAAGATATTTTGGCTTTTGTTTTTTTTTTTTTATTCTTTAATGTGGCTGTTGGCCATTTTGTTATATTTGTTTTGGGAGCTGATTCAGTCATTCCTCGTGGCAGAAATAATTTACGAGTTAAATATGTACATAGTCCTACATTTTTGTCCTTGCTGTATGTGTATAACTGAACACGTATCTATTAAGTTCTGGACAAAATGTAAAGTTAAGCTTTACAATTTTGTAGAAAATTGATCAAAAAGTTCAAGGCAATTTACAGGATTTAAATTCTCTCGAGAGTTTTTAATAATTTCTTGGTTAGGTAGAAGCACAATTTACTGTTAATGGGGACCTTAAACCTATCGGATTGAAATTCCTTTGTGTCTACTTTTTCAGTAATTTTTTTCTTCTCCCCCCTTCTCTAAATTTACGTTAATGATAATTGTCAGTGTTAATTTGAGTCAGCGTGGGCAAATTATTTTCACCATAAATAAAATGTCTATTCCTGCGTGGGGAACATTTATTGCCACATTTGGCAGCCAGACTAAGACATGCATGATCTGAATGGATACACTTAATGGATTTGTTTCGCTGGCATGTGGTACTGTGCTCCATTATTGATACAAGAGTGAGTTTGATAGAAGAGTTGTGCTCAAAGATGTGATGTTGGTTGAAGCCAGTAGTTCTCACATTGGAAAGTGTGGATCCCTGGGGGTCTAGTAGGGATGATGGGGTTCTTGAGTAGTTAGGAGAGACATGTCAGAGAGTGCTAAACACATGCACTACCAAAGGGTTTACAATTTTGTGCAAGGTGTCTGTGCTGTGGTGTCTGGGGTGGTGCCAGCGTGTGCTGTGGTGCCTGCGTGTGCGGTGCCTGTGTGTGATGTGATTCGGTGTGGTGTCTGTGTGCGTGCTGTGATTCGGTGCGGTGTCTGTGTGCGTGCTGTGATTCGGTGTGGTGTCTGTGTGCGTGCTGTGATTCGGTGTGGTGTCTTTGTGTGAGGTGTGACTGATTCAGTGTATTGTGACTGTGTGAGGGGTAATGTGAATGTATATGCTGCGATTGACCATAATACAATAGAGCCAGATTTTGTGAACAAGATATAACTGATGGGACTGAGAACTGTGTCATGGAAACTAATGTGGCAGAAAGCTCCAGTTTGTGGTACAATGGGGTTGGGAGGCCAATAATGTGAAAAGCACTGGTTTCAACCAATCAAATTACTGCTGGATTGTTTTAAATTGTCAGTTAAGTGGTATACTGTCTTTCAGTTCAGAGAGACTTATTTCACACTATGTGAAAGGCACATTTTTTTTTTTTTTTTTTGGTATTTTTTTTTAATAGAAAGTGGAATTTTTGTGAACTCAAATTGCACATGAAGTGGAATATGAAATAAGACTTCACACTGAAGAAATGATCTTATGATAAATTAAAGATTTGAAACTGATAAACACCGGATTGTAAAATTGTTCTGACATGTGTCTACAAGCGGGTAGTCAAATCGATAACTTGTGCTCAGGAAAATATTGGTAGGGTCCAAATCTAATAGGTGAAATAAAAACTCAGATCCGAACACCTCAATGGGACTGCTCCATACAAGCAGTCAAGTCCTATATACATCCCCGGCAGACCCAGTAATGGGGAAATGCTGTAAAGTAGCCTATAGCAATAAAATTGTCTGATTGTAAGTAAAGCAGAAGTAGCCTATAGCAAAAAATGGTCTCATTGTAAAGCAGAAGTAGCCCATAGCAGAAATGGTGTCATTTGTAAAGCAGAAGTAGCCCTTAGCAGAAAATGGTCTGATTGTAAAGCAGAAGCAGCCCTTAGCAGAAAATGGTCTGATTGTAAAGCAGAAGCAGCCCTTAGCAGAAAATAGTCTGATTGTAAAGCAGAAGTAGCCCTTAGCAGAAAATGGTCTGTAAAGCAGAGAAGTATAGCAGAAAATGGTCTGATTGTAAAGCAGAAGTAGCCTATAGCAGAAAATGGTCTTTTTGTAAAGCAGAAGTATAGGGTTTGAAACACTGTGGCACAGCTGTTTTTCACAATTTAAAAAAATAAATCTCAATATGCTGCAGAACCATAGTTTTCATATCACGTGGCCTTCTATATACTGGCACCTACATGATGTGGAGTGAGTTAATGATAATGGTACCACACAAGATGGCTCAGTAAATGTTTGTTGAAGACCTGACTTCAACTGGGCATTGCATTCATCACAGCCTTTGTTTGAAAGAATCTCTCTCTAGTCCTTTTTTTAATGAAGTGGGTGACAGGACTAAATGATCAACTCAGTTTACAAATAGATGGCTATCTAGACTGTGAACTGGGAGTGAAGACACTAGACTGTGAACTGGGAGTGAAGACTCTAGACTGTGAACTGGGAGTGAACACTGGTGTTGCCAGAACAAAAATGATTTGTCAACCAACACCGAACTGGTACAATTTGTCGCTGTGAGCTGATGGACATTTTAATGAGATTGGAGCATCTATGGTTGTGTGAATTTAACATTAATATATGCTTTCACCTCACATGTTAAAAGCATCCCCTGCCTTGATAGGGGTATGGTCAATTTTGTGGTTGGTATCACACCAGGCTGCATTTACTTCCCAAAAAAGTATACCTATTTTTAAAGGCCGGGTGAACCCGGAAGCCTTGTGTTTAAACAACCCAACTTCTGGGAATCAAACCTGGACCCTTCTGATCAGAAAGCAGACAAACCACTCAGCCACCGAGGTTACATCATGATGTATCCAACAGCAATTACTTTCGTTCTGTCCGATGTCTGGGTCATGCTGAGTCTTAGACTGGAGAATTATACCCAGTACAAGGAATTTGGGTCAATGTTTTATTTTCTTTCGACAATTCTCATTAATAAGTCACTCCCAAAAAAAAAAAAAAGCCACAAGGTCACCCTCCACAATAAATCAAAATAAAATGCCACACTCGAGGAAAAAAAAAAAAAAAGGTCACTCAAAATAATAAAAAAATTCACTCCACACAGAAAAATCCACACTCCACCCCCAGAAAGGCCATACTTGACAAGTAAAAAAGTTACAAGTTACACTCCACACAAAAAACCCTTACATAAAAAATAAAATACTCCAAATAGAAAGCTCACCCAAAAATAAAATTGGCCACACTCCACGAAAAAAAAGGCCACACTTAACAAAAAAAGCCATACATAAAAAGCCACACTCCACACAAAATAAAACAGGGCCACACTCCACATAAAATAAAAAAAGTGCCACACTCCACGAAAAAAAAGGCCACACTATACACAAAATAAGAAAGGGCGCCACACTCCACAAAAAAAAAAGGCACCAGGCTTGACAAGAAAAACATAAATGAAAGGTCACTCCGCAAAAAAAAAGGTTACTTCACAAAAAAAAAAAAAAAAAACCACATTCCCCCACAAAAGAAGAGGTCACAAGGCCATCGCACCACAGTAAAAAGACCATCGCCTCACAATAAAAGGCCACACTCACAAAAAAAAAAGATGCCACATTCCACATAAAATAAAATGGGTCACACCACACAAAATAAAAAAAAATGGGCCACTCTACACAAAATAAAAAAAAGGGCCACACTCCACGAAAAAAAAGGCCACACTATACACAAAATAAGAAAGGGCGCCACACTCCACAAAAAAAAAAGGCACCAGGCTTGACAAGAAAAACATAAATGAAAGGTCACTCCGCAAAAAAAAAGGTTACTTCACAAAAAAAAAAAAAAAAAACCACATTCCCCCACAAAAGAAGAGGTCACAAGGCCATCGCACCACAGTAAAAAGACCATCGCCTCACAATAAAAGGCCACACTCACAAAAAAAAAAGATGCCACATTCCACATAAAATAAAATGGGTCACACCACACAAAATAAAAAAAAATGGGCCACTCTACACAAAATAAAAAAAAGGGCCACACTCCACGAAAAAAAAGGCCACACTATACACAAAATAAGAAAGGGCGCCACACTCCACAAAAAAAAAAAACCACACTATACACAAAATAAGAAAGGGCGCCACACTCCACAAAAAAAAAGGCGCCAGACTCGACAAGAAAAAAAATAAAAGGTCACTCCATTAAAAAAATGTCACTTCACCGAAAAGAAAAACCCACAATCCACAAAAGAAGGTTACATGTCCCCACAGTAAAAAGACCATCGCCCCACAATAAAAGGGCCACACTCAGCAAAAAAAGCCATACCCCACACAAAAAAGGCGCCAGACTCGGCAAGAGAAACAAATAAAAGGTCACTCCGCAAAAAAAAGTCATTTCACCAAAAACCACATTCTACAAAAGAAGAGGCCACACTTCACATACAAGGCCATCGCCCCACAATAAAAGGCCACACTCCACAAAAAAGCAAAAGAGAGGCCACACGGCCATCGGCCCACAATAAAAGGCCACACTCCACAAAAAAGCCACTCCACAAAAAGAGAGGCCACACGGCCATCGCCCCACAATAAAAGGCCACACTCCACAAAAACCGCCACCAAAAAACCACACTTCACACAAAATAAAAGGCCAGACTTGACAAGAAAAAATAAAAGGTTACAAGGTCACTCCACAAAAAGTCATACACCAAATAGAAAGCTCACTAAAAAAAAAAAATTTGGTCACACTCCACAAAAATAAAGCTCACAAGGCCATCGCCCAAATAAAAAGCCACACATAAAAAATAAAAAGCCACACTCCACAGAAAATAAAAAAGACCCACACTCCACACAAAAAAAAAACAAAAGGCGCCAGACTCAAGAAAAAATAAAAGGTCACTCCACCAAAAACAAATCACATTCTACAAAAGAGGTCACAAGGCCATTGCCTCAAAATAAAAGGCCACACTCCACACAAAAAAGCCACTTCACAAATAAAAGCCACTCCACAAATAAAAGCCACTCCACAAATAAAAGCCACTCCACATAAAAAAGGCTACAAGTCCATCACCCCGCAATAAAAGCCACACTCCACAAAAAAACCACCACCAAAAAACCACACTTCACACAAAACAAAAAGGCCACACTCCACACAAAATAAAAAAAGGGCCACACTCCACACAAAATAAAAAAGGGCCACACTCCACACAAAATAAAAAAAGGCCACACTCCACACAAAATAAAAAAGGGCCACACTCCACACAAAATAAAAAAAGGCCACACTCCACACAAAATAGAAAAGGGCCACACTCCACACAAAATAAAAAAGGGCCACACTCCACACAAAATAAAAAAAGGCCACACTCCACACAAAATAAAAAAGGGCCACACTCCACACAAAATAAAAAAGGGCCACACTCCACACAAAATAAAAAAGGGCCACACTCCACACAAAATAAAAAAAGGCCACACTCCACACAAAATAAAAAAGGGCCACACTCCACACAAAATAAAAAAGGGCCACACTCCACACAAAATAAAAAAAGGCCACACTCCACACAAAGTAAAAAAGGGCCACACTCCACACAAAGTAAAAAAGGGCCACACTTAAACACAAAGTAAAAAAGGGCCACACTTCACACAAAATAAAAAAGGGCCACACTCCACACAAAATAAAAAAAGGCCACACTCCACACAAAGTAAAAAAGGGCCACACTTAAACACAAAGTAAAAAAGGGCCACACTTAAACACAAAGTAAAAAAGGGCCACACTCCACACAAAGTAAAAAAGGGCCACACTCCACACAAAGTAAAAAAGGGCCACACTTAAACACAAAGTAAAAAAGGGCCACACTTAAACACAAAGTAAAAAAGGGCCACACTTAAACACAAAAAAAGGGCCACACTCCAAGAAACAAAAAGGCCACACAAAACAAAAAGGCCACACAAAACAAAAAGGCCACACAAAACAAAAAGGCCACACAAAACAAAAAAGCCACACTCCACAAAACAAAAAAGCCACACTCCACAAAACAAAAAGACCACACTTCACAAAACAAAAAAAGCCACACTCCACAAAACAAAAAAGCCACACTCCAATCACAAAAGATGATCACCTACGCTAGCAGGCACGGTACTTGAAGATGATGGTGATGATGAATATCAAAGACTAAAACTATAATCATAAATAAAGAAAATACTCACAACCTACAAGTGGATATCAAAATTGAAGGAATAGACCAAGAGACAGTTCAGAGCTACAACTACCTTGGACATACTATAACCAGTGATGGAAAATGTACAACTGAAAAGAATAGGAATGGCAAAAAGTAATTTTATTGCTATGACAAATATACTAACAACAAAACAACACCTGGGCTAAAACTAGAATAACAAAATGTTATCTACTCAACACTTGTATGGTGCAGAAACATGGACATTAGACAAGAAAACAGAACAGAAAATTGAAGCTTTTGAAGTGTGGATGAACAGAAAATTGAAGTCTTAAAACAGAAATGAAAAGAGAACTACTAAACACAACTCAAACAAGACATACAAGATTTTAGGGGCATGTTAAAAGACAACAACAGCCTTGTAAAAGTAATCTTGGAAGGGGAAAATACAAGGTAAAATACAAGGTAAAAGAGGCTGACCAAGACTACCTTGGACGAACAAGATCAAAAGATGGACAAGTCAGCCTATGACAACCTGCACTATCAAAGCACAAAATGAGATGAAACAGAATGGCGCTCCTTGGTAACCAACCTTCGATGTGGAGACGGCACCCAATGAATGGCACTCCATGGTAGCCAACCTTCGATGTGGAGACGGCACCCAATGAATGGCACTTCATGGTAGCCATACTTCGATGTGGAGATGGCACCCAATGAATGGCACTCCATGGTAGCCAACCTTCGATGTGGAGACGGCACCCAATGAATGGCACTTCATGGTAGCCATACTTCGATGTGGAGACAGCACCCAATGAATGGCACTCCATGGTAGCCAACCTTCGATGTGGAGACGGCACCCAATGAATGGCACTTCATGGTAGCCATACTTCGATGTGGAGACGGCACCCAATGAATGGCGCTCCTTGGTAGCCAACCTTCGATGTGGAGACGGCACTCAATGAATGGCGCTCTATTGTAGCCAACCTTCGATGTGGAGACAGCACCCAATGAATGGTGCTCCATTGTAGCCAACCTTCGATGTGGAGACAGCACCCAATGAATGGTGCTCCATTGTAGCCAACCTTCGATGTGGAGACAGCACCCAATGAATGGCGCTCTATTGTAGCCAACCTTCGATGTGGAGACAGCACCCAATGAATGACGCTCCATTGTAGCCAACCTTCGATGTGGAGACAGCACCCAATGATGTTAAATGCTAGTTGTTTCACAAATTGAAAGCGCATTCATGGTATTTGCTTTGTAAACAAATTTTTTTGATGATTTTTTCAAAGTTTTCAAATGAGTGGTTATTTTTTAAATGTTGAAATAATATTGAGAGTTAGTGTTTTCAAAACATTGAAACAGTAAATTATGAGCAATTTTACAGCATTTAACACATTCCCTATATGCAGTTTTCCGTAAACTTATGTAAAATTTCCAATAACAGCAAGAAAATAAAATGAAATTTGATCTAAAACAGTTTGGAGAGTTTGTTCTGGCAGTCAGAACTGAGTATAAGAGAATTACAAGATTATGGCTCAAATAAAATTGCGGAAACATCAATAAATTAAAATCCGCGAAAACTGGCTTCAGTGTTTCATAGGTCGGTAACTAGAGCCACATCTGTGGCTCCTAGTACGGAATGTTAAAACCCCCTTTTTTTTTTTTCTTTACTTGAGAAATACTTCAACGCTTAGTGTCGCTGCCCTTTGTTAAGAAACATTTCACCAATGTGATATAGCCACATTACGTAACCAAGAATAGCCGGTATCGACATTCAACACATGTTAATGCGCAAAAGTTATCAGCTATAGTCGATTTTGGTGTTCAAATAGGATAGATAGAGAAGCAGAAGAATATAGTCCTGGTTGTAAAAAGGTTCACTTGTGCTTAAACTATCATTTAAGAATTGGATTTATATAACCCTATATATATTATATACTGCAATATTGAAATAAATATGATAGATTTATGGTACACGATTTCATATTTTTCCTATCTTTTTCCTGCCGTAGGATAACTGAAGGATTCCATCAAGAAACTAGATTATGTATCATTAGTTTCCAGCATTTTGTACAAAACTATCATCATATTCCTGTTTACTTATGTATCAAATTTTACACTGGATTTTTGTATTATCAAATCTTACATTGAAACTGGTGAGTCATCTTACACATTTGTAATTGGAACTAGTATATAATCTACTTCCAGTAATGGGACTAATGAATCATCAAATTCCAATATTGGAATACGAGTACAATCAAATTCCAATAAGGGGATTTATTTATTCGCAAATTCTGGCATTTAAATGACAGATAATCACCATTCAGCTTAGTGTTTAATGTATCATCAAATGCAGACATTGAATCTAATGTACAATCAAATTCCAATGTAGGGTTTTATGTATCATCAAGTTCTTACATTGAAATTAAAGTTTATTCAAGAAATTAGTACATCATTGCAACTAGCTCATCATCAAAATCGTGCATTGCAACTAGCTCATCATCAAAATCTTGCATTGCCACTAGCACATCATCAAATTCTTGCATTGCCACTAGCACATCATCAAATTCTTGCATTGCCACTAGCACATCATCAAATTCTTGCATTGCCACTAGTACATCATCAAATTCTTGCATTGCCACTAGTACATCATCAAATTCTTGCATTGCCACTAGTACATCATCAAATTCTTGCATTGCCACTAGTACATCATCAAATTCTTGCATTGCCACTAGTACATCATCAAGTTCTTGCATTGCCACTAGTACATCATCAAATTCTTGCATTGCCACTAGTACATCATCAAATTCTTGCATTGCCACTAGTACATCATCAAATTCTTGCATTGCAACTAGCACACCATCAAAATCTTGCAACTAGCACACCATCAAAATCTTGCAATGCAACTGGCACACCATCAAAATCTTGCATTGCAACTAGTACACCATCAAGTTCTTGCATTGCAACTGGTACACCATCAAGTTCTTGCATTGCAACTAGTACACCATCAAGTTCCTGCATTGCAACTAGTACACCATCAAGTTCTTGCATTGCCACTAGTACATCATCAAATTCTTGCATTGCCACTAGTACATCAAATTCTTGCATTGCAACTAGCTCATCATCAAAATCTTGCATTGCAACTAGCTCATCATCAAAATCTTGCATTGCAACTAGCACACCATCAAAATCTTGCATTGCAACTGGCACACCATCAAGTTCTTGCATTGCAACTGGTACACCATCAAGTTCTTGCATTGCAACTGGTACACCATCAAGTTCTTGCATTGCAACTGGTACACCATCAAGTTCTTGCATTGCCACTAGTACACCATCAAGTTCTTGCATTGCCACTAGTACATCATCAAATTCATGCAACTAGCTCATCATCAAATTCTTGCAACTAGCACACCATCAAAATCTTGCATTGCAACTGGCACACCATCAAAATCTTGCATTGCAACTGGTACACCATCAAGTTCTTGCATTGCAACTGGTACACCATCAAGTTCTTGCATTGCAACTAGTACACCATCAAGTTCTTGCATTGCAACTAGTACACTATCAAGTTCTTGCTTTGCCACTAGTACATCATCAAATTCTTGCATTGCCACTAGTACATCATCAAATTCTTGCATTGCCACTAGTACATCAAATTCTTGCATTGCCACTAGTACATCATCAAATTCTTGCATTGCCACTAGTACATCATCAAATTCTTGCATTGCCACTAGTACATCAAATTCTTGCATTGCAACTAGTACACCAAGTTCTTGCATTGCAACTAGTACACCAAGTTCTTGCACTGCAACTAGTACACCATCAAGTTCTTGCATTGCAACTAGTACACCAATTTTTGCATTGCAACTAGTACACCATCAAGTTCTTGCATTGCAACTAGTACATATCAAATTCTAGCATTGTATCGTCAAATATTAATTAAAAACATTTGCTATAAAATTTCAACATTGAGAGTCAAGAAACAGTTACACAACCCTTTCACTGGAACTAAATTTGATTGTCAAAACATTTTTGCTTTAAAACTAGGATGCCAATTTGTTTATTATGCAACTAGCGTATGATCACTTGTCTCAACAAATGGACTAATGTAATTATCAGATTCCAGTTTAGGAACTGAGTAGAGGACCATTACATTTCAATATTGATTGTATGTGACTGTGTGGTTAGACTATTACATCATCATAGATATTGACAATCGTATTCCTCACGTACGCTCATGGTAACTGACATTGTACCATCACTGAGACCAACTATAACCAGACTCTTACAATTGGTATATGATAGTGTATTCCAACGTAGATAAACACACCATTATAAACAGACTACAAGCATATTTAACATTCCTTAATTTTATAGATATTACATTTTTTTGTTTCGTTGACGTATGTTAAAGTGTTAAATGTCAAATCTGTTTACAAGTTAACACCAAGTAATTAAATTGAAATAAAATAGAGTAACAATCCGAAAGTGCTACATCAAACCTCTTCACTACATGGAAGTGAGGGACGGTAACAAAGACAAACACAGAACATTACAGGCAGCTCAGATGTGCTTTAACAGAAGAATGTTACAAATTCCATGAATAGTAAAAATGACAAATGAAGAATGTTTAAAACGAGCTGGAGAAACCAGAAATATCAAATTCATAAGGAAGAGACAATCTATATTTATTGGGCATGTGATGTGAAAAGAGGGCATTGAGAATACTATAACAGGCAGAATGGATGGAAAGAAGGCATTGAGAATACTATAACAGGCAGAATGGATGGAAAGAAGGCATTGAGAATACTATAACAGGCAGAATGGATGAAAAGAAGGCATTGAGAATACTATAACAGGCAAAATGGATGAAAAGAAGGCATTGAGAATACTATAACAGGCAGAATGGATGGAAAGAAGGCATTGAGAATACTATAACAGGCAGAATGGATGGAAAAAAGACATTGAGAAAACTATAACAGGCAAAATGGATGAAAAGAAGGCATTGAGAAAACTATAACAGGCAGAATGGATGAAAAGAAGGCATTGAGAAAACTATAACAGGCAAAATGGATGAAAAGAAGGCATTGAGAATACTATAACAGGCAGAATGGATGAAAAGAAGACATTGAGAATACTATAACTGGCAGAATGGATGAAAAGAAGAGCAGAGGAAAACCAAGAGAAGAGATATTGAACATCCAAATGACGTAATAAAAGATGACAGACTGAAATGACGTGCGTGAAGGACCAAGTGGTGTGGAGAGAGATGGATCACCTATGCCAACCAGCATGGCATCTGATGATGAACAATCAGCTGATGAATTTACAATGACTGCAGAAATAAGAGAAATGACAAACTTTCTAAAATATCTATAAACAAGAGAAGGTGGTCATATGTTGGTCATGTGATGAGAAGAGACAACAAGAGAAGAAGGTGGTCATATGTTGGTCATGTGATGAGAAGAGACAACAAGAGAAGAAGGTGGCCATATGTTGGTCATGTGATGAGAAGAGACAACAAGAGAAGAAGGTGGTCATATGTTGGTCATGTGATGAGAAGAGACAACAAGAGAAGAAGGTGGTCATGTGATGAGAAGAGACAACAAGAGAAGAAGGTGGTCATATGTTGGTCATGTGATGAGAATAGACAGCAAGAGAAGAGGGTGGTCATATGTTGGCCATGTGATGAGAAGAGACAACAAGAGAAGAAGGTGGTCATATGTTGGCCATGTGATGAGAAGAGACAACAAGAGAAGAAGGTGGCCATATGTTGGTCATGTGATGAGAAGAGACAACAAGAGAAGAAGGTGGTCATGTGATGAGAAGAGACAACAAGAGAAGAAGGTGGTCATATGTTGGTCATGTGATGAGAAGAGAGACAACAAGAGAAGAAGGTGGTCATATGTTGGTCATGTGATGAGAAGAGACAACAAGAGAAGAAGGTGGTCATATGTTGGTCATGTGATGAGAAGAGACAACAAGAGAAGAAGGTGGTCATATGTTGGTCATGTGATGAGAAGAGACAACAAGAGAAGAGGGTGGTCATATGTTGGTCATGTGATGAGAAGAGACAACAAGAGAAGAAGGTGGTCATATGTTGGCCATGTGATGAGAAGAGACAACAAGAGAAGAAGGTGGTCATATGTTGGTCATGTGATGAGAAGAGACAAGAGAAGAAGGTGGTCATATGTTGACCATGTGATGAGAAGAGACAACAAGAGAAGAAGGTGGTCATATGTTGGTCATGTGATGAGAAGAGACAACAAGAGAAGAAGGTGGTCATATGTTGGTCATGTGATGAGAAGAGACAACAAGAGAAGAAGGTGGTCATATGTTGGCCATGTGATGAGAAGAGACAACAATAGAAGAAGGTGGCCATATGTTGACCATGTGATGAGAAGAGACAAGAGAAGAAGGTGGTCATATGTTGGTCATGTGATGAGAAGAGACAACAAGAGAAGAAGGTGGTCATATGTTGGCCATGTGATGAGAAGAGACAACAAGAGAAGAAGGTGGTCATATGTTGGCCATGTGATGAGAAGTGACAACAAGAGAAGAAGGTGGTCATACGTTAGTCATGTGATGAGAAGAGACAAGAGAAGAAGGTGGTCATATGTTGGCCATGTCAAGAGACTTCAGGGCTCGAGGAAGATCACAATTAGATGAACAGACAATATTACAGATATATGCCCATGCAGAATTATTCCCTTCCTGATTAGAGACAGAAATGAATGTCTCTCCGAAACACTTTGTTTGAACAAATAGAATGGATAAGTAACTTTGTTGTGTCTTCATTTATCTTCTATGTAACAAAGTTTTCAATTCAACTCAAACACCAACCCTTACGTATGCGTGAAAAAGCTGGAAAACAACAGATATCAAGAGAAAACGCTTTTGAAAACTAATGTCTAAGAAAAATACTGTGTACAATGGAATGAATTCAAGACTAATATAGAGATAAGAGAAATGGTCATGCAACCAATGATCTCATCTACAATGGAATGAATTCAAGAGTGATATAGAGATAAGAGAAATGGTCATGCAACCAATGATCTCATCTACAATGGAATGAATTCAAGAGTGATATAGAGATAAGAGAAATGGCCATGCAGCCAACCAACGATATCTACAATGGAATGAATTCAAGACTAATATAGAGATAAGAGAAATGGTCATGCAACCAACGATCTCATCTACAATGGAATGAATTCAAGAGTGATATAGAGATAAGAGAAATGGCCATGCAACCAACCAACGATATCTACAATGGAATGAATTCAAGACTAATATAGAGATAAGAGAAATGGCCATGCAGCCAATGATATCTACAATGGAATGAATTCAAGACTAATATAGAGATAGAAATGGTCATGCAACCAACGATATCTACGATGGAATGAATTCAAGACTAATATAGAGATAAGAGAAATGGCCATACAACCAACGATCTCATCTACAATGGAATGAATTCAATACTAATATAGAGATAAGAGAAATGGCCATGCATGCAACCAAAAATCTCATCTACAATGGAATGAATTCAAGACTAATATAGATATAAGAGAAATGGCCATGCAACCAATGATCTCATCTACAATGGAATGAATTCAAGACTAATATAGAGATAAGAGAAATGGCCATTTCTCTTATCTACAATGGAATGAATTCAAGACTAATAATATAGAGATAAGAGAAATGGTCATGCAACCAATGATCTCATCTACAATGGAATGAATTCGAGACTAATATAGAGATAAGAGAAATGGCCATACAACCAACGATCTCATCTACAATGGAATGAATTCAATACTAATATAGAGATAAGAGAAATGGTCAGTCATGCAACCAAAGATCTCATCTACAATGGAATGAATTCAAGACTAATATAGAGATAAGAGAAATGGCCATGCAGCCAACGATCTCATCTACAATGGAATGAATTCAAGACTAATATAGAGATAAGAGAAATGGCCATACAACCAACGATCTCATCTACAATGGAATGAATTCAAGACTAATATAGAGATAAGAGAAATGGCCATGCATGCAACCAAAGATCTCATCTACAATGGAATGAATTCAAGACTAATATAGAGATAAGAGAAATGGTCATGCCGCCAAAGATCTCATCTACAATGGAATGAATTCAAGAGTGATATAGAGATAAGAGAAATGGTCATGCAACCAATGATCTCATCTACAATGGAATGAATTCAAGACTAATATAGAGATAAGAGAAATGGCCATGCAACCAACCAACGATATCTACAATGGAATGAATTCAAGACTAATATAGAGATAAGAGAAATGGTCATGCAACCAACGATCTCATCTACAATGGAATGAATTCAAGACTAATATAGAGATAAGAGAAATGGCCATGCAGGCAATGATATCTACAATGGAATGAATTCAAGACTAATATAGAGATAGAAATGGTCATGCAACCAACGATATCTACGATGGAATGAATTCAAGACTAATTTAGAGATAAGAGAAATGGCCATACAACCAACGATCTCATCTACAATGGAATGAATTCAAGACTAATATAGAGATAAGAGAAATGGCCATGCATGCAACCAAAAATCTCATCTACAATGGAATGAATTCAAGACTAATATAGATATAAGAGAAATGGCCATGCAACCAATGATCTCATCTACAATGGAATGAATTCAAGACTAATATAGAGATAAGAGAAATGGCCATTTCTCTTATCTACAATGGAATGAATTCAAGACTAATATAGAGATAAGAGAAATGGCCATACAACCAATGATGTCATCTACAATGGAATGAATTCAAGACTAATATAGAGATAAGAGAAATGGCCATGCAGCCAACGATCTCATCTACAATGGAATGAATTCAAGACTAATATAGAGATAAGAGAAATGGCCATACAACCAACGATCTCATCTACAATGGAATGAATTCAAGACTAATATAGAGATAAGAGAAATGGCCATGCAACCAATGATCTCATCTACAATGGAATGAATTCAAGACTAATATAGAGATAAGAGAAATGGCCATGCATGCAACCATAGATCTCATCTACAATGGAATGAATTCAAGACTAATATAGAGATAAGAGAAATGGCCATGCAACCAACGATCTCATCTACAATGGAATGAATTCAAGACTAATATAGAGATAAGAGAAATGGTCATGCAACCAAAGATCTCATCTACAATGGAATTAATTCAAGACTAATATAGAGATAAGAGAAATGGCCATGCAACCAATATCTACAATGGAATGATTTCAAGACTAATATAGAGATAAGAGAAATGGCCATGCAACCAACCAACGATATCTACAATGGAATGAATTCAAGACTAATATAGAGATAAGAGAAATGGTCATGCAACCAACGATCTCATCTACAATGGAATGAATTCAAGACTAATATAGAGATAAGAGAAATGGCCATGCAGCCAACGATCTCATCTACAATGGAATGAATTCAAGACTAATATAGAGATAGAAATGGTCATGCAACCAACGATATCTACGATGGAATGAATTCAAGACTAATATAGAGATAAGAGAAATGGCCATACAACCAACGATCTCATCTACAATGAAATGAATTCAAGACTAATATAGAGATAAGAGAAATGGCCATGCAGCCAACCAACGATATCTACAATGGAATGAATTCAAGACTAATATAGAGATAAGAGAAATGGTCATGCAACCAACGATCTCATCTACAATGGAATGAATTCAAGAGTGATATAGAGATAAGAGAAATGGCCATGCAACCAACCAACGATATCTACAATGGAATGAATTCAAGACTAATATAGAGATAAGAGAAATGGTCATGCAACCAACGATCTCATCTACAATGGAATGAATTCAAGACTAATATAGAGATAAGAGAAATGGCCATGCAGCCAATGATATCTACAATGGAATGAATTCAAGACTAATATAGAGATAGAAATGGTCATGCAACCAACGATATCTACGATGGAATGAATTCAAGACTAATATAGAGATAAGAGAAATGGCCATACAACCAACGATCTCATCTACAATGGAATGAATTCAATACTAATATAGAGATAAGAGAAATGGCCATGCATGCAACCAAAAATCTCATCTACAATGGAATGAATTCAAGACTAATATAGATATAAGAGAAATGGCCATGCAACCAATGATCTCATCTACAATGGAATGAATTCAAGACTAATATAGAGATAAGAGAAATGGCCATTTCTCTTATCTACAATGGAATGAATTCAAGACTAATAATATAGAGATAAGAGAAATGGTCATGCAACCAATGATCTCATCTACAATGGAATGAATTCGAGACTAATATAGAGATAGGAGAAATGGCCATACAACCAACGATCTCATCTACAATGGAATGAATTCAATACTAATATAGAGATAAGAGAAATGGCCATGCATGCAACCAAAAATCTCATCTACAATGGAATGAATTCAAGACTAATATAGAGATAAGAGAAATGGCCATGCAACCAATGATCTCATCTACAATGGAATGAATTCAAGACTAATATAGAGATAAGAGAAATGGTCAGTCATGCAACCAAAGATCTCATCTACAATGGAATGAATTCAAGACTAATATAGAGATAAGAGAAATGGTCATGCAACCAACGATCTCATCTACAATGGAATGAATTCAAGACTAATATAGAGATAAGAGAAATGGCCATGCAACCAATATCTACAATGGAATGAATTCAAGACTAATATAGAGATAAGAGAAATGGTCAGTCATGCAACCAAAGATCTCATCTACAATGGAATGAATTCAAGACTAATATAGAGATAAGAGAAATGGTCAGTCATGCAACCAAAGATCTCATCTACAATGGAATGAATTCAAGACTAATATAGAGATAAGAGAAATGGTCATGCAACCAACGATCTCATCTACAATGGAATGAATTCAAGACTAATATAGAGATAAGAGAAATGACCATACAACCAATGATGTCATCTACAATGGAATGAATTCAAGACTAATATAGAGATAAGAGAAATGGCCATGCAACCAATGATCTCATCTACAATGGAATGAATTCAAGACTAATATAGAGATAAGAGAAATGGCCATACAACCAATGATATCTACAATGGAATGAATTCAAGACTAATATAGAGATAAGAGAAATGGCCATGCAACCAACGATCTCATCTACAATGGAATGAATTCAAGACTAATATAGAGATAAGAGAAATGGCCATGCAACCAACGATCTCATCTACAATGGAATGAATTCAAGACTAATATAGAGATAAGAGAAATGGCCATGCAACCAACAATCCCATCTACAATTAGGAAGAGAAGATGGACAATGTGGGGGTGTGAAGATAGTTATAGTTATTTGAAGGCTCCGTTATCACAGCAAACAAATTAAAATCCATTATTGCTCAACCACCCATGCCAGTGGAGTCATCATAATTAACATGAATATCTAAAGAACAAAAAAGGCAGCTGCAGTCCCCACCATAGCAATTACAGCACATGTCAATTGACATAAGGTGCATTAGCACCGAAAGTGAAACGCAATTGAACTGTTCATCATATGATCATCGTAAGCAATCGGAATATAGAAACACCATCCAGATTTTAAAAAACCCAGCTCACGGTGTGCACAACACTAAACTCAGTAGCTCCGGCAGCAAGCCGGACTCGGAATATGAGGAAACTGCAACAAGGAACACTTTTCAAACTGTTCCTGCCACCTATCCGCCATATTAACTAGAAGTGGTTCATGACCGTTGTTGGAATTCCTTGACACAGTTATTTCCATGTTACTTACTAATATAAACTACTTCATCAGCCGCAGTTTTATCTCTTTAGGGAATTTGCACCATGTTTTGTTCGTCATAGGTTGCTTTCACTAGAGTAATCAGGATTCTAAAGGGAGCAAAATTGCTGTGTGTACGACAACGTGTGCTACGTCATAATAGCTTATTGTACATCCCTAGACTGGCCGTACACTAATCTTACGGTCTGTTGTTTGATGTGTGACGGGAATAATCTGACGACTGTGTCTACATGTTATTGGTTATGGAAGGCCTCGGTATCACTGCAAACGAATTAAAATCCATAATTGCTCAACCGCCCGTGTCAGTGGAATGGATTACTAACTCATCTCCCAAACAAAGAAAGGTAACTGTAGTCCCCATCGTAGCAGTCTCAGGACACGCCAAAAGACATAAGGCGAAACCGCGCAGAAAGTGAACACAGCCAACTGTTCCCTGTCATACGACATCATCATTCATCGTAAACAAGCGGGATATCGAAACAGGATCAAAACGGATGAGACACACAGCTCACGGTGTGCACAGAGCACTTAACTCAGTAGCTCCTGCAATAAGCCGGACTTGGAATATGAGGAAACTGCAAGAAGGAACACTTTTCAGACATAGCCTTCAATGGTTCCTGCCGCCTATCCACCATATACCATGGAAGTTCATGTCCTCCTGAAAATGATGATGTTAGGCCATCGTTGATTACTCCAATTTTGAATATATAGACACACAGTCAGTCGTCAAATTTTCCCCATCGCACATCAAACAGCAGACCGTAAGATTTGCGCACGGCCGGTCTAGGGAACCATTATGATGACGTAGCACACAACAATGTCGCGGAACAAATAATCTCGATCCCTTTAGATTTCTATCTGATTACTCAAGTGTAAGCAGCCTACGACGAACAAAACACGTAGCAAATTCCCCAAAGAGCAAAATCTGCGGCTGACGAAGTAGTTTACATTAATGTGTAACATGGAAATAACTTGCGTCAAAGAATACCAACAACAATCATGAACAGTACCAATGTGACGTAAAGCGCAGAATAAGTCTAGATGGTGGAAGGTCTCACAACACTTGATTCGTCAAAAACAGACTATCGTCGGCCTACGACCTCGCTTTAGCGACACAGATGTATGAAGCATATCATCATTTTGACTTTAACGCAGAAAAGTGTAATGAAGATCTGAAAGTAATCAGACCCTGGGTGCATTTTCTGCATCGATCGAGAGGATGTGGACCAGATCCGCCATCTTGGAGACGGAAGTCTCATCTACATGTTTGTGTCTACATGTTTGGAATTGGAGTCAACAACGATGGCCTAACAGCAAGCGCTATACATTTTTTTAAAATACGACCATCATTTTCAAGAGGACATGAACTTTCGGTATATGGTGGATAGGCGCCGGAAACAATTGAAGGCTATGCATGAAAAGTGTTCCTTGTTGCAGTTTCCTCATATTCCAAGTCCGGCTTGTTGCAGAAGCTACTGAGTTAAGTGCTCTGTGCACACCGTGAGCTGTGTGTCTCATCCGTTTTGATCATGTTTCGATATTCCAATTGTTTACGATGAATGATGATATCGCATGACAGGGAACAGTTGGCTGTGTTCACTTTCTGCGTGGTTTTGCCTGCCTTATGTCTTTTGGCATGTGCTGAGACTGCTACGATGGGGACTACAGTTACCTTTCTTTGTTTGGGAGATGAGATATTAATTTGGTTGATTCCGCCCGCACGGGCGGTTGAGCAATTATGGATTTTAATTCGTTTGCAGTGATACCGGGGCCTTCCATAACCAAATAAACCAGAAGTCTGTATGAAGATGTCAAAGAACAGAGTGGCCTTAACTTTGCAGAGTCCAAAAGAATGACTGAAGATGGAGAGAAATGGAGAAGGCTGACGAAGTCTGTCAGTGGGGCCCCAATGACTTCCTGGGTTATGGGATGAAACAGAAGACCAGCAAAGTTGCCAACTTTCATACAATTAAAATGACGTTTGGTGTTTAATGTTCCAGAAGTAAATGACAAACAGTACCAGACGAGCTCTCACCTGGAACCAATATGGAAGGAGAAAACAGGGAACAACTTGGAACACACGGAGACAAAACTTTGAGGCCGAGACCATAAAGATAAATGACACCTGGAAACAGAGCAGTCACAAACACCAAGAAATGCCCCTGTCCCGATTGAGGTTTTAAAAAGGGCAAGAATAGAATGTTTTCGTAGTTAAGGTATTGAATGTTTTGGGAAAATGAGATCATGTGACAACCCTGTTTATGCCCACATTTCATTTTCTCTGCTCGTTGCATTATTTTGGTGTTTGGAAACTTCTTGCGTAAACAGTCCAGAAACCTAAGCTCAAATCTGACCCCCAAGAGGGACAACCTGCAGACATACTGTAGAGTACTTACGATGGAATGTTCGGAGTGCAATGATGACCCGCTAATAACTCACTCACAATAAATCAACTTACGATGGAGCTAACGACTACATTTGTCTTTCTGTATAAAATACTGAGCATAAAAAATGCCGAAAAAACTTGACACATTTTATGAAAAGACACTGACACATTTTAATCATGAAAAAAATGTGCACTTAAGTTTTAGCTTTGATATACATGACAGACTTGAGTGAGGTACTTCTATGCAACAAAGTAATCTCAGAGTTAAAGATTTTAAATTTACCAAACTACTTACAACTTTTTATTTGACTGCATTCATGATGAAATGTTACTAATGAGTCCTGCCAAACTTTTCAAAGTTTTAATCGGGTATCGCGTGAGCTAAATCAATATTCTATTTCACATTATTGTTTGTCTGTTTAAATTATGTCTTGTTAAAATGCAACAAAAGCTGGGCCCTACAGCTTGTTAATGCCCACCCATTAACATTTCGCTACCAACAAGTTCAAGGCTGCTGTACACGGGTGCTGGGATTGAACACGGGTTGTCTGAATGTCGGTAGCCCAGTCTGGTGTTTTCCTAACTAGGCTACCGAGAATTAAGTTTTAGTGGAAGTAAGTGTGGAAATATGTGGCTCCTGGATGTCTTGGGTCAGTTGTAAAGTAACACTGTGGGGCATCATACGGAATGTTTTAAGAGATCATGAGTATGTAGGGCCCTGCTAATTTCTTCTTCCTCCAGGCGTTCTTCCCCCCCCCATCCCCCTAGCGCAACAGTTCTGCCGCTGATTTGTACATAAATATTGTAATTAAAAGATTGAATTTTGTACAGAATGGCAGACATTTGTTGCTTCAAGTAACGTATATTTATTATTTTGTCAAATATTTTTACATTTTTTTGGTTTGTGATAACTATCCTTTCTGCTCATCGGACAGTCTGGACGTATGTGATTTTAAACAAAAATTATTACATACATACGTTAGTGTTATTGTCCCATTTTATTTTATACCTGTATTTGTCTGTTATTTATGTGACACCAAATCTAACAGTGGACTATGATTGTTATTTATTCAATGGCCTGTGTGCTTTTTGCCCTTATTTGGTCTAATTGTATAAATGAGGAATCTCTGGATTCCCTGCCCACCAAGAACAGTTTTCTCCCCTACCACAAGGGCTACATATATTGTAAATATTAAATTAGGAAACAACTTTGTGGGGATCTTTATTATTTTGGGTGATTCATTTGTAAAAAAAACCCTGTGTTTTTTGTTTTTGTTTACTGGTCATTTTATACAAAATGAAATGAATTCATGAAATAACGAATGGGTAAAAGATTTAACCAAACCCTGAAACAGACGCAATGAAAGAATGAAGAAAGTCTGTGAAATGTACATTATGTTGAGTTAACCCTAGATTACAAGACCTATCTGTGGTGTGTTTACGATCCCGTAGTAAAAATTTATACCACTGTAACATTGGGAGCTCTAAAAATAGGAGACCTGAATTTATTACCTGAATTTGACTTCAAGGGTCAGACGTTTTACAATGTCTATCGGTATGGATGGTGTAAGTTTATCTGTATGTTAGGCTACATCATAGCATTATTCACTGTGTTTCCAGAGTTACGAAGGGTTGTTTCATGTCGATCGATGACAGGAAATTTCCCTGGTACGGAAGAATAAGACTGATTTAGGTTGGGAAAGTTTTGTTCGCATTATAGGAAATATATCTCACAAAATCGAGATTAAAAAAATCCAACGATAAATCAAACACTCAGATGTCACCGGAAGTAGTCATTAGTAAGGTACAATGAGTGGGGGATGTTTGAACACAGTAAAATGTCAAATTTTGAAGAATGTGTGTTTTGAAGCAGCAAATTTTACAGCAGTATCATAATCTAGGGCTAAGGGACCAGGTGAACATAAAACAGTGGCAGTACTAGCATTGAGAGATGTTACATACATCACAGCTAAACAAATACAGCAAGTCTAGTCTAGACTCCCATTCAATGATGGTAAGTTAGAGATAAGGACATTATTACACATCCCCCTAGAAAGGGTATTAACACACATTTGTGGCACTGACATTTTTCACAATTGCTTTAAAATGTGAAATAACAGTGAGAAAATGTGAAAATTGGTCTCAAACAATTTGTTCTGACACTTTGCTCACTTTCAAGTTAGGAAAGAAGTTCAGTGAATTAACAGGGGCTTTATTGGAGTTAATTGTGGAAACAACAAATTAGCCCTATATTGCGATTCAGTCTTTACAAATTACCGTTTCACAATAAAAATCCTTGGAATTTGGCAGCTGCAGACAAATTCCCTCCCTCTCTTTATACCTTCCTAATTATTACTTTACAGAAGAATGTTGAGAATACCATGGACAGCTAAGACGAGTAATGAAGAGGTTCTGAGAGAGGTCAAAGCAAAAAGAGAGCTAATTTCCAATATTAGGAAGAAACAATCATTTTTTGGCCATGTAATGAGAAGGGAACAGCTGGAATATATTGTAACAACTGGAAAAATTGAGGGATGAAGAGATAGAGGGAAGCAAAGAGAAAAGATAACAGATGGCTTAAGAGAATGGCTTGACAGAAGGTCAACAACAGAAATGATAAATAACTGTCGTGATCGAGAGTTGTGCAGAGACATGATTACCTACGCCAGCAGGCCCGGCACTTGATGATTCACGACATGCTCGACGCACGACATGCTTGACGTTTAGAGAATGTGGTTTTAGTGACCATATATTTGTCCATGACCAACTGTCTATTCCATATTGACGTGTTCAGTATCACGCCAGACCGCCTCTACTTCTCAGAGAATATCTGGTACCCATGATCACCTACGCCACTAGGCCCGGTACTTGATGAATTATTACTTGCAGTGCCACCTGAGTGTTGTGTTATGTTTCCTTAGATGTAAGTGCTTCATCAAAATTACATTAGTGTAGACATTTCTACATTTAATTGGTAGTAATTTTTACAATGGAGTCGTGAAAACATCCACAGATGGGAATCGTAATGTAGGGTTAAAGCTGCAAAAACTGGGTCCAGGTTCACAATGTTAGTAACCTGAACTAGTTTCTTCTGGCCACGGTAGGGAATATGTTTACAACAATCTGGAATACAGTATCGGCATGTTCAAGTGACAGCCTGCAGGGAATAATTAGCGTGTGCACAACCAGCATGCGGGAGCAGCGATAGCTCAGTGGTTACAAATGACTACTTTTTTTTTTTTTTATTACAACCAGCATGCACACACTGTCATTTCTTGAAGGTGTCTATGGATCAACAACCAAATTGCTGTGATCCAAGCGCTAAAAGAGATACCTTTACCTATTATACAAAACAAGGTTTGTTACAAGTGAATCACCCTGTATTTAATAAAGCACTGGCCTCACTTGACTTCCATGTGATGCAGCTTATGAATGTGAAGCTAAAACGCTTCATATTCTTTACAATTGTACACATATTGAACTGTTTTTACCATTTGAATAATGCCATTTGTAATATAGCAACACGTGTGTTTTGGTTATTTCTTATACAGGATGTTTAAAGATCCATACAACCTTATGGGGACAAATTACATGTCATTCCCCGTAGAGTTGTGTCCCGTGTCATTCCCCGTAGAGTTGCGTCCCGTGTCATTCCCCGTAGAGTTGTGTCCCGTGTCATTCCCCGTAGAGTTGTGTCCCATGTGATTCTCATAGTTGCATCCCATGTCACAACTCTGTAGGGTTGTGTCACTTGTTCAACCCCCTTTATTAATTATTTTACTGACATACAGTTGGTATAAATGGCATTATCTGCAGTAAAGCTGATGGTTTGAGGATGTCAACCAGATACCTTTTTAATGGAGCTTATTCCACAGACAAAGTTTCTCCATCCATCCTAACTTGCTACTTCCTTTTTTGAAAGGAAATAGAAAGTCCCTTACAGAACGTTGCTATTACCCCAGCTTTTTAGGCATTATATTTCAGTGGTTTGCTATTACCTAAAGACAGAAATCCCACGAGTTGCGATTTCTTAAACTGCGCTCAGCAGGACTTGTTCTCCAGACCTCGTGGTTATGAAACCAGCAGGTTCATGCCTCCAAGCCACAGAAGCCTACATTTCCATTCAGCCAGAGTTAATTCCCTTGGGAGTTTTCCCAGATGTGATGTCAGTGGCTTTAATCAGATCTATGTGGCTTTGATGACATGCCTTTGTATTCTATGTTGCCAGAGTTCTTCCATTTTCCTAGAGTGGATTATTTGGTTGTCTTCCCTTTAGTCAACAGGTTATTTCAATGCATGTCAGAAAAGTGCATAAGTGTTGAGATCTCCTCAGAGAAGCGCACAAGTGTTGAGATCTCCTCAGAGAAGAAGTCCTAAGTGTTGAGATCTCCACAGAGAAGAAGTCCATAAGTGTTGAGATCATCTCAAAGAAGAAGTCCATAAGTGTTGAGATCTCCTCAGAGAAGAAGTCCATAAGTGTTGAGATCTCCTCAGAGAAGAAGTCCTAAATGTTGAGATCTCCACAGAGAAGAAGTCCATAAGTGTTGAGATCATCTCAAAGAAGAAGTCCATAAGTGTTGAGATCTCCTCAGAGAAGAAGTCCTAAGTGTTGAGATCTACACAGAGAAGAAGTCCATAAGTGTTGAGATCTCCTCAGAGAAGAAGTCCTAAGTGTTGAGATCTACACAGAGAAGAAGTCCATAAGTGTTGAGATCTCCTCAGAGAAGAAGTCCTAAGTGTTGAGATCTCCTCAGAGAAGAAGTCCTAAGTGTTGAGATCTACACAGAGAAGAAGTCCTAAGTGTTGAGATCTCCACAGAGAAGAAGTCCTAAGTGTTGAGATCTCCTCAGAGAAGAAGTCCTAAGTGTTGAGATCTACACAGAGAAGAAGTCCTAAGTGTTGAGATCTCCACAGAGAAGAAGTCCTAAGTGTTGAGATCTACACAGAGAAGAAGTCCTAAGTGTTGAGATCTCCTCAGAGAAGAAGTCCTAAGTGTTGAGATCTCCTCAGAGAAGAAGTCCTAAGTGTTGAGATCTCCTCAGAGAAGAAGTCCTAAGTGTTGAGATCTACACAGAGAAGAAGTCCTAAGTGTTGAGATCTCCTCAGAGAAGAAGTCCTAAGTGTTGAGATCTACACAGAGAAGAAGTCCTAAGTGTTGAGATCTCCTCAGAGAAGAAGTCCTAAGTGTTGAGATCTACACAGAGAAGAAGTCCATAAGTATTGAGATTGTTTTATGCTATGATGACTATTTTAAGACATGTGGGGTCATGTGAAGTTAGTAGTAACAATATTTTTCACTGACCCGTGGGTGATGTGAGTCACTCCAGGCTGCCCTCACTTGGTGCCATCTCCACATGAAAGCATGTCTACCATGAAGCATCGGTCTCTTTTCTTGATAGTGCACTTTGTCATGGGTTCGCCTGTGTATCTATTGATGATGTCAGCCAATTTAAGTATTGGTCTGTCTCTGCCACCTTGTACCTTGCTCTCACCTTTCATCCTTTGGGTTTTGCCTCCGTGCAAAGGTTGGCTACCATGGAGCATTTGTCTCCTGTCTTGATGGTGCATGTTGTCATAGATTCATCTTTTCACCTTTTGAGTGGACACATTAGCCTTGGTCTGCCTCTGCCTCGTCTACCTTGTACCTTTCCTTCCAATATGACCTTCAGTAGGGTATAGTCTCTCCATTTTCCAAAAGTGTTAAATGTCTATTTTGAATCGCGTTAAATAGTTTTTTGCATTTTCAGCTGATTCAGAACTTCCTTGTCTTTTTCTTTCCACTTTTCAAGGGCTTCACTTTTCTGCTCGGTTTTCTTTAGATTATGATGCTACATTTTAAATCAAGTTTCTATCGTATAATTTACCACTCAAAAAACCGTGTGTAACTCGGACAAAAATGAGGTCATCAAAATTCTTTTTACAAATATTTGGGGAGATAACACCAGAAGAACTGCAGTTTAAACAAAAAAATTGAAACAATGGAGTAGAGCCAGGACAAACGTGAAGTGACGGGGCCATCTGATGCACACAACAAATTTAATACAAATTCTTATAATTGACCTTTATACGACACACCAGCAGCTGTATTTAGAAAAATTAAACATGTCGGTCGCAATAATTCATCATGGGCCTGAACATTTAGGAAGGTTTAACGGGGTTGAGGAAAAAGCAACCCACGTGCGAAAACGATTTTTAAATTTCAGTTTTGAAACGGTAATTTTTATGACTAAATCATAACCCATGTTTTCGTACCCATAGCAATGTTGAGTAGATATAACATTTGACTATGTTGGGTAGATATAACATTTGACTATGTTGGGTAGATATAACATTTGACTATGTTGGGTAGATATAACATTTGACTATGTTGGGTAGATATAACATTTGACTATGTTGGGTAGATATAACATTTGACTATGTTGGGTAGATATAACATTTGACTATGTTGGGTAGATATAACATTTGACTATGTTGGGTAGATATAACATTTGACTATGTTGGGTAGATATAACATTTGACTATGTTGAGTAGACATTTGACCGTACATACGGTGTTAGTGCTCATATTTAGTTCAGTGGCCATCAGTAAAGTTATGGAGACAAATAATAATAAATGAATATTATATTAGAGGGAAACTTCCGAGGCAATAATCAGCAAAACAATTCAGAAGAGAAAGAGGCATGTTTACAGCACTCGGAAAAAATGACAAATAACAGAAAAAAAAAAACAAAGAACAATATATGGACCGAAGCAGGATCAAACCCATACTCAGTGGCACAGCACCTTGCCACGAAAAGCTAGGGAACACTGCCACTCAGCTAACTAAATTTTTACTCATCTAACTATTAGCTCTTACACCATTGAACGTCTTGAGCCCCATTTGTGGTCTTCGTTGTCCCTGTTTTACCTCAATATGCTGTGACTAGCTCAAACGTAACACCGAAAGACTTTTGTTTTTACTTTCGACAGAGACAAGATGCATATAATCTTTTACATTTTTTTTTTTTTTTTAACTACTGTTTTTGCCTCAGCTATTCAACGCTCCATCTCTGCTGACATGTCATCAAATGCCATTAACATTTTTTATACATAAACATATTTAATGATGTCAATTTTAATGTTTGTGAATGAAACCATGAATTATAACAACAAATTATGCTTTGAGTTCTTCCCTAATAAGATTTATCCAAATATTTAATTTTGTCTCGTGAGATTTATATTAATTTTTATCCTCATAAGATTGGAACCTTCAGGGAAGAAGCATGCCTGTTTTGTGTGTCTGTTCATTTGGTATCGCTGGTTAGTCTTTGGTGTCACTAATTCCTTTCACTCTTTTGTCTGAGTCTCTGTTAGCTATATGTCCCTGACATTATCAACTATAGGTCTGTGACTTATCAGTTATGATTCTATGCTATCAACTATGTCTCTCTGACTTCTATCAGCTATAGAAGAGACTAAATGCATTCCATATGCGATGCCAGTGTCGTATTCCTGGTATCACCTGGAAGGATAAATGTGAAGGTCCTCACTCGCACAGGCCTCCCAGACATCTATACGCTGCTCAAACATCATAAGTAGGACTATAGGAGTTGGCCACTTACACCCTATAAAAGATGGCCGCATGCCAAAAGATGTACTTTAAGGACAACTAGGAGATGTCAAAAGAACTAGGGGGCACCCAAAACTCCGATTTGTAGACGTGTGTAAACGTGACATGACGACTCTGAATATAAACCCTGCAGTCTGGGAAGACCATAGCTGCAGACCGCAATCTTTGGAAACACACTCTAAAGCTCCCACTCAAACAAGAAGTAGACAGATTCATAGAAAAAGAGAATACACTGAGAGAGATGCTGTAAACATTTCCTGGTTTAGGTTAGATTTATGGCTAAACATTTAAACACAAAGGTATAGTTGCTACCGGAGTTGATACGTTGTCTATTAACACGTGCATCGTCAGTCCAGCCCATATGTACAGCTTCCACTTAGCATTGTTCATTGCAGCGTCGTTCATCGCCTATCCCTACAAAGGTTTGATGTCTTGACAACAGCCTAAGAGATTCCCCCATTATAAATGAGAAAAAATGAATTTCTTGAAAAATGGCTACATTTATTTTAACCTTGTTTTCATAACACCCATAATTTTTACAAAATACATGATGGTATCTGAAGAAAATTCCCAATTGGGAATGTTTCAAGAAATAAAACACGGTGTTAGACAAGGTTGTGTGCTGTCACCAGATTTGTTTAATATTTATAGTTAGATTATTTTAGATCCATAAGGGGCATGCCTTGAATAACAATTGGAGGTCATAGTATAAATAATCTAAGAAGGTATGCTGAGCTAATTTCCAATATTAGGAAGAAACAATCATCATTTTTTGGCCATGTAATGAGAAGAGAACAACTGGAATATATTGTAACAACTGGAAAAATTGAGGGATGAAGAGATAGAGGGAAGCAAAGAGAGAAAATATCAGACAGCTTAAGAGAATGGCTTTGTAAGAAGGTCTACAACAGAAATGATAAAGAACTGTCGAGATTGAAAGTTGTGGAGAGACATGATCACCTATGCCAGTAGGCCCAGTACTACTTGATCTGAAGAAAAATCAAACAAGGGAAACAAATTCAAGACTCAGGGGGGGGGTACCAGAAGCAATAATTAGGAAGATAAGAGGGGAGGGTTTGCCCATATGAAACTGTTGAATTCCAAGAATTTATATTAACATTTTACGAAAGAGTCTATTTACCTTCCGAGCCGTAGCCAGATGCTCCTCTTATCTAAATTGTTATTCTAGCAATTTGCAATCCTTGTAAAGATATTTTATCAAATCTCGCCATTTGTCTCTGTTCTGCGCAAGCAGCTCTATCTCATTGAGGGAGCCGATTCCTGTTGCTCTTGCCTCTCTCATCAATGTTGTTCTCAGTGTCCCTCTGGGTCTTTCTCTTTTCCTCTTACCTGTTTCTAATTTCCTAGTTGAAATAGTCATAGTATAGGGTTAGTAAGTTTGAAGAGAGCATTCGTCAGCTTAAGGCTTGTAATATCCATACAGGTGTCCTGATACCAGTGATTGCTACAAGAGCCTTCTCTGTCCATCATGTTGGGCAATATTGTTGCAGATGTTCAGCAGTCACTTTGCCTGTGCCAGTTTTTTTGTTCAATCCCTTATTATAACGAATATTTTTCTGACTAACGTGCCATCAACATTTGTCCATCCTTTAAAAATGGGTAGGGGAGCAATGATAGCTCAGTGGTTAGTGAACAGGACTACAAAGGACAAGAGATCGGGTTCGATCCTGATCGACAGCTTCCAGGTTCACCCAGCCTTAAATGGGTACTGGATTTTTTTCTGGGAAAGTTAAGTGGCACGGGTGTAATACCGACCACATTACCCACAAAATCATGTGCTGAAGGTCTGTAAAAATTATGGTCACTAGCACCATATATGCCATTTGGCATGACAGGGCTCTTTACTTTTTTTTAAAACAGGCAGGTGTGTTGCCGAACATATGACCTATATACAAAACATTTGTCATTGAGAAATATTGACAATAGCAACAATGTTCCCATACACTTTAATGCAGGAGATGGGAGAAGTTGAGCTTGTCCATCTGTGATGTGGAGTTTATAGGCTGCCACGGGGATGTCGGCACCAAAACGAGTTTATTTATCTGGTTCCAAAGTGATGTAGTTTCATGCTTTTATGACACTAAAGTGATGGAGTTTCTGCCTATCTTGATAAAGTTATCACCTCTGACATATCAGTCCACTTTAGTCTTGGTCTGCCTTTGTCTCATCTACCTTTCGTACCAATGACCTTCAAAAAGATGTATCTCTTCACGTGTTTCTCTTCACGTGTCCACAATTTTTTTTTAGTAGTTTTTTCATTTTCAGCTGATTCAGAACTTCCTGCATTGTCTTTTCCTTCACCCAATTCTCTCCGTACATTTTCAAAGTGACAAATCGTTTGTTTATGTTTAACACGTACACATGGCCCTGTTCAACACAAATACCTATTCATCTTCAGCTATCAACCTTTCAACTCTGGGTTAATGGCGAAGACGGGTGTGTTGGGACTACAGTAAATAACACAGCTTCGCAATAAATGGTCAAACACAAATTAGAGACTAGGATAGACCATAACAGAATGTTGTGCTTGGTCTACTCTGGTTCGCTATAGTTTGTCTCAAAGGGCTGCTCCTGAAGGTCAAACACGACATCGGTGTTAGTGTGAGAGATCTGACTTAAGTTGTTCAGCGTTCAAGTCTTGTGATCATGCGTACCTGACTTTGTCCAGTTTCATGATGGAGGGGTAGGAATATCATGATAAAATGAGCTGGCCACACGGTCGGTACTCGTAGATGGAGGGGTAGGAATATCATGACAAGATGAGCTGGTTGTAGCTGGTACTCATATATGGAGAGGGGTTGGAACAAAAACATGACACAAGATAAGCTGGTCACATGGTTGGTAGTTGTATATGGAGGGTAGGAACAACATCATGACACAAGATGAGCTGGTCACATGGTCAGTACTTGTATATGGAGGGGTAGGAACAACATCATGACACAAGATGAGCTGGTCACATGGTCAGTACTTGTATATGGAGGGGTAGGGACAACATCATGACGCAAGATGAGCTGGTCACATGGTCAGTACTAGTATATGGAGGGGTAGGAACAACATCATGACACAAGATGAGCTGGTCACATGGTCAGTACTTGTATATGGAGGGGTAGGAACAACATCATGACACAAGATGAGCTGGTCACATGGTCAGTACTAGTATATGGAGGGGTAGGAACAACATCATGACACAAGATGAGCTGGTCACATGGTCAGTACTAGTATATGGAGGGGTAGGGACAACATCATGACGCAAGATGAGCTGGTCACATGGTCAGTACTCGTATATGGAGGGGTAGGAATATCATGGCACAAGATGAGCTGGTCACATGGTCAGTACTCGTATATGGAGGGGTAGGAATATCATGGCACAAGATGAGCTAGTCTCGTATATGGAGGGGTAGGAACAACATCATTGCACAAGATGAGCTGGTCACATGGTCACATCTTATTTGCATGGGTGTCCTGATTTTTACCATAAAACTGCGCTGTGGCTGACACACTCCATCTTCGGTAAGCTAGCTCCTGGCATCTTTCTCATATGGTGGATGCTGGTTAAGGCTATCTGACCCAATCTGCCCGTCTGACATACGAGTTGTACGTAAAAATGATAATTAAATTACGATAAAGAAACAGAAGACAATAACCGCTCTATATCAAATGAACAACAAAACATAATACAGGAAGCAACCGTCTCCATGCAACAACTATTTCATCATCATTAAGTGCCGTGCTTGCTGGCATAATTTTATCCTTAATATTCAATTCTGATCATTCATCATCATAAAGATCTTTAATGTATTCTGTCCATTGTTCCCTTATGCTTACTTGTTTAATCAATAGTTCTTACTTTGATCTTAAACATTCAGTTTTTGATTGTGTTTTTCTGTGTGTTAATTCTTCAGTTTGTATATAGCTTTGACATCTTTTTGTTGCCCATCTCTTTCCATCTCTGTTTTCGCCATGCTTCTTTTGCTTCATTGTTTTTTAGCATCCCAACCGACGGCTTCCAGGTTCACCCAGCCTTAAATGGGTACCGGATTTTTTCTGGGAAAGTAAAACGGACCACATTACCCCAAAAATCATATGCTGAAGGTCTGTAACACCATATTCCCTATAAGCCACTTGGAGTGACGGGGGTACTTCATCCCATAAGATTCGTTCCGTGTGTTACCGGGGTCTCATAAGTAAAGAATAGTGACACTGTGACCTTCCAGGTTTGTCGTAAGAGATGACTAAGGAGGTTGATCGATGGCTTGACAAGCTGTCATTGTAAAAACTATTGTTATGGAAAGAGCCACAGATTTTAGAAGCAGTGATCTCTGCAATATGTGCCATTTTGGCACGCTAGGTTTCTGTTTTTGAGATTGTGGTTCTGCCCTATGTGCCGTACTCGGCTTGAAAGGACAATAGATAGATAGATAAGATTGGGGGTCATTGGGGCACCACTGACAGACTTCATCAACCTTCACTTCTACCTTCAGCAACCATATTACATCAGAGTCCTACTCCACCTTGCTGCGGTGGCATATCTAACATATGTTTTGTTTGCATATGCCAAATTTTTATCTCGTCGCTCCAGGGACTGAATTTTGCATCAATATCACTTTTTCCTGTTTTCCCAACCGCTAGCCATGTACTGTGGCCATGTGCTGTAGCCATGTGCTGTGGTGTCCTCCTCCAGACAGGCAGGTATTCTCCAACATCAGAGGTTCTCTTTTTTCCCTATCAATTTTGCCTGGGCATTCTGGCCTACTCTTTTCAATTTCCAAAGGTTCATTAACGTGTGCACAGTGCACGCTGGAACTGCTGTTTGTGCCATTATCTGTGCGGTCTACACATTGGATCTTATCCAGAGACTGGTGGGGGAGGAGGCGGGGTGTAAAGCAATGGGGGGGGGGGGGGGGGGAGATATTTCCACACCACACCAAAAATGATGACTGTTTTTTCCTTATTTTGGAAATTAGCTCTCTGTTTTCTTTGGCCTCTTTCAGAACGTTTTCATTACTCTTCTTAGCTGCTCATGGTATTCAACATTCTTCTGTAAAACCACATTCCTACAGACTCCAGTGATGTTCTTGTCTGTTGTCCTATTGTCCATGATTCACAACCATATGTTAAGACTGGGTCTACGTAACATTTAAGATCTCTTTTTCTTGTTTCTATTGTCAAAAATGGATTGCATAGTATCTTCCTCATTTTCTGGAAAACTGCTTTTACCTGAGCCATTCTGCATCTCACCTCTTTTGTACATCGTCCATCTGAGGTTAACAAAGTTCCCAAATATTTAAATTCATTTACCTGTTTTAATATTGTTCCACTTATCATTATTTTGCACCGAGGTGATGTCATTTTCTTTGTTGTCTTTTTGCTATTAAGTCTGAGTCCTTTATTTTTGCTTTCCTTCACTATAATGTCCAACATTTCTTGTAACTCATTTTCACTCTTGGTGATTAAGACTATCATCAGCATACCTTAGATTATTTTCATCATCGTTGAGTGCCGTCTCCGCATCGAAGATTGGCTACCATGGAGCGCCATCCCATTGTGTCTCTTGCTTTGATAGCGCAGGTTGTCATAGATTGACTTGTCCATCTTTTGATTTTACTCATATATGTTAGTCTTGGTCTGATCTTTTACCTTGTATTTTCCCCTCCAGGATTACTTGTAGTAGACTGTTGTGTCTTTTAACATGCCCCCAGAAATCTCATTTGTCTTGTTTATTGTGCTTAGTAGTTCTCTTTTCATATTTTACTTGTTTTCTTTTCCTTCCATCCTATTCTTCCTTTGGTTAAGGAAGGCCCTCTATCACCGCAAGCGAATTAAAAACCATAATTGCTCAACCGCCTGTGCCAGTGGAATCATCCGAATTACTATCTCATCTTCCAAAACAAAGAAAGGTAGCTGTAGTCCCCATCATAGCAGTCTCAGCACACGCCAAAAGACATAAGGCGAAATCTGCACAGAAAGTCCTATTCTTCCTATTTTCTTTAACCGGAGATTACAACACCCTCGTAAAATTCACTCAAACTCGAATTACAAATTATTGGGATTCAACAGTTTGCTGCAGGCTAGCATTACCCCCTCATACCTTACTAATTATTGCTTCAGGTGACCCATGATTGTACGTTTCGTTTCCTTTGTTGTATTTTTTTTTATGCTACTGAGCACTTCATAAAAATTATGAAGGTGTCATAAGAACGCTGCTGTTTTTGTTTTTGTTTTTTTTTTAAATAAATTTCGCCAATTTTCAGTAAAATGTATTTTTTCTTTCTCTCAGGCCATAAATCTAACTCTGCTTAGGTAAACACACAGCTGTGTAGCAAAAAGTTCAAAGATAATACTAGTTTGGAGCTCCAAATGTAACATTTAGTGGTCTGAAATGTTATGTAGCGGTTGGGAAAATGTGGCTCACTGATAGGTGTTGTAATCTAGGATTAACATGCGCAAGTGCACACGGGACCTGCTGTTATTAGCCAATATCCGAGGTAGCTAGACATCAGATATCACTAACCAGAGACCAACGGAGGGTAAAGCCACTAACCAGAGACCAACGGAGGGTAAAGTCACTAATCAGAGACCAACGGAGGGTAAAGCCACTAATCAGAGACCAACAGAGGGTAAAGCCACTAACCAGAGACCAACGGAGGGTAAAGCCACTAACCAGAGACCAACAGAGGGTAAAGCCACTAACCAGAGACCAACGGAGGGTAAAGCCACTAACCAGAGACCAACGGAGGGTAAAGCCACTAACCAGAGACCAACGGAGGGTAAAGCCACTAACCAGAGACCAACGGAGGGTAAAGCCACTAACCAGAGACCAACGGAGGGTAAAGCCACTAACCAGAGACCAACGGAGGGTAAAGCCACTAACCAGAGACCAACGGAGGGTAAAGCCACTAACCAGAGACCAACGGAGGGTAAAGCCACTAACCAGAGACCAACGGAGGGTAAAGCCACTAACCATTTAGACCAACGGAGGGTAAAGCCACTAACCATTTAGACCAACATAGGGTAAAGCCACTAACCATAGACCAACATAGGGTAAAGCCACTAACCATAGACCAATGGAGGGTAAAACCACTAATCAGAGACCAATGGAGTGTAAAGCCACTAACCACAGACCAACATATGGTAAAGCCACTAGACCAATTGAGGGTAAAGCCACTAGACCAATGGAGGGTAAAGCCACTAACCAGAGACCAATGGAGGGTAAAGCCACTAACCTGAGACCAATGGAGGGTAAAGCCATTAACCAGAGACCAACAAAGGGTAAAGCCATTAACCTGAGACCAACGGAGGGTAAAGCCATTAACCTGAGACCAACGGAGGGTAAAGCCACTAACCTGAGACCAACGGAGGGTAAAGCCACTAACCAGAGACCAATGGAGGGTAAAGCCATTAACCAGAGACCAACGGAGGGTAAAGCCATTAACCAGAGACCAACATAGGGTAAAGCCACGAAGAAACCATAGATTTGGAGTGAAAAATTCCCCTCAGCCTTTGTTAGGATTTGAACCAAGAATCATCCCAGCCCAGAGACCAATATCTAGACCAGCCAGTTTCCTCTTTTTTCCTCTGACTATAACCAGGTTAAGCATTGTGTTTTTTTAGAGTATGTTGTAGCTATGATGGGGACTGCAGCTACTTTTCTTGGTTTTGATCCTTAATTCGGATGATTCCACTGGGCGGTTGAGCCATTATGGATTTTAATTCGTTTGCAGTGATACTGGGGCCTTCGACTAACTACAAGTATCTTTAACCAGATGGTTTCCAAATGAATGCCTGATGGTGAAGTCTTTCTCCTCTCATTACATTGTATCATACAGACTGCTAAAAGTGATTTATATAGCATTTGTATTCAGCTACCTACTTCTTAGATTTACTTCTTAAAAACTCAGGATAGTTTTATGAAATCATTTGTATGAAACATTTCTCTCTTGACTGCCCTACACTGTAACCAACATTTCATCTTATTTTTTTGCATACAATGGCAAAAAAAAAAAAACATTAAATTACCATGTGTTTTTTTTTTTTAACTGATTGCAAAAATGATTGTTATTTTTGCATGCTGTTTTTTTTATTATTTTTTTTCTTGTCTATGTTTGTATAAATTGTCTTTTTTTCCCTACGAGTACCATGAAATACACAAACTACATACAATTAATTTGAATAAATATTTATTTGCTTTTGCAGAAGTTAATGCCATAATTTTTTGTTATATACATTGCAAAAATAATTGCCTAATTTTTTGTGAAAGTACATTGCCATATTACATATGTTCCATTGCAAATAAAATTGCCATATTTCTTAAGTTCCATTGCAACAAAATCAACATATTACATAAGTTCCACTGCTACAAAATCGCCATATTACATATGTTCCATTGCAAACAAAATTGCCATATTACATATGTTCCATTGCAAACAAAATTGCCATATTACATATGTTCCATTGCAAACAAAATTGCCATATTGCATATGTTCCATTGCACACAAAATTGCCATATTACATATGTTCCATTGCAACAAAATCACCACACTACATATGTTCCATTGCAAATAAAATTGCCATATTTCTTAAGTTCCATTGCAACAAAATCAACATATTACATAAGTTCCACTGCTACAAAATCGCCATATTACATATGTTCCATTGCAAACAAAATTGCCATATTACACATGTTCCATTGCAAACAAAATTGCCATATTACATATGTTCCATTGCAAACAAAATTGCCATATTGCATATGTTCCATTGCACACAAAATTGCCATATTACATATGTTCCATTGCAACAAAATCACCACACTACATATGTTCCATTGCAAACAAAATTGCCATATTACATATGTTCCATTGCAAACAAAATTGCCATATTACATATGTTCCATTGCAAACAAAATTGCCATGTTACACATGTTCCATTGCAAACAAAATTGCCATGTTACACATGTTCCATTGCAAACAAAATTGCCATATTACATATGTTCCATTGCAAACAAAATTGCCATATTACATATGTTCCATTGCAAACAAAATTGCCATATTGCATATGTTCCATTGCAAACAAAATTGCCATGTTACACATGTTCCATTGCAACACAATTGCCATATTTTGTACGTACTGTAACAAAAATTGTGCCATTTTCCGACAAACCATTGACCTGTGTGTATGTTGCTAAGAAAGATAACTCTTGAATAATAAAAATACTCAGCTGACGGAGACCACCATCCAGTTATCCATTGTTTCTTTATTAATGACAAGTCACAGGAATGAATGTAACTGCACTCCAGGTAGACCTTTAGTTTGTCAGTCAGTTCCAACAGACAGTGCAGAGAATGCACAGAGTTCCTGTAGCTCACATGTTATTGTTAGGATCATCGCTACACACCAGAGGAACCCATAGGTACTCCAATATCTACCTGCGAGGTAATCCTGGCCCCATGTGCACAAACTCTGTAGCACGGTGTGGGTAGGTTTCTGACGTCAAGTTTCCCCAGGCAGTGGCCATATTTATGATCTACTCTTTAAATTTAACTTATTTAACGTGCACGACTGCACACGGGACATCTTGTTTATTGCCGTTATCAGAGATGGCAAGACATCGGATCTCACTACCCAAGAGATCAGGGGAGGTAACATCATAAAGAAACAGATTAATTTTTCCTTATCACGCTTCTGAACCCAGGTCCTTCGTACGTCTAGACCACCCAGCCCCGGACTTGTTCACTTAATGCCCCGGTGAGCCAAGCCGCACCCTAATGCCCCGGTGAGCCAAACCGCACCTTAATGCCCCGGTGAGCCAAACCACACCTTAATGCCCCGGTGAGCCAAACCGCACCCTAATGCCCCGGTGAGCCAAACCACACCTTAATGCCCCGGTGAGCCAAACCACACCTTAATGCCCCGGTGAGCCAAGCCGCACCCCGGTGAGCCAAGCCGCACCCCGGTGAGCCAAGCCGCACCCTAACACCCCGGTGAGCCAAGCCGCACCTTAATGCCCCGGTGAGCCAAACTGCACCTTAATGCCCCGGTGAGCCAAACTGCACCTTAATGCCCCGGTGAGCCAAGCCGCACCTTAATGCCCCGGTGAGCCAAGCCGCACCTTAATGCCCCGGTGAGCCAAGACGCACCCTAATGCCCCGGTGAGCCACGCACACTGGCGCCCCTGTGAACCAAGCCGCACTATATTGCCCGGTGAGCCAAGCCCAACCCTAATGCCCCGGTGAGCCAAGCCGCACTCTAATGCACAGTGAACCAAGTACCTCATTAAAGATCATGACCAGGGCGAACCTCTAGCAATCGTTACTCTTCTCGTTCATGCAGGCTGTGGTGCTCTCAGTACCGGATTATAGTTTGTGTCTGCTCACTCTCATGTAGGATGGGGTGCTCTCAGTACCGGATTATGGTTTTTCTCTCTCTCTAATGTAGGCTGTGGTGCTCTCAGTACCGGATTATAGTTTGTGTCTGCTCACTCTCATGTAGGATGGGGTGCTCTCAGTACCGGATTATGGTTTTTCTCTCTCTAATGTAGGCTGTGGTGCTCTCAGTACCGGATTATGGTTTGTGTCTGCTCAATCTCTCATGTAGGCTGTGGTGCTCTCAGTACCGGATTATGGTTTGTGTCTGCTCAATCTCTCATGTCGGCTGTGGTGCTCTCAGTACCGGATTATGGCTTGTGTCTGCTCAATCTCTCATGTCGGCTGTGGTGCTCTCAGTACCGGATTATGGTTTGTGTCTGCTCAATCTCTCATGTCGGCTGTGGTGCTCTCAGTACCGGATTATGGTGTCTGCTCACTGTCATGTAGGCTGTGGTGCTCTCAGTACCGGATTATGGTGTCTGCTCACTGTCATGTAGGCTGTGGTGCTCTCAGTACCGGATTATGGTGTCTGCTCACTGTCATGTAGGCTGTGGTGCTCTCAGTACCGGATTATGGTGTCTGCTCACTGTCATGTAGGCTGTGGTGCTCTCAGTACCGGATTATGGTGTCTGCTCACTGTCATGTAGGCTGTGGTGCTCTCAGTACCGGATTATGGTGTCTGCTCACTGTCATGTAGGCTGTGGTGCTCTCAGTACCGGATTATGGTTTATGTCTGCTCAATGTCATGTAGGCTGTGATGCTCTCAGTACTGGATTATGGTTTGTGCCTGCTCAATGTCATGTAGGCTGTGATGCTCTCAGTACTGGATTATGGTTTGTCTGCTCACACTCATGTAGGCTGTGGTGCTCTCAGTACTGGATTATGGTTTGTGTCTGCTCACTCTCATGTAGGCTGTGGTGCTCTCAGTACTGGATTATGGTTTGTGTCTGCTCACTCTCATGTAGGCTGTGGTGCTCTCAGTACTGGATTATGGTTTGTGTCTGCTCACTCTCATGTAGGCTGTGGTGCTCTCAGTACTGGATTATGGTTTATGTCTGCTCACTGTCATGTAGGCTGTGGTGCTCTCAGTACCGGATTATGGTTTGTGTCTGCTCACTGTCATGTAGGCTGTGGTGCTCTCAGTACTGGATTATGGTTTGTGTCTGCTCACTGATGTAGGCTGTGGTGCTCTCAGTACTGGATTATGGTTTGTCTGCTCACACTCATGTAGGCTGTGGTGCTCTCAGTACTGGATTATGGTTTGTCTGCTCACACTCATGTAGGCTGTGGTGCTCTCAGTACTGGATTATGGTTTTACTCACTCTCTCATGTAGGCTGTGATGCTCTCAGTACTGGATTATGGTTTTACTCACTCTCTCATGTAGGCTGTGATGCTCTCAGTACTGGATTATGGTTTTACTCACTCTCTCATGTAGGCTGTGATGCTCTCAGTACTGGATTATGGTTTTACTCACTCTCTCATGTAGGCTGTGGTGCTCTCAGTACTGGATTATGGTTTTACTCACTCTCTCATGTAGGCTGTGATGCTCTCAGTACTGGATTATGGTTTTACTCACTCTCTCATGTAGGCTGTGATGCTCTCAGTACTGGATTATGGTTTTACTCACTCTCATGTAGGCTGTGATGCTCTCAGTACTGGATTATGGTTTTACTCACTCTCTCATGTAGGCTGGGGTGCTCTCAGTACCGGATTATGGTTTGTGTCTGCTAACTGATGTAGGCTGTGGTGCTCTCAGTACCGGATTATGGTTTGTGTCTGCTCACTGATGTAGGCTGTGGTGCTCTCAGTACTGGATTATGGTTTGTGCCTGCTCACTCTCATGTAGGCTGTGGTGCTCTCAGTACTGGATTATGGTTTGTGATTGCTCACTCTCATGTAGGCTGTGGTGCCAGGGACCCTTTTAGCCGCCAGGGACCCTTTTAGCTGCCAGAGCCCCTTTTAGCAACCAGAGCCGACAGAGACCATTTTAGCCGCCAGAGCCGACAGAGACCCCTTTAGCCGCCAGGGACCCCTTTAGCCGCCAGAGACCCCTTTAGCCACCAGAGACCCCTTTAGCCGCCAGAGACCCCTTTAGCCACCAGAGACCCCTTTAGCCGCCAGAGACCCCTTTAGCCGCCAGAGACCCCTTTAGCCGCCAGAGACCCCTTTAGCCGCCATAGCCACCAGAAACCAGGGACCCTTTTAGCCGCCAGGGATTCTTGTAACCGCCAGGGACCCTTTTAGCCGCCAGGGACCCTTTCAGCCGCCAGAGACCCTTTCAGCCACCAGGGATTCTTGTAACCGCCAGAGACCCTTTCAGCCACCAGGGATTCTTGTAACCGCCAGAGACCCTTTCAGCCACCAGGGATTCTTGTAACCGCCAGAGACCCTTTCAGCCACCAGGGATTCTTGTAACCGCAAGAGACCCTTTCAGCCACCAGGGATTCTTGTAACCGCAAAAGACCCTTTCAGCCACCAGGGATTCTTGTAACCGCCAGAGACCCTATTAGCAGCCAGGGACCCTTTTAGCCGCCAGAGACCCTTTTAGCCGCCAGGGACCCTTTTAGCCGCCAGAGACCCTTTTAGCCGCCAGAGACCCTTTTAGCCGCCAGAGACCCTTTTAGCCGCCAGAGACCCTTTTAGCCGACAGGGACCCTTTTAGCCGCCAGAGACCCTTTTAGCCGCCAGGGACCCTTTTAGCCGCCAGGGACCCTTTTAGCCGCCAGGGACCCTTTTAGCCGCCAGGGACCCTTTTAGCCGCCAGGGACCCTTTTAGCCGCCAGGGACCCTTTTAGCAGCCAGAGCCGACAGGGACCCTTTTAGCAGCCAGAGACCCTTTTAGCCGCCAGAGACCCTTTTAGCCGCCAGAGACCCTTTTAGCAGCCTTAGCCGCCAGGGACCCTTTCAGCCGCCAGACACCCTTTCAGCCGCCAGGGACCCTTTTAGCCGCCAGGGACCCTTTTAGCCGCCAGAGACCCTTTTAGCCGCCAGAGACCCTTTTAGCCGCCAGAGACCCTTTTAGCCGCCAGAGACCCTTTTAGCCGCCAGAGACCCTTTTAGCCGCCAGAGACCCTTTTAGCCGCCAGGGACCCTTTTGATCGCCAGATCCGACAGGGACCCTTTTAGCAGCCAGAGACCCTTTTAGCCGCCAGAGACCCTTTTAGCCGCCAGAGACCCTTTTAGCCGCCAGAGACCCTTTTAGCCGCCAGAGACCCTTTTAGCCGCCAGAGACTTTTAGCAGCCTTAGCCGCCAAGGACCCTTTTAGCCGACAGGGACCCTGGAAGCCTTGCAAACAACAGATTATTATAACTGCCAGAGGTTCTTTTAACTTGCTGAGATACCACAGAGATTCTTTTAACCGCCAGAGACCCCTTTAGCCGCCAGAGCCCCCTTTAGCCGCCAGAGACACTTTTAGCCGCCAGAGACACTTTTAGCCGCCAGAGATTCTTTTAACTTGCTGAGATACCACAGAGATTCTTTTAACCGCCAGAGACCCCTTTAACCGCCAGAGACCCCTTTTAGCCGCCAGAGACCCCTTTAACCGCCAGAGACCCCTTTAGCCGCCAGAGCCCCCTTTAGCCGCCAGAGACACTTTTAGCCGCCAGAGACACTTTTAGCCGCCAGAGCCCCCTTTAGCCGCCAGAGACACTTTTAGCCGCCAGAGCCCCCTTTAGCCGCCAGAGCCCCCTTAGCCGCCAGAGACACTTTTAGCCGCCAGAGCCCCCTTTAGCCGCCAGAGCCCCCTTTAGCCGCCAGGGACCCTTTTTGCCGCCAGGGACCCTTTTTGCCGCCAGGGACCCTTTTAGCCGATAGGGACCCTTTTAGCCGCCAGGGACCCTTAGAGCCGCCAGGGACCTTTTTAGCTGATAGGGACCCTTTTAGCCGCCAGAGCCCCTATTAGCCGCCGGGGACCCTTTTAGCCGCCATAGCCGCCAGAGACCCTTTTAGCCGCCAAGGACCCTTTTGATCGCCAGAGCCGACAGGGACCCTTTTAGCCGCCAGAGACCCTTTTAGCCGCCAAGGACCCTTTTGATCGCCAGAGCCGACAGGGACCCTTTTAGCCGCCAGAGACCCTTTTAGCCGCCAGAGACCCTTTTAGCCGCCACAGACCCTTTTAGCAGCCTTAGCCGCCAAGGACCCTTTTAGCCGACAGGGACCCTGGAAGCCTTGCAAACAACAGATTATTATAACTGCCAGAGGTTCTTTTTAGCCGCCAGAGATTCTTTTAACTTGCTGAGGTACCACAGAGACCCCTTTAGCCGCCAGTGACCCCTTTAGCCGCCAGTGACCCCTTTAGCCGCCAGTGACCCCTTTAGCCGCCAGTGACCCCTTTAGCCGCCAGGGACCCCTTTAGCCGCCAGGGACCCCTTTAGCCGCCAGGGACCCTTTCAGCCGCCAGGGATTCTTGTAACCGCCAGAGACCCTTTCAGCCACCAGGGATTCTTGTAACCGCCAGAGACCCTTTTAGCCGACAGGGACCATATTGGCCGCCAGAGCCCCCTTTTAGCCGACAGGGACCATATTGGCCGCCAGAGCCCCCTTTTAGCCGACAAGGACCATATTAGCCGCCAGGGCCCCCTTTTAGCCGCCAGGGCCCCCTTTAGCCGCCAGGGCCCCCTTTAGCCGCCAGGGCCCCCTTTAGCCGCCAGGGCCCCCTTTTAGCCGCCAGGGCCCCCTTTTAGCCGCCAGGGCCCCCTTTTAGCCGCCAGGGCCCCCTTTTAGCCGCCAGGGCCCCCTTTTAGCCGCCAGGGCCCCCTTTTAGCCGCCAGGGCCCCCTTTTAGCCGCCAGGGCCCCCTTTTAGCCGCCAGGGCCCCCTTTTAGCCGCCAGGGCCCCCTTTTAGCCGCCAGGGCCCCCTTTTAGCCGCCAGGGCCCCCTTTTAGCCGCCAGGGCCCCCTTTTAGCCGCCAGGGCCCCCTTTTAGCCGCCAGGGCCCCCTTTTAGCCGCCAGAGACCCTTTTAGCCGCCAGAGCCCCCTTTAGCCGCCAGAGCCCCCTTTAGCCGCCAGAGCCCCCTTTAGCCGCCAGAGCCCCCTTTAGCCGCCAGAGCCCCCTTTAGCCGCCAGAGCCCCCTTTAGCCGCCAGAGCCCCCTTTAGCCGCCAGAGCCCCCTTTAGCCGCCAGCGCCCCCTTTAGCCGCCAGCGCCCCCTTTAGCCGCCAGCGCCCCCTTTAGCCGCCAGAGCCCATTTTAGCCACCAGGGACCTTTTTAGCCGCCATAGACCCTTTCAGCCACCAGGGATTCTTGTAACCGCCAGGGATTCTTGTAACCGCCAGAGACCTTTTTAGCCGCCAGAGCCCCTTTTAGCCGCCAGAGCCCCTTTAGCCGCCAGAGCCCCCTTTAGCCGCCAGAGCCCCCTTTAGCCGCCAGAGCCCCCTTTAGCCGCCAGAGCCCCCTTTAGCCGCCAGAGCCCCCTTTAGCCGCCAGAGCCCCCTTTAGCCGCCAGAGCCCCCTTTAGCCGCCAGAGCCCCCTTTAGCCGCCAGAGCCCCCTTTAGCCGCCAGAGCCCCCTTTAGCCGCCAGAGCCCCCTTTAGCCGCCAGAGCCCCCTTTAGCCGCCAGAGCCCCCTTTAGCCGCCAGAGCCCCCTTTAGCCGCCAGAGCCCCCTTTAGCCGCCAGAGCCCCCTTTAGCCGCCAGAGCCCCCTTTAGCCGCCAGCGCCCCCTTTAGCCGCCAGCGCCCCCTTTAGCCGCCAGGGACCCCTTTAGCCGCCAGGGACCCCTTTAGCCGCCAGGGACCCCTTTAGCCGCCAGGGACCCTTTTAGCCGCCAGGGACCCTTTTAGCCGCCAGGGACCCTTTTAGCCGCCAGAGCCCATTTTAGCCACCAGGGACCTTTTTAGCCGCCATAGACCCTTTCAGCCACCAGGGATTCTTGTAACCGCCAGAGACCTTTTTAGCCGCCATAGCCACCAGAGATTCTTGTTACCGCCAGAGACCCTTTTAGCCGCCATAGCCACCAGAGATTCTTGTAACCGCCAGAGACCCTTTTAGCCGCCATAGCCGCCAGAGACCCTTTTAGCCGCCAAGGGACCCTTTTAGCCGCCAAGGGACCCTTTTAGCCGCCAAGGGACCCTTTTTGCCGCCAGGGACCCTTTTTGCCGCCAGGGACCCTTTTAGCCGCCAGGGACCCTTTTAGCCGCCAGGGACCCTTTTAGCCGCCAGGGACCCTTTTAGCCGCCAGGGACCCTTTTAGCCGCCAGGGACCCTTTTAGCCGATAGGGACCCTTTTAGCCGCCAGAGCCTCTATTAGCCGCCAGGGACCCTTTTAGCCGCCAAGGACCCTTTTGATCGCCAGAGCCGACAGGGACCCTTTTAGCAGCCAGAGACCCTTTCAGCCGCCAGAGACCCTTTTAGCCGCCCGAGACCCTTTTAGCCGCCACAGACCCTTTTAGCCGCCACAGACCCTTTTAGCAGCCTTAGCCGCCAAGGACCCTTTTAGCCGACAGGGACCCTGGAAGCCTTGCAAACAACAGATTATTATAACTGCCAGAGATTCTTTTAACCGCCAGAGCCCCCTTTAGCCGCCAGAGCCCCCTTTAAGCCGCCAGGGACCCCTTTAGCCGCCAGAGCCGCCAGGGACCCCTTTAGCCGCCAGAGCTGACAGGAACCCCTTTAGCCGCCAGAGACCCCTTTAGCCGCCAGAGACCCCTTTAGCCGCCAGAGACCCCTTTAGCCGCCAGAGACCCCTTTAGCCGCCAGAGACCCCTTTAGCCGCCAGAGACCCCTTTAGCCGCCAGAGACCCCTTTAGCCGCCAGAGACCCCTTTAGCCGCCAGAGACCCCTTTAGCCGCCAGAGCCGCCAGAGACCCCTTTAGCCGCCAGAGACCCCTTTAGCCGCCAGAGCCGCCAGAGACCCCTTTAGCCGCCAGAGCCGCCAGAGACCCCTTTAGCCGCCAGAGCCGCCAGAGACCCCTTTAGCCGCCAGAGCCGCCAGAGACCCCTTTAGCCGCCAGAGCCGCCAGAGACCCCTTTAGCCGCCAGAGCCGCCAGAGACCCCTTTAGCCGCCAGGAACCCTTTAGCCGCCAGCGCCCCCTTTAGCCGCCAGCGCCCCCTTTAGCCGCCAGCGCCCCCTTTAGCCGCCAGCGCCCCCTTTAGCCGCCAGCGCCCCCTTTAGACACCAGGGACCTTTTTAGCCGCCAGAGCCGCCATAGACCCCTTTAACCGCCAGAGACCCCTTTAACCGCCAGAGCTGACAGGAAACCTTTTAGCCGCCAGGGACCCTTTTAGCCGCCAGGGACCCTTTTAGCCGCCAGGGACCCTTTTAGCCGCCAGGGACCCTTTTAGCCGCCAGGGACCCTTTTAGCCGCCAGGGACCCTTTTAGCCGCCACGGACCCTTTTAGCCGCCAGGGACCCTTTTAGCCGCCAGTGACCCTTTTAGCCGCCAGTGACCCTTTTAGCCGCCAGGGACCCTTTTAGTCTGTAGTTCGCTAAAATATTAGTGTCTTATGTTGGATGTTGTTTTACTGAACAGCTTCTCTCGTGGCTGAATCTACCAATATTGGATAGACAGATCCGAGCACAGAATGAACAAGATGTATTCTTTGTGTCTGGCCTAGTCTCCTTTATCCTGCGCCTTTTATCTTCTGAATTTGATATCATCACTGCCTCAAATGTTGCTGTGCCATTTTTTTGTAAATTTGTGTTCTCCCTGTGCTACGATGTGCAGCCAGATTTTCCCAGTTTCACAGAGAGAAGTCCCTCAAGGAAGCCTTGCAAACAACAGATTATTATAACTGCCAGAGATTCTTTTAACCGCCAGAAATTTATTTAACCACACAAATTTATATTCTACATTCAAACTGATGAGACCGTGTACTAGCCAATCTGATTTTTTGGTTGCAACCATTATTCTACTAAAATGTGTACATCTTGTGTGTGTGATGTCACAAACTGAAACCCCTTTCATAAAATATCTGTTTTGAGAATGAAGGAGATGTACAAGACTCAGGACATCTTCCATAAATGTGCAACATTTTCAAAATCAGAATTAAAATTTCACTATCCACAGGGAAGGGACACCCCAGAAACCACTGCTGCCTAACAGTTACTATCGAGAGAAGGAAAGACTATGAGAGAACACAAACTACGATGTTGTTCCTACCCCTCCATATACAAGTACCGACCATGTGACCAGCTCATCTTGTGTCATGATGATGTTCCTACCCCTCCATATACAAGTACCGACCATGTGACCAGCTCATCTTGTGTCATGATGTTGTTCCTACTCCTCCATATACAAGTACCGACCATGTGACCAGCTCATCTTGTGTCGATGTTCCTACCCCTCCATATACAAGTACCGACCATGTGACCAGCTCATCTTGTGTCATGATGTTGTTTCTACCCCTCCATATACAAGTACCGACCGTGTGACCAGCTCATCCTGTGTCATGTTTCTACCCCTCCATATACAAGTACCGACCATGTGACCAGCTCATCCTGTGTCATGCTCCTACCCCTCTATATACAAGTACCGACCATGTAACCAGCTCATCCTGTGTCATGTTTCTACCCCTCCATATACAAGTACCGACCATGTGACCAGCTCATCTTGTGTCATGTTCCTACCCCTCCATATACAAGTACCGACCATGTGACCAGCTCATCCTGTGTCATGTTTCTACCCCTCCATATACAAGTACCGACTATGTGACCAGCTCATCCTGTGTCATGTTTCTACCCCCCCATATACAAGTACCGACCATGTGACCAGCTCATCTTGTGTCATGTCCCTACCCCTCCATATACAAGTACCGACCATGTGACCAGCTCATCTTGTGTCGATGTTCCTACCCCTCCATATACAAGTACCGACTATGTGACCAGCTCATCCTGTGTCGATGTCCCTACCCCTCCATATACAAGTACCGACCATGTGACCAGCTCATCTTGTGTCGATGTTCCTACCCCTCCATATACAAGTACCGACTATGTGACCAGCTCATCCTGTGTCGATGTCCCTACCCCTCCATATACAAGTACCGACCATGTGACCAGCTCATCTTGTGTCGATGTTCCTACCCCTCCATATACAAGTACCGACTATGTGACCAGCTCATCCTGTGTCATGTTCCTACCCCTCCATATACAAGTACCAACCATGTGACCAGCTCATCTTGTGTCGATGTTCCTACCCCTCCATATACAAGTACCGACCATGTGACCAGCTGATCTTGTGTCGATGTTCCTACCCCTCCATATACAAGTACCGACCATGTGACCAGCTCATCTTGTGTCGATGTTCCTACCCCTCCATATACAAGTACCGACTATGTGACCAGCTCATCCTGTGTCGATGTCCCTACCCCTCCATATACAAGTACCGACCATGTGACCAGCTCATCTTGTGTCGATGTTCCTACCCCTCCATATACAAGTACCGACCATGTGACCAGCTCATCTTGTGTCGATGTTCCTACCCCTCCATATACAAGTACCGACCATGTGACCAGCTCATCTTGTGTCGATGTTCCTACCCCTCCATATACAAGTACCGACTATGTGACCAGCTCATCCTGTGTCATGTTCCTACCCCTCCATATACAAGTACCAACCATGTGACCAGCTCATCTTGTGTCGATGTTCCTACCCCTCCATATACAAGTACCGACCATGTGACCAGCTGATCTTGTGTCGATGTTCCTACCCCTCCATATACAAGTACCGACCATGTGACCAGCTCATCGTATGTCATGATGTTGTCCTTACCCCTCCATATACAAGTACCGACCATGTGACCAGCTCATCTTGTGTCGATGTTCCTACCCCTCCATACACAAGTACCGACTATGTGACCAGCTCATCCTGTGTCATGTTCCTACCCCTCCATATACAAGTACCAACCATGTGACCAGCTCATCTTGTGTCGATGTTCCTACCCCTCCATATACAAGTACCGACCATGTGACCAGCTGATCTTGTGTCGATGTTCCTACCCCTCCATATACAAGTACCGACCATGTGACCAGCTCATCTTGTGTCATGTCCCTACCCCTCCATATACAAGTACCGACCATGTGACCAGCTCATCCTGTGTCATGTTCCTACCCCTCCATATACAAGTACCGACCATGTGACCAGCTCATCCTGTGTCATGTTCCTACCCCTCCATATACAAGTACCGACCATGTGACCAGCTCATCCTGTGTCATGTTCCTACTCCTCCATATACAAGTACCGACCATGTGACCAGCTCATCCTGTGTCATGTTCCTACCCCTCCATATACAAGTACCGACCATGTGACCAGCTCATCCTGTGTCATGTTCCTACCCCTCCATATACAAGTACCGACCATGTGACCAGCTCATCCTGTGTCATGTTCCTACCCCTCCATATACAAGTACCGACCATGTGACCAGCTCATCCTGTGTCATGTTCCTACTCCTCCATATACAAGTACCGACCATGTGACCAGCTCATCCTGTGTCATGTTCCTACCCCTCCATATACAAGTACCGACCATGTGACCAGCTCATCTTGTGTCATGTTCCTACCCCTCCATATACAAGTACCGACCATGTGACCAGCTCATCTTGTGTCATGTTCCTACCCCTCCATATACAAGTACCGACCATGTGACCAGCTCATCTTGTGTCATGTTTCTACCCCTCCATACACAAGTACCGACCATGTAACCAGCTCATCTTGTGTCATGTTCCTACCCCTCCATACACAAGTACCGACCATGTGACCAGCTCATCCTGTGTCATGTTCCTACCCCTCCATACACAAGTACCGACCATGTAACCAGCTCATCCTGTGTCATGTTCCTACCCCTCCATACAAGTACCGACCATGTGACCAGCTCATCCTGTGTCATGTTCCTACCCCTCCATATACAAGTACCGACCATGTGACCAGCTCATCCTGTGTCATGTCCCTACCCCTCCACCATGAAAGAGAAGAAAGAGCTAAGTTCGCATAAACACAAGACTTGAACGTAGAACTAAAATGTAACTTTTTAGATGAAAACAAACTACTGTTTATTATGTTGAGCATCAAACCATCCATAAATGTGACAATGGCATATGGTAAAATACGGCTTCATACATCAATATATCTATATACATGGGAGCCGCGATAGCTCAGTGGTTAGTGAACTGGACTACAAAGGACAAGAGGTAGGGTTCGATCCCAACCGACGGCTTCCAGGTTCATCCAGCCTTGAATGGGTACCGGATTTTTTTTCTGGGAAAGTAAAGTGGTACGGGCGTAATACCGACCACATTACCCTAAAAGTCATTTTTATTATATACATCAATATATGACATACACGTTATTTTTTTAACTACATAAAATTAACTCTTAATTTACAAGAAAAAGGGTACATGACTTATAGTTTAATAACTTTTCTTCTTCTTCCAGTGTTCACAGAACTATGTGCATGTGGGGGACTATTGTCCCAAGCTGGAGTCACCGGTTGGAAAAGAGAGAGTGAAATAGGAATCGTAGGAATGCCTTCTGCACTTGCCATGGAGATCAAGCTGTATGCCCCACCTGAAGGTTTCGACGCCGGAGCACTGCAGTACTTGTTTGAAGACATTTTCTTTAATGAGTCGCATGAAGCAAATAAAGTCCTTGTTGGCTGCCAGACTGACATGGATCAGGGAAGAATCAACAATTTCCAAAATCAATTCTGGAATGACTTCTCAAAAAAGTCAGCTCAATTAACTGAACACATTATAAAAGATCAGCTAGCATGCCATTTTGGCTATTTGAAACCAAATCTGTTAACAAATGATTCCACTCAGAAACTTGATTTCCTGCAATGTAATGGCAAACATCAGGTCTCTTTGTCTCAAAGAAAAAAGAACAAAGCGTTAACTTTGTGTGTTGTAGTCGAGGACAAACAGGAGATTGTCTCTCCAGGAAGGGATTTGTGGGGGAAATCCAACAGTGACGTTGTAAGGTTGATAAATAATGAGAGCACAGGCGACGATGCCGAGTTGGGCAGTGCAGGCTGTTACGATCAGTTGATGGGTGATTGTCACAATTATGTAGATGATTCAGTTGAACCAGAGGGTAGGGATGGGCTAGTTCAACAGGAGATGGAGGATGGGCTAGTTCAACAGGAGAATGAGGATGGGCGAGTTCAACAGGAGATGGAGGATGGGCGAGTTCAACAGGAGATGGAGGATGGGCGAGTTCAACAGGAGATGGAGGATGGGCGAGTTCAACAGGAGATGGAGGATGGGCTAGTTCAACTGGAGATGGAGGATGGGCTAGTTCAACAGGAGATGGAGGATGGGCTAGTTCAACAGGAGATGGAGGATGGTCCAGTTCAGCCGGAGATTGAGGATGGTCCAGTTCAACCGGAGATTGAAGATGGTCCAGTTCAACCGGAGATTGAGGATGGTCCAGTTCAACCGGAGACTGAGGATGGTCCAGTTCAACCGGAGACTGAGGATGTTTCAGTTCAACCGGAGACTGAGGATGTTTCAGTTCAACCGGAGACTGAGAATGTTTCAGTTCAACCGGAGACTGAGGATGGTCCAGTTCAACGGGAGATTGAGGATGGTTCAGTTCAACGGGAGATTGAGGATGGTCCAGTTCAACGGGAGATTGAGGATGGTCCAGTTCAACGGGAGATTGAGGATGGTCCAGTTCAACGGGAGATTGAGGATGGTACAGTTCAACGGGAGATTGAGGATGGTCCAGTTCAACCGGAGACTGAGGATGTTTCAGTTCAACCGGAGACTGAGGATGGACCAGTTCAACGGGAGACTGAGGATGGACCAGTTCAACGGGAGATTGATGATGGTCCAGTTCAACGGGAGATTGATGATGGTCCAGTTCAACGGGAGATTGAGGATGGTCCAGTTCAACGGGAGATTGAGGATGGTCCAGTTCAACGGGAGATTGAGGATGGTCCAGTTCAACGGGAGATTGAGGATGGTCCAGTTCAACGGGAGATTGAGGATGGTCCAGTTCAACGGGAGATTGAGGATGGTCCAGTTCAACGGGAGATTGAGGATGGTCCAGTTCAACGGGAGATTGAGGATGGTCCAGTTCAACGGGAGATTGAGGATGGTCCAGTTCAACGGGAGATTGAGGATGGTCCAGATCAACGGGATATTGATGGTCGAGATCAACGGGAGATTGAGGATGGTCCAGTTCAACGGGAGATTGAGGATGGTCCAGATCAACGGGATATTGAGGATGGTCCAGTTCAACGGGAGATTGAGGATGGTCTAGTTCAACGGGAGATTGAGGATGGTTCAGTTCAACGGGAGATTGAGGATGGTCCAGTTCAACGGGAGATTGAGGATGGTCCAGTTCAACGGGAGATTGAGGATGGTCTAGTTCAACGGGAGATTGAGGATGGTTCAGTTCAACGGGAGATTGAGGATGGTCTAGTTCAACGGGAGATTGAGGATGGTCCAGTTCAACGGGAGATTGAGGATGGTTCAGTTCAACCGGAGATTGAGGATGTTTTAGAAGAGCAGGAATGTTCTGATGATTCATGTCAACACTTGAGTATTTATCAAAGCACACGTAGAACAACACTTGAGAAGCAGACTTGCAGTGTAATGGATCCTCCGGATCATATTTGTTCTGCCTTCCCTGTTAAAAGCAGAGAAACGAAGACGTCATACTTCTGAGACCAACGTTTTGCTACACACCTCGACATTCTCCTACTCCTGGGACCAGCGTTTTGCTACACACCTCGACATTCTCCACCTCAGACCAACGTTCTGCTACACACCTCGACATTCACCTCAGACCAACGTTTTGCTACACACCTCGACATTCACCTCAGACCAGCGTTTTGCTACACACCTCTACATTCACCTCAGACCAACGTTTTGCTACACACCTCGACATTCACCTCAGACCAACGTTTTGCTACACACCTCGACATTCACCTCAGACCAGCGTTTTGCTACACACCTCGACATTCACCTCAGACCAACGTTTTGCTACACACCTCGACATTCACCTCAGACCAACGTTTTGTTACACACCTCTACATTCACCTCAGACCAACGTTTTGCTACACACCTCTACATTCACCTCAGACCAACGTTTTGTTACACACCTCTACATTCACCTCAGACCAACGTTCTGCTACACACCTCTACATTCACCTCAGACCAACGTTTTGCTACACACCTCTACATTCACCTCAGACCAACGTTTTGCTACACACCTCTACATTCACCTCAGACCAACGTTTTGCTACACACCTCGACATTCACCTGAGACCAGCGTTTTGCTACACACCTCTACATTCACCTCAGACCAACGTTTTGCTGCACACCTCTACATTCACCTCAGACCAACGTTTTGTTACACACCTCTACATTCACCTCAGACCAACGTTCTGCTACACACCTCTACATTCACCTGAGACCAGCGTTCTGCTACACACCTCGACATTCACCTGAGACCAGCGTTCTGCTACACACCTCGACATTCACCTCAGACCAGCGTTCTGCTACACACCTCTACATTCACCTCAGACCAGCGTTTTGCTACACACCTCTACATTCACCTCAGACCAACGTTTTGCTACACACCTCGACATTCACCTCAGACCAGCGTTTTGCTACACACCTCGACATTCACCTCAGACCAACGTTCTGCTACACACCTCGACATTCACCTCAGACCAACGTTTTGCTACACACCTCGACATTCACCTCAGACCAACGTTTTGCTACACACCTCTACATTCACCTGAGACCAGCGTTTTGCTACACACCTCGACATTCACCTGAGACCAGCGTTTTGCTACACACCTCGACATTCACCTGAGACCAGCGTTTTGCTACACACCTCTACATTCACCTCAGACCAACGTTTTGCTACACACCTCTACATTCACCTCAGACCAACGTTCTGCTACACACCTCGACATTCACCTCAGACCAACGTTCTGCTACACACCTCGACATTCACCTCAGACCAGCGTTCTGCTACACACCTCGACATTCACCTCAGACCAGCGTTTTGCTACACACCTCGACATTCACCTCAGACCAACGTTTTGCTACACACCGACATTCTCCATTTCCTCCTGGTTATCATCCTTTATCATAACAGAAAGTACATTCATTATTATCATTGAGTGCCGTGTCCGCAATGAAAGTTTCCTACCATGGAGCGCCATTCCACTCTGTCTCTTGCTTTGATGGTGCAGATTGTCATAGGCTGATTTGTCCATCTTTTGATCTTACTCGTCCATGTTAGTCTTGGCCTGCCTCTTACCTTGTATTTTCCCTTCCAAGATAACTTTTAGAAGGCTGTTGCGTCTTTTAACATGGCCCATCAATCTCATTTGTCTTGTTTGAATTGTTTTTAGTAGTTGTATTGTAATTTTTAATTTGTTTGAAAACTTTTTCTTTCCATCCCTTCTACCTATTCTTCAATATATCTACATTTCAAAGGCTTCCATTTTCTCTTGTTTTCTTGTCTAATGTCCATGAGTTAATACTAGAAAGTACATCACTCCATCATTACCTGAAAGTACATCACTCCATCATTACCTGAAAGTACATCACTCCATCATTACCTGAAAGTACATCACTCCATCATTACCTGAAAGTACATAACTCCATCATTACCTGAAAGTACAATACTTCCATCATTACCTGAAAGTACAATACTTCCATCATTACCTGAAAGTACAATACTTCCATCATTACCTGAAAGTACATCACTTCCATCACCTCGATCATCATCTCCTGTTAATCACCCACCACCCCCTGCTAAAATCTCCCTTTGGCCCTTTTCGTCTTGTCAGACGGATTTTTCGTCTTGTCAGACGGTCTAGTGGAGGCTATTGTCTATATGGCCCTTTTTGTCTTGTCAGACAATCTAGTGGTGGCTATTGTGTATATGGCCCTTTTTGTCTTGTCAGACGGTCTAGTGGTGGCTATTGTGTATATGGCCCTTTTTGTCTTGTCAGACGGTCTAGTGGAGGCTATTGTCTATATGGCTCTTTTTGTCTTGTCAGACGGTCTAGTGGAGGCTATTGTCTATATGGCCCTTTTTGTCTTGTCAGACGGTCTAGTGGAGGCTATTGTCTATATGGCTCTTTTTGTCTTGTCAGACGGTCTAGTGGAGGCTATTGTCTATATGGCCCTTTTTGTCTTGTCAGACGGTCTAGTGGAGGCTATTGTCTATATGGCCCTTTTCGTCTTGTCAGACGGTCTAGTGGAGGCTATTGTCTATATGGCCCTTTTTGTCTTGTCAGACGGTCTAGTGGAGGCTATTGTCTATATGGCTCTTTTTGTCTTGTCAGACGGTCTAGTGGAGGCTATTGTCTGTATGGCCCTTTTTGTCTTGTCAGACGGTCTAGTGGAGGCTATTGTCTATATGGCCCTTTTTGTCTTGTCAGACGGTCTAGTGGAGGCTATTGTCTATATGGCCCTTTTCGTCTTGTCAGACGGTCTAGTGGAGGCTATTGTCTATATGGCCCTTTTCGTCTTGTCAGACGGTCTAGTGGAGGCTATTGTGTATACGGCCCTTTTCGTCTTGTCAGACGGTCTAGTGGAGGCTATTGTCTATATGGCCCTTTTCGTCTTATCAGACAATCTAGTGGAGGCTATTGTCTATATGGCCCTTTTTGTCTTGTCAGACGGTCTAGTGGAGGCTATTGTCTATATGGCCCTTTTTGTTTTGTCAGACGGTCTTGAGGCTATTGTGTATTTTTTTTAGGTTTTGTTTTTGTCTTGTCAGACGGTCTAGTGGAGGCTATTGTCTATATGGCTCTTTTCGTCTTGTCAGACGGTCTAGTGGAGGCTATTGTCTATATGGCTCTTTTTGTCTTGTCAGACGGTCTAGTGGAGGCTATTGTCTATATGGCTCTTTTTGTCTTGTCAGACGGTCTAGTGGAGGCTATTGTCTATATGGCTCTTTTCGTCTTGTCAGACGGTCTAGTGGAGGCTATTGTCTATATGGCCCTTTTTGTCTTGTCAGACGGTCTAGTGGAGGCTATTGTCTATATGGCCCTTTTTGTCTTGTCAGACGGTCTAGTGGAGGCTATTGTCTATATGGCCCTTTTTGTCTTGTCAGACGGTCTAGTGGAGGCTATTGTCTATATGGCCCTTTTTGTCTTGTCAGACGGTCTAGTGGAGGCTATTGTCTATATGGCCCTTTTTGTCTTGTCAGACGGTCTAGTGGAGGCTATTGTCTATATGGCCCTTTTTGTCTTGTCAGACAGTCTAGTGGAGGCTATTGTCTATATGGCCCTTTTTGTCTTGTCAGACGGTCTAGTGGAGGCTATTGTCTATATGGCCCTTTCTGTCTTGTCAGACGGTCTAGTGGAGGCTATTGTCTATATGGCCCTTTTCGTCTTGTCAGACTGTCTAGTGGAGGCTATTGTGTATATGGCCCTTTTTGTCTTGTCAGACGGTCTAGTGGAGGCTATTGTCTATATGGCCCTTTTCGTCTTGTCAGACGGTCTAGTGGAGGCTATTGTCTATATGGCTCTTTTCGTCTTGTCAGACGGTCTAGTGGAGGCTATTGTCTATATGGCCCTTTTTGTCTTGTCAGACGGTCTAGTGGAGGCTATTGTGTATATGGCCCTTTTTGTCTTGTCAGACGGTCTAGTGGAGGCTATTGTGTATATGGCCCTTTTTGTCTTGTCAGACGGTCTAGTGGAGGCTATTGTCTATATGGCCCTTTTTGTCTTGTCAGACGGTCTAGTGGAGGCTATTGTCTATATGGCCCTTTTTGTCTTGTCAGACGGTCTAGTGGAGGCTATTGTGTATATGGCTCTTTTCGTCTTGTCAGACGTTCTTGAGGCTATTGTGTTTTTTTAGGTTTTGTTTTTGTCGAACAGCTTCTCTCGTGGCTAATTCTACCAATGTTTGACAAACACACACGGCCACATAATGAACAAGTCAGGCCCACTGATCCACAGGGTTTTCCATCCTTTTTCATGAGTCTTTTCTCTTCTAAGTCCTGTCTTAGCACAGTCTCAAATGATGTTATACCGTTCCTTATACATGCTCTCCATGATGTGCGATCACTTGCCAGATGTTCCCAGTCATTTTCACAGATAGAGAAGTCATTCAGAGAAGATTTACAGATATCTCTATATCGTAGTTTAGGGCTGCCGATTTGTCTTTTTCCGTGTATTCATCATCATCAAGTACCGGGCCTGCTGGCGTAGGTGATCATGTCTCTCCACAACTTTCGATCACGACAGTTATGTATCATTTCTGTTGTTGACCTTCTGCCAAGCCATTCTCTTAAGCTGTCTGGTATCTTTTCTCTCTGCTTCCCTCTATCTCTTCGTTCCTCAATTTTCCCAGTTGTTACAATATATTCCATTTGTTTTCTCATTACATGGCTAAAAATGTTTCTTCCTAATATTGGAAATTAGCTCCCTTTCTGCTTTGGCCTCTTTCAGAAAGTTTTCATTACTCTTATCTGTTCATGGTATTCTCAACATTCTTCTGTAAAACCATATTTCTACAGACTCCAGTGATTTTCTTGTCTGTTGTCCTATTGTCCATGCTTCACATCGATATGTTAAGACTGGCTCTACATAACATTTCAGAACTCTTTCTTGTTTCTATTGTCAAAGCATAGTATTTTCATTTTTTGGAAAGCTGCTTTTACCTGAGCCATTCTACATCTCACCTCTTTTGTACATCTACCATCTGAGGTTAACATTGTTCCCAGATATTTAAATTCATTTACCTGTTTTAATATTGTTCCACTTGTCTTTATTGTGCACTTTATTTTCCGGTGTATTAGTTCACTTGTATTTAGGACATAAATGAATTAACAATCAACTGTCTGTCGAGGGGGTCGCACTTCTTTTCTCTTGCGTCTCTTCTCCCTCCTAATTTTACTTTATTTGTCAAATATTTTCCTGCCTCTTGTAATATATCTCAATATGTTTCGAACATAGCAATTAATAAAAATCCGTTTAAATGAGTTATTAATGCATTGTGTGGCTTCAGTCTTCGTGTTTTCAAACTTTCGCAATGTTGTTCATTTGAAATGAATAAAGAAAGATAAATTACAATATTATACTTTCTGGCTTAGCTTTAAGTGCAGTTGGCCAGTCAGCGTGTGTGTCGTGTGTCAAGTCAGTGCGTGTGTCAAGTCAGTGTGTGTGTTCCTTCAAATAAACAAGACAACACCCACGCGTATAGACTAAAGTGATTCGATGAGCATGTTAACAAAGGTGGAGGCGGGCTCAGTACGCGGGCAAGAGTCATTGCAGAAGTCAACAACACGTAAGGTCACCTTTGTCTACGTCCCAGGACATGCAGAAGTACAGGGAAATGAAAGAGCGGGCAGGTTGGCTAGCTGCGCTATTGTTGAGGGAATCCAACTAGTGGATCAGGCAGACAATGCCCTCCAACATGTTGGAAGGGCACAGGACTTCGACAACCATGAGTCCACCTCACTCCTTCGTATGAAAAAGATGGGAGTTAAGATGGGCACAGGCAGAAACAAGAAACTTAGTGGTCGTGTAAGAAGACTTAACCAACACAGATCTGGAGTCTGTCAGTCGCTGGACCGGACTTGCTGAGGAGGGGATCTGAGCACCTATGGACATGTTCGGAGTGCAATAATTATAACCCGCAAATAACTCAATAACTCAATAACCGGAGTGCAATGATGATGACCCGCTAATAACTCAATGTTCGGAGTGCAATGATGATGACCCGCTAATAACTCAATGTTCGGAGTGCAATGATGATGACCCGCTAATAACTCAACGTTCGGAGTGCAATGATGATGACCCACTAATAACTAAAGTTCGGAGTGCAATGATGACCCGTTAATAACTCAACGTTCGGAGTGCAATGATGATGACCCACTAATAATTCAACGTTCGGAGTACAATGATGATGACCCACTAATAACTCAATGTTCGGAGTACAATGATGATGACCCACTAATAACTCAATGTTCGGAGTACAATGATGACCCACTAATAACTCAATGTTCGGAGTACAATGATGATGACCCACTAATAACTCAATGTCCGGAGTGCAATGATGATGACCCACTAATAACTCAATGTTCGGAGTACAATGATGATGACCCACTAATAACTCAATGTTCGGAGTACAATGATGATGACCCACTAATAACTCAATGTTCGGAGTACAATGATGATGACCCACTAATAACTCAACGTTCGGAGTGCAATGATGACCCGCTAATAACTCAATGTTCGGAGTGCAAATATGATGACCCGCTAATAACTCAATGTTCTGAGTGCAAAGATGATGACCCACAAATAACTCAATGTTCGGAGTGCAAAGATGATGACCCACAAATAACTCAATGTTCGGAGTACAATGATGATGACCCACTAATAACTCAATGTTCGGAGTACAATGATGATGACCCACTAATAACTCAATGTTCGGAGTACAATGATGATGACCCGCTAATAACTCAATGTTCGGAGTGCAATGATGATGACCCGCTAATAACTCAATGTTCGGAGTGCAATGATGATGACCCGCTAATAACTCAATGTTCGGAGTGCAATGATGACCCGCTAATAACTCAATGTTCGGAGTACAATGATGATGACCCGCTAATAACTCAACGTTCGGAGTGCAATGATGACCCGCTATTAACTCAACGTTCGGAGTACAATGATGACCCACTAATAACTCAACGTTCGGAGTGCAATGATGACCCGCTAATAACTCAACGTTCGGAGTGCAATGATGAGACCCACTAATAACTCAACGTTCGGAGTGCAATGATGAGACCCTCTAATAACTCAATGTTCGGAGTGCAATGATGACCCACTAATAACTCAATGTTCGGAGACCAATGATGAGACCCACAAATAACTCAATATTCGGAGAGCAATGATGAGACCCACTAATAACTCAATATTCGCAGTGCAATGATGAGACCCACTAATAACTCAATATTCGGAGTGCAATGATGAGACCCACTAATAACTCAATATTCGGAGTGCAATAATGAGACCCACTAATAACTCAATGTTCGGAGTGCAATGATGACCCGCTAATAACTCAATATTCGGAGTGCAATGATATCCCGCTAATAACTCAATATTCGGAGTGCAATGATGTCCCGCTAATAACTCAATATTCGGAGTCCAATGATGATGACCCGCTAATAACTCAACGTTTGGAGTGCAATGATGAGACCCACTAATAACTCAACGTTCGGAGTACAATGATGAGACCCGCTAATAACTCAACGTTTGGAGTGCAATGATGAGACCCACTAATAACTCAACGTTCGGAGTGCAATGATGAGACCCATTAATAACTCAATGCTCGGAATGCAATGATGATGACCCACTAATAACTCAATGTCCGGAGTGCAATGATGATGACCCACTAATAACTCAATGTTCGGAGTACAATGATGATGACCCACTAATAACTCAACGTTCAGAGTGCAATGATGACCCGCTAATAACTCAATGTTCGGAGTGCAAATATGATGACCCGCTAATAACTCAATGTTCTGAGTGCAAAGATGATGACCCACAAATAACTCAATGTTCGGAGTACAATGATGATGACCCACTAATAACTCAATGTTCGGAGTACAATGATGATGACCCACTAATAACTCAATGTTCGGAGTACAATGATGATGACCCGCTAATAACTCAATGTTCGGAGTGCAATGATGATGACCCGCTAATAACTCAATGTTCGGAGTGCAATGATGATGACCCGCTAATAACTCAATGTTCGGAGTGCAATGATGACCCGCTAATAACTCAATGTTCGGAGTACAATGATGATGACCCGCTAATAACTCAACGTTCGGAGTGCAATGATGACTCGCTATTAAATCAACGTTCGGAGTACAATGATGACCCACTAATAACTCAACGTTCGGAGTGCAATGATGACCCGCTAATAACTCAACGTTCGGAGTGCAATGATGAGACCCACTAATAACTCAACGTTCGGAGTGCAATGATGAGACCCTCTAATAACTCAACGTTCGGAGTGCAATGATGACCCACTAATAACTCAATGTTCGGAGACCAATGATGAGACCCACAAATAACTCAATATTCGGAGAGCAATGATGAGACCCACTAATAACTCAATATTCGGAGTGCAATGATGAGACCCACTAATAACTCAATATTCGGAGTGCAATGATGAGACCCACTAATAACTCAATATTCGGAGTGCAATGATGAGACCCACTAATAACTCAATATTCGGAGTGCAATGATGAGACCCACTAATAACTCAATATTCGGAGTGCAATGATGAGACCCACTAATAACTCAATATTCGGAGTACAATGATGATGACCCGCTAATAACTCAATGTTCGGAGTACAATGACGACCCGCTAATAACTCAAAATTCGGAGTACAATGATGTCCCGCTAATAACTCAATATTCGGAGTGCAATGATGACCCACTAATAACTCAATATTCGGAGTGCAATGATGACCCACTAATAACTCAATGATGTGAGTGCAATGATGACCCGCTAATAACTCAATATTCGGAGTGCAATGATATCCCGCTAATAACTCAATATTCGGAGTGCAATGATGTCCCACTAATAACTCAATATTCGGAGTCCAATGATGACCCGCTAATAACTCAACGTTTGGAGTGCAATGATGAGACCCACTAATAACTGAACGTTCGGAGTACAATGATGAGACCCGCTAATAACTCAACGTTTGGAGTGCAATGATGAGACCCACTAATAACTCAACGTTCGGAGTGCAATGATGAGACCCATTAATAACTCAATGCTCGGAGTGCAATGATGAGACCCGCTAATAACTCAACGTTCGGAGTACACTGATGATGACCCACTAATAACTCAACGTTCGGAATACAATGATGATGACCCGCTAATAACTCAATATTCGGAGTACAATGATGATGACCCGCTAATAACTCAATGTTCGGAGTACAATGACGACCCGCTAATAACTCAATATTCGGAGTACAATGATGTCCCGCCAATAACTCAATATTCGGAGTGCAATGATGACCCGCTAATAACTCAATATTCGGAGTACAATGATGTCCCGCTAATAACTCAATATTCGGAGTGCAATGATATCCCGCTAATAACTCAATATTCGGAGTACAATGATGACCCAACGTTCGGAGTCCAATAATGACCCACTAATAAGTCAATGTTTGAAGTACAATGATGACCCGGTAATAACTCAATGTTCGGAGTACAATGATGACCCACTAATAACTCAACGTTCGGAGTGCAATGATGACCCGCTAATAACTCAACGTTCGGAGTGCAATGATGACCCACTAATAACTCAATGTTCGGAGTGCAATGATGAGACCCGCTAATAACTCAATGTTCGGAGTGCAATGATGATGACCCGCTAATAACTCAACGTTCGGAGTACAATGATGATAACCCGCTAATAACTGAATGTTCGGAGCACAATGATGACCCGCTAATAACTGAATATTCGGAGTGCAATGATGATGACCCACTAATAACTCAATGTTCGGAGTGCAATGATGACCCACTAATAACTCAATGTTCGGAGTGCAATGATGACCCACTAATAACTCAACGTTCGGAGTACAATGATGACCCACTAATAACTCAACGTTCGGAGTGCAATGATGATGACCCGCTAATAACTCAATGTTCAGAGTGAAATGATGACCCGCTAATAACTCAATATTCGGAGTGCAATGATGTCCCGCTAATAACTCAATATTCGGAGTCCAATGATGATGACCCGCTAATAACTCAACGTTTGGAGTGCAATGATGAGACCCACTAATAACTCAACGTTCGCAGTACAATGATGAGACCGGCTAATAACTCAACGTTTGGAGTGCAATGATGAGACCCACTAATAACTCAACGTTCGGTGTGCAATGATGAGACCCATTAATAACTCAATGCTCGGAGTGCAATGATGAGACCCGCTAATAACTCAACGTTCGGAGTACAATGATGATGACCCATTAATAACTCAACGTTCGGAATACAATGATGATGACCCGCTAATAACTCAATATTCGGAGTACAATGATGACCCGCTAATAACTCAATGTTCGGAGTACAATGACGACCCGCTAATAACTCAATATTCGGAGTACAATGATGTCCCGCTAATAATTCAATATTCGGAGTGCAATGATGACCCACTAATAACTCAATGTTCGGAGTGCAATGATGACCCACTAATAACTCAATATTCGGAGTGCAATGATGACCCGCTAATAACTCAATTTTCGGAGTGCAATGATGACCCGCTAATAACTCAATATTCGGAGTGCAATGATATCCCGCTAATAACTCAATATTCGGAGTACAATGATGACCCAACGATCGGAGTCCAATAATGACCCACTAATAACTCAATGTTCGAAGTGCAATGATGACCCGGTAATAACTCAATGCTCGGAGTGCAATGATGAGACCCGCTAATAACTCAACGTTCGGAGTACACTGATGATGACCCACTAATAACTCAACGTTCGGAATACAATGATGATGACCCGCTAATAACTCAATATTCGGAGTACAATGATGATGACCCGCTAATAACTCAATGTTCGGAGTACAATGACGACCCGCTAATAACTCAATATTCGGAGTACAATGATGTCCCGCCAATAACTCAATATTCGGAGTGCAATGATGACCCGCTAATAACTCAATATTCGGAGTACAATGATGTCCCGCTAATAACTCAATATTCGGAGTGCAATGATATCCCGCTAATAACTCAATATTCGGAGTACAATGATGACCCAACGTTCGGAGTCCAATAATGACCCACTAATAAGTCAATGTTTGAAGTACAATGATGACCCGGTAATAACTCAATGTTCGGAGTACAATGATGACCCACTAATAACTCAACGTTCGGAGTGCAATGATGACCCGCTAATAACTCAACGTTCGGAGTGCAATGATGACCCACTAATAACTCAATGTTCGGAGTGCAATGATGAGACCCGCTAATAACTCAATGTTCGGAGTGCAATGATGATGACCCGCTAATACCTCAACGTTCGGAGTACAATGATGATAACCCGCTAATAACTGAATGTTCGGAGCACAATGATGACCCGCTAATAACTGAATATTCGGAGTGCAATGATGATGACCCACTAATAACTCAATGTTCGGAGTGCAATGATGACCCACTAATAACTCAATGTTCGGAGTGCAATGATGACCCACTAATAACTCAACGTTCGGAGTACAATGATGACCCACTAATAACTCAACGTTCGGAGTGCAATGATGATGACCCGCTAATAACTCAATGTTCAGAGTGAAATGATGACCCGCTAATAACTCAATATTCGGAGTGCAATGATGTCCCGCTAATAACTCAATATTCGGAGTCCAATGATGATGACCCGCTAATAACTCAACGTTTGGAGTGCAATGATGAGACCCACTAATAACTCAACGTTCGCAGTACAATGATGAGACCGGCTAATAACTCAACGTTTGGAGTGCAATGATGAGACCCACTAATAACTCAACGTTCGGTGTGCAATGATGAGACCCATTAATAACTCAATGCTCGGAGTGCAATGATGAGACCCGCTAATAACTCAACGTTCGGAGTACAATGATGATGACCCATTAATAACTCAACGTTCGGAATACAATGATGATGACCCGCTAATAACTCAATATTCGGAGTACAATGATGACCCGCTAATAACTCAATATTCGGAGTACAATGATGTCCCGCTAATAATTCAATATTCGGAGTGCAATGATGACCCACTAATAACTCAATGTTCGGAGTGCAATGATGACCCACTAATAACTCAATATTCGGAGTGCAATGATGACCCGCTAATAACTCAATTTTCGGAGTGCAATGATGACCCGCTAATAACTCAATATTCGGAGTGCAATGATATCCCGCTAATAACTCAATATTCGGAGTACAATGATGACCCAACGATCGGAGTCCAATAATGACCCACTAATAACTCAATGTTCGAAGTGCAATGATGACCCGGTAATAACTCAATGTTCGGAGTACAATGATGACCCACTAATAACTCAACGTTCGGCGTGCAATGATGACCCGCTAATAACTCAACGTTCGGAGTGCAATGATGACCCACTAATAACTCAATGTTCGGAGTGCAATGATGAGACCCGCTAATAACTCAATGTTCGGAGTGCAATGATGATGACCCGCTAATAACTCAACGTTCGGAGTACAATGATGATAACCCGCTAATAACTGAATGTTCGGAGCACAATGATGACCCGCTAATAACTGAATATTCGGAGTGCAATGATGATGACCCACTAATAACTCAATGTTCGGAGTGCAATGATGACCCACTAATAACTCAATGTTCGGAGTGCAATGATGACCCACTAATAACTCAACGTTCGGAGTACAATGATGACCCACTAATAACTCAACGTTCGGAGTGCAATGATGATGACCCGCTAATAACGTTCGGAGAGCAATGATGATGACCCGCTAATAACTCAATGTTCGGAGTGCAATGATGACCCGCTAATAACTCAATATTCGGAGTGCAATGATGATGACCCACTAATAACTCAATGTTCGGAGTACAATGATGATGACCCACTAATAACTCAATGTTCGGAGTACAATGATGACCCACTAATAACTCAATGTTCGGAGTACAATGATGATGACCCACTAATAACTCAATGTCCGGAGTGCAATGATGATGATCCACTAATAACTCAATGTTCGGAGTACAATGATGATGACCCACTAATAACTCAATGTTCGGAGTACAATGATGATGACCCACTAATAACTCAATGTTCGGAGTACAATGATTATGACCCACTAATAACTCAACGTTCGGAGTGCAATGATGACCCGCTAATAACTCAACGTTCGGAGTGCAAATATGATGTCCCGCTAAAAACTCAATGTTCTGAGTGCAAAGATGATGACCCACAAATAACTCAATGTTCGGAGTACAATAATGATGACCCACTAATAACTCAATGTTCGGAGTACAATGATGATGACCCACTAATAACTCAATGTTCGGAGTACAATGATGATGACCCGCTAATAACTCAATGTTCGGAGTGCAATGATGATGACCCGCTAATAACTCAATGTTCGGAGTAAAATGATGACCCGCTAATAACTCAATGTTCGGTGTAAAATGATGACCCGCTAATAACTCAATGTTCGGAGTGCAATGATGACCCGCTAATAACTCAATGTTCGGAGTGCAATGATGACCCTCTAATAAATCAACGTTCGGAGTACAATGATGATCCACTAATAACTCAACGTTCGGAGTGCAATGATGACCCACTAATAACTCAATATTCGGAGTACAATGATGACCCACTAATAACTCAACGTTCGGAGTACAATGATGACCCACTAATAACTCAACGTTCGGAGTGCAATGATGACCCGCTAATAACTCAATGTTCGGAGTAAAATGATGACCCGCTAATAACTCAATGTTCGGAGTAAAATGATGACCCGCTAATAACTCAATGTTCGGAGTGCAATGATGACCCGCTAATAACTCAATGTTCGGAGTGCAATGATGACCCTCTAATAAATCTACGTTCGGAGTACAATGATGATCCACTAATAACTCAACGTTCGGAGTGCAATGATGACCCACTAATAACTCAATATTCGGAGTACAATGATGACCCACTAATAACTCAACGTTCGGAGTGCAATGAAGACCCACTAATAACTCAACGTTCGGAGTACAATGATGACCCACTAATAACTCGTTCCGAGTGCAATGATGACCCACTAATAACTCAACGTTCGGAGTGCAATGATGACCCACTAATAACTCAATATTCGGAGTACAATGATGACCCGCTAATAACTCAAAGTTCGGAGTACAATGATGACCCACTAAAAACTCAACGTTCGGAGTACAATGGTGATGACCCGCTAATAACTCAACGTTCGGAGTACAATGATGTCCCGCTAATAACTGAATGTTCGGAGCACAATGATGACCCGCTAATAACTGAATATTCGGAGTGCAATGATGATGACCCACTAATAACGCAATGTTCGGAGTGCAATGATGACCCGCTAATAACTCAATGTTCGGAGTACAATGATGAGCCGCTAATAACTCAACGTTCGGAGTACAATGATGACCCACTAATAACTCAATGTTCGGAGTACAATGATGATGACCCACTAATAACTCAATGTCCGGAGTGCAATGATGATGACCCTCTAATAACTCAATGTTCGGAGTACAATGATGATGACCCACTAATAACTCAATGTTCGGAGTACAATGATGATGACCCACTAATATCTCAATGTTCGGAGTACAATGATGATGACCCACTAATAACTCAACGTTCGGAGTGCAATGATGACCCGCTAATAACTCAACGTTCGGAGTGCAAATATGATGACCCGCTAATAACTCAATGTTCTGAGTGCAAAGATGATGACCCACAAATAACTCAATGTTCGGAGTACAATAATGATGACCCACTAATAACTCAATGTTCGGAGTACAATGATGATGACCCACTAATAACTCAACGTTCGGAGTACAATGATGACCCACTAATAACTCAACGTTCGGAGTGCAATGATGATGACCCGCTAATAACGTTCGGAGAGCAATGATGATGACCCGCTAATAACGTTCGGAGTACAATGACGACCCGCTAATAACTCAATATTCGGAGTACAATGATGTCCCGCTAATAACTCAATATTCGGAGTGCAATGATGACCCACTAATAACTCAATGTTCGGAGTGCAATGATGACCCACTAATAACTCAATGTTCGGAGTGCAATGATGACCCGCTAATAACTCAATTTTCGGAGTGCAATGATGACCCGCTAATAACTCAATATTCGGAGTGCAATGATATCCCGCTAATAACTCAATATTCGGAGTACAATGATGACCCAACGTTCGGAGTCCAATAATGACCCACTAATAACTCAACGTTCGAAGTACAATGATGACCCGGTAATAACTCAACGTTCGGAGTACAATGATGACCCACTAATAACTCAACATTCGGAGTGCAATGATGACCCGCTAATAACTCAACGTTCGGAGTGCAATGATGATGACCCGCTAATAACTCAATAACCGGAGTGCAATGATGATGACCCGCTAATAACTCAATGTTCGGAGTGCAATGATGATGACCCGCTAATAACTCAATGTTCGGAGTGCAATGATGATGACCCGCTAATAACTCAACGTTCGGAGTGCAATGATGATGACCCACTAATAACTAACGTTCGGAGTGCAATGATGACCCACTAATAACTCAACGTTCGGAGTGCAATGATGATGACCCACTAATAACTCAACGTTCGGAGTACAATGATGATGACCCACTAATAACTCAATGTTCGGAGTACAATGATGATGACCCACTAATAACTCAATGTTCGGAGTACAATGATGATGACCCACTAATAACTCAATGTTCGGAGTACAATGATGATGACCCACTAATAACTCAATGTTCGGAGTACAATGATGATGACCCACTAATAACTCAACGTTCGGAGTGCAATGATGACCCGCTAATAACTCAATGTTCGGAGTGCAATATGATGACCCGCTAATAACTCAATGTTCGGAGTGCAAAGATGATGACCCACTAATAACTCAATGTTCGGAGTGCAAAGATGATGACCCACAATAACTCAATGTTCGGAGTACAATGATGATGACCCACTAATAACTCAATGTTCGGAGTACAATGATGATGACCCACTAATAACTCAATGTTCGGAGTACAATGATGATGACCCGCTAATAACTCAATGTTCGGAGTGCAATGATGATGACCCGCTAATAACTCAATGTTCGGAGTGCAATGATGATGACCCGCTAATAACTCAATGTTCGGAGTGCAATGATGACCCGCTAATAACTCAATGTTCGGAGTACAATGATGACCCGCTAATAACTCAACGTTCGGAGTGCAATGATGACCCGCTAATAACTCAACGTTCGGAGTACAATGATGACCCACTAATAACTCAACGTTCGGAGTGCAATGATGACCCGCTAATAACTCAACGTTCGGAGTGCAATGATGAGACCCACTAATAACTCAACGTTCGGAGTGCAATGATGAGACCCTCTAATAACTCAACGTTCGGAGTTCAATGATGACCCACTAATAACTCAATGTTCGGAGACCAATGATGAGACCCACTAATAACTCAATATTCGGAGACCAATGATGAGACCCACTAATAACTCAATATTCGGAGTGCAATGATGAGACCCACTAATAACTCAATATTCGGAGTGCAATGATGAGACCCACTAATAACTCAATATTCGGAGTGCAATGATGAGACCCACTAATAACTCAATATTCGGAGTGCAATGATGAGACCCACTAATAACTCAATGTTCGGAGTACAATGACGACCCGCTAATAACTCAAAATTCGGAGTACAATGATGTCCCGCTAATAACTCAATATTCGGAGTGCAATGATGACCCACTAATAACTCAATATTCGGAGTGCAATGATGACCCACTAATAACTCAATGTTCGGAGTGCAATGATGACCCGCTAATAACTCAATATTCGGAGTGCAATGATATCCCGCTAATAACTCAATATTCGGAGTGCAATGATGTCCCGCTAATAACTCAATATTCGGAGTCCAATGATGATGACACGCTAATAACTCAACGTTTGGAGTGCAATGATGAGACCCACTAATAACTCAACGTTCGGAGTACAATGATGAGACCCGCTAATAACTCAACGTTTGGAGTGCAATGATGAGACCCACTAATAACTCAACGTTCGGAGTGCAATGATGAGACCCATTAATAACTCAATGCTCGGAGTGCAATGATGATGACCCACTAATAACTCAATGTCCGGAGTGCAATGATGATGACCCACTAATAACTCAATGTTCGGAGTACAATGATGATGACCCACTAATAACTCAACGTTCGGAGTGCAATGATGACCCGCTAATAACTCAATGTTCGGAGTGCAATATGATGACCCGCTAATAACTCAATGTTCGGAGTGCAATGATGATGACCCACAAATAACTCAATGTTCGGAGTACAATGATGATGACCCACTAATAACTCAATGTTCGGAGTACAATGATGATGACCCACTAATAACTCAATGTTCGGAGTACAATGATGATGACCCGCTAATAACTCAATGTTCGGAGTGCAATGATGATGACCCGCTAATAACTCAATGTTCGGAGTGCAATGATGATGACCCGCTAATAACTCAATGTTCGGAGTGCAATGATGACCCGCTAATAACTCAATGTTCGGAGTACAATGATGATGACCCGCTAATAACTCAACGTTCGGAGTGCAATGATGACCCGCTAATAACTCAACGTTCGGAGTACAATGATGACCCACTAATAACTCAACGTTCGGAGTGCAATGATGACCCGCTAATAACTCAACGTTCGGAGTGCAATGATGAGACCCACTAATAACTCAACGTTCGGAGTGCAATGATGAGACCCTCTAATAACTCAACGTTCGGAGTGCAATGATGACCCACTAATAACTCAATGTTCGGAGACCAATGATGAGACCCACAAATAACTCAATATTCGGAGAGCAATGATGAGACCCACTAATAACTCAATATTCGGAGTGCAATGATGAGACCCACTAATAACTCAATATTCGGAGTGCAATGATGAGACCCACTAATAACTCAATATTCGGAGTGCAATGATGAGACCCACTAATAACTCAATATTCGGAGTGCAATGATGAGACCCACTAATAACTCAATATTCGGAGTGCAATGATGAGACCCACTAATAACTCAATATTCGGAGTGCAATGATGAGACCCACTAATAACTCAATATTCGGAGTACAATGATGATGACCCGCTAATAACTCAATGTTCGGAGTACAATGATGACCCGCTAATAACTCAAAATTCGGAGTACAATGATGTCCCGCTAATAACTCAATATTCGGAGTGCAATGATGACCCACTAATAACTCAATATTCGGAGTGCAATGATGACCCACTAATAACTCAATGTTCGGAGTGCAATGATGACCCGCTAATAACTCAATATTCGGAGTGCAATGATATCCCGCTAATAACTCAATATTCGGAGTGCAATGATGTCCCACTAATAACTCAATATTCGGAGTGCAATGATGACCCGCTAATAACTCAACGTTTGGAGTGCAATGATGAGACCCACTAATAACTCAACGTTCGGAGTACAATGATGAGACCCGCTAATAACTCAACGTTTGGAGTGCAATGATGAGACCCACTAATAACTCAACGTTCGGAGTGCAATGATGAGACCCATTAATAACTCAATGCTCGGAGTGCAATGATGAGACCAGCTAATAACTCAACGTTCGGAGTACAATGATGATGACCCACTAATAACTCAACGTTCGGAGTACAATGATGATGACCCGCTAATAACTCAATATTCGGAGTACAATGATGATGACCCGCTAATAACTCAATGTTCGGAGTACAATGACGACCCGCTAATAACTCAATATTCGGAGTACAATGATGTCCCGCTAATAACTCAATATTCGGAGTGCAATGATGACCCGCTAATAACTCAATATTCGGAGTACAATGATGACCCGCTAATAACTCAATATTCGGAGTGCAATGATGACCCGCTAATAACTCAATTTTCGGAGTGCAATGATGACCCGCTAATAACTCAATATTCGGAGTGCAATGATATCCCGCTAATAACTCAATATTCGGAGTACAATGATGAGACCCGCTAATAACTCAATGTTCGGAGTGCAATGATGATGACCCGCTAATAACTCAATGTTCGGAGTACAATGATGATAACCCGCTAATAACTCAATGTTCGGAGCACAATGATGACCCGCTAATAACTCAATATTCGGAGTGCAATGATGATGACCCACTAATAACTCAATGTTCGGAGTGCAATGATGACCCATTAATAACTCAACGTTCGGAGTGCAATGATGACCCACTAATAACTCAACGTTCGGAGTACAATGATGACCCACTAATAACTCAACGTTCGGAGTGCAATGATGATGACCCGCTAATAACGTTCGGGGAGCAATGATGATGACCCGCTAATAACTCAATGTTCGGAGTGCAATGATGACCCGCTAATAACTCAATATTCGGAGTGCAATGATGTCCCGCTAATAACTCAATATTCGGAGTCAATGATGATGACCCGCTAATAACTCAACGTTCGGAGTGCAATGATGAGACCCACTAATAACTCAACGTTCGGAGTACAATGATGAGACCGCTAATAACTCAACGTTCGGAGTGCAATGATGAGACCCACTAATAACTCAACGTTCGGAGTGCAATGATGAGACCCACTAATAACTCAATGTTCGGAGTGCAATGATGAGACCCGCTAATAACTCAACGTTCGGAGTACAATGATGATGACCCACTAATAACTCAACGTTCGGAGTACAATGATGATGACCCGCTAATAACTCAATATTCGGAGTGCAATGATGACCCGCTAATAACTCAATTTTCGGAGTGCAATGATGACCCGCTAATAACTCAATATTCGGAGTGCAATGATATCCCGCTAATAACTCAATATTCGGAGTACAATGATGACCCAACGATCGGAGTCCAATGATGACCCACTAATAACTCAATGTTCGGAGTGCAATGATGACCCGCTAATAACTCAATGTTCGGAGTACAATGATGACCCACTAATAACTCAACGTTCGGAGTGCAATGATGACCCGCTAATAACTCAACGTTCGGAGTGCAATGATGACCCACTAATAACTCAATGTTCGGAGTGCAATGATGAGACCCGCTAATAACTCAATGTTCGGAGTGCAATGATGATGACCCGCTAATAACTCAACGTTCGGAGTACAATGATGATAACCCGCTAATAACTCAATGTTCGGAGCACAATGATGACCCGCTAATAACTCAATATTCGGAGTGCAATGATGATGACCCACTAATAACTCAATGTTCGGAGTGCAATGATGACCCACTAATAACTCAATGTTCGGAGTGCAATGATGACCCACTAATAACTCAACGTTCGGAGTACAATGATGACCCACTAATAACTCAACGTTCGGAGTGCAATGATGATGACCCGCTAATAACGTTCGGAGAGCAATGATGATGACCCGCTAATAACTCAATGTTCGGAGTGCAATGATGACCCGCTAATAACTCAATATTCGGAGTGCAATGATGATGACCCACTAATAACTCAATGTTCGGAGTACAATGATGATGACCACTAATAACTCAATGTTCGGAGTACAATGATGACCCACTAATAACTCAATGTTCGGAGTACAATGATGATGACCCACTAATAACTCAATGTCGGAGTGCAATGATGATGACCCACTAATAACTCAATGTTCGGAGTACAATGATGATGACCCACTAATAACTCAATGTTCGGAGTACAATGATGATGACCCACTAATAACTCAATGTTCGGAGTACAATGATGATGACCCACTAATAACTCAACGTTCGGAGTGCAATGATGACCCGCTAATAACTCAACGTTCGGAGTGCAATATGATGACCCGCTAATAACTCAATGTTCGGAGTGCAATGATGATGACCCACTAATAACTCAATGTTCGGAGTACAATGATGATGACCCACTAATAACTCAATGTTCGGAGTACAATGATGATGACCCACTAATAACTCAATGTTCGGAGTACAATGATGATGACCCGCTAATAACTCAATGTTCGGAGTGCAATGATGATGACCCGCTAATAACTCAATGTTCGGAGTGCAATGATGATGACCCGCTAATAACTCAATGTTCGGAGTGCAATGATGACCCGCTAATAACTCAATGTTCGGAGTACAATGATGATGACCCACTAATAACTCAACGTTCGGAGTGCAATGATGACCCACTAATAACTCAACGTTCGGAGTACAATGATGACCCACTAATAACTCGTTCGGAGTGCAATGATGACCCACTAATAACTCAACGTTCGGAGTGCAATGATGACCCACTAATAACTCAATATTCGGAGTACAATGATGACCCGCTAATAACTCAAAGTTCGGAGTACAATGATGACCCACTAAAACTCAACGTTCGGAGTACAATGGTGATGACCCGCTAATAACTCAACGTTCGGAGTACAATGATGACCCGCTAATAACTCAATGTTCGGAGTACAATGATGACCCGCTAATAACTCAATATTCGGAGTGCAATGATGATGACCCACTAATAACTCAATGTTCGGAGTGCAATGATGACCCGCTAATAACTCAATGTTCGGAGTACAATGATGAGCCGCTAATAACTCAACGTTCGGAGTACAATGATGACCCACTAATAACTCAATGTTCGGAGTACAATGATGATGACCCACTAATAACTCAATGTTCGGAGTGCAATGATGATGACCCTCTAATAACTCAATGTTCGGAGTACAATGATGATGACCCACTAATAACTCAATGTTCGGAGTACAATGATGATGACCCACTAATAACTCAATGTTCGGAGTACAATGATGATGACCCACTAATAACTCAACGTTCGGAGTGCAATGATGACCCGCTAATAACTCAACGTTCGGAGTGCAATATGATGACCCGCTAATAACTCAATGTTCGGAGTGCAATGATGATGACCCACTAATAACTCAATGTTCGGAGTACAATATGATGACCCACTAATAACTCAATGTTCGGAGTACAATGATGATGACCCACTAATAACTCAACGTTCGGAGTACAATGATGACCCACTAATAACTCAACGTTCGGAGTGCAATGATGATGACCCGCTAATAACGTTCGGAGAGCAATGATGATGACCCGCTAATAACGTTCGGAGTACAATGATGACCCGCTAATAACTCAATATTCGGAGTACAATGATGTCCCGCTAATAACTCAATATTCGGAGTGCAATGATGACCCACTAATAACTCAATGTTCGGAGTGCAATGATGACCCACTAATAACTCAATGTTCGGAGTGCAATGATGACCCGCTAATAACTCAATTTCGGAGTGCAATGATGACCCGCTAATAACTCAATATTCGGAGTGCAATGATTCCCGCTAATAACTCAATATTCGGAGTACAATGATGACCCAACGTTCGGAGTCCAATGATGACCCACTAATAACTCAACGTTCGAAGTACAATGATGACCCGCTAATAACTCAACGTTCGGAGTACAATGATGACCCACTAATAACTCAACATTCGGAGTGCAATGATGACCCGCTAATAACTCAACGTTCGGAGTGCAATGATGATGACCCGCTAATAACTCAATAACCGGAGTGCAATGATGATGACCCGCTAATAACTCAATGTTCGGAGTGCAATGATGATGACCCGCTAATAACTCAATGTTCGGAGTGCAATGATGATGACCCGCTAATAACTCAACGTTCGGAGTGCAATGATGATGACCCACTAATAACTCAACGTTCGGAGTGCAATGATGACCCACTAATAACTCAACGTTCGGAGTGCAATGATGATGACCCACTAATAACTCAACGTTCGGAGTACAATGATGATGACCCACTAATAACTCAATGTTCGGAGTACAATGATGATGACCCACTAATAACTCAATGTTCGGAGTACAATGATGATGACCCACTAATAACTCAATGTTCGGAGTACAATGATGATGACCCACTAATAACTCAATGTTCGGAGTACAATGATGATGACCCACTAATAACTCAACGTTCGGAGTGCAATGATGACCCGCTAATAACTCAATGTTCGGAGTGCAATATGATGACCCGCTAATAACTCAATGTTCGGAGTGCAATGATGATGACCCACTAATAACTCAATGTTCGGAGTGCAAAGATGATGACCCACTAATAACTCAATGTTCGGAGTACAATGATGATGACCCACTAATAACTCAATGTTCGGAGTACAATGATGATGACCCACTAATAACTCAATGTTCGGAGTACAATGATGATGACCCGCTAATAACTCAATGTTCGGAGTGCAATGATGATGACCCGCTAATAACTCAATGTTCGGAGTGCAATGATGATGACCCGCTAATAACTCAATGTTCGGAGTGCAATGATGACCCGCTAATAACTCAATGTTCGGAGTACAATGATGACCCGCTAATAACTCAACGTTCGGAGTGCAATGATGACCCGCTAATAACTCAACGTTCGGAGTACAATGATGACCCACTAATAACTCAACGTTCGGAGTGCAATGATGACCCGCTAATAACTCAACGTTCGGAGTGCAATGATGAGACCCACTAATAACTCAACGTTCGGAGTGCAATGATGAGACCCGCTAATAACTCAACGTTCGGAGTGCAATGATGACCCACTAATAACTCAATGTTCGGAGACCAATGATGAGACCCACTAATAACTCAATATTCGGAGTACAATGATGAGACCCACTAATAACTCAATATTCGGAGTGCAATGATGAGACCCACTAATAACTCAATATTCGGAGTGCAATGATGAGACCCACTAATAACTCAATATTCGGAGTGCAATGATGAGACCCACTAATAACTCAATATTCGGAGTGCAATGATGAGACCCACTAATAACTCAATGTTCGGAGTACAATGATGACCCGCTAATAACTCAAATTCGGAGTACAATGATGTCCCGCTAATAACTCAATATTCGGAGTGCAATGATGACCCACTAATAACTCAATATTCGGAGTGCAATGATGACCCACTAATAACTCAATGTTCGGAGTGCAATGATGACCCGCTAATAACTCAATATTCGGAGTGCAATGATGATCCGCTAATAACTCAATATTCGGAGTGCAATGATGTCCCGCTAATAACTCAATATTCGGAGTCCAATGATGATGACCGCTAATAACTCAACGTTCGGAGTGCAATGATGAGACCCACTAATAACTCAACGTTCGGAGTACAATGATGAGACCCGCTAATAACTCAACGTTCGGAGTGCAATGATGAGACCCACTAATAACTCAACGTTCGGAGTGCAATGATGAGACCCATTAATAACTCAATGTTCGGAGTGCAATGATGATGACCCACTAATAACTCAATGTTCGGAGTGCAATGATGATGACCCACTAATAACTCAATGTTCGGAGTACAATGATGATGACCCACTAATAACTCAACGTTCGGAGTGCAATGATGACCCGCTAATAACTCAATGTTCGGAGTGCAATATGATGACCCGCTAATAACTCAATGTTCGGAGTGCAATGATGATGACCCACTAATAACTCAATGTTCGGAGTACAATGATGATGACCCACTAATAACTCAATGTTCGGAGTACAATGATGATGACCCACTAATAACTCAATGTTCGGAGTACAATGATGATGACCCGCTAATAACTCAATGTTCGGAGTGCAATGATGATGACCCGCTAATAACTCAATGTTCGGAGTGCAATGATGATGACCCGCTAATAACTCAATGTTCGGAGTGCAATGATGACCCGCTAATAACTCAATGTTCGGAGTACAATGATGATGACCCGCTAATAACTCAACGTTCGGAGTGCAATGATGACCCGCTAATAACTCAACGTTCGGAGTACAATGATGACCCACTAATAACTCAACGTTCGGAGTGCAATGATGACCCGCTAATAACTCAACGTTCGGAGTGCAATGATGAGACCCACTAATAACTCAACGTTCGGAGTGCAATGATGAGACCCGCTAATAACTCAACGTTCGGAGTGCAATGATGACCCACTAATAACTCAATGTTCGGAGTGCAATGATGAGACCCACTAATAACTCAATATTCGGAGAGCAATGATGAGACCCACTAATAACTCAATATTCGGAGTGCAATGATGAGACCCACTAATAACTCAATATTCGGAGTGCAATGATGAGACCCACTAATAACTCAATATTCGGAGTGCAATGATGAGACCCACTAATAACTCAATATTCGGAGTGCAATGATGAGACCCACTAATAACTCAATATTCGGAGTGCAATGATGAGACCCACTAATAACTCAATATTCGGAGTGCAATGATGAGACCCACTAATAACTCAATATTCGGAGTACAATGATGATGACCCGCTAATAACTCAATGTTCGGAGTACAATGATGACCCGCTAATAACTCAAAATTCGGAGTACAATGATGTCCCGCTAATAACTCAATATTCGGAGTGCAATGATGACCCACTAATAACTCAATATTCGGAGTGCAATGATGACCCACTAATAACTCAATGTTCGGAGTGCAATGATGACCCGCTAATAACTCAATATTCGGAGTGCAATGATATCCCGCTAATAACTCAATATTCGGAGTGCAATGATGTCCCACTAATAACTCAATATTCGGAGTCCAATGATGACCCGCTAATAACTCAACGTTCGGAGTGCAATGATGAGACCCACTAATAACTCAACGTTCGGAGTACAATGATGAGACCCGCTAATAACTCAACGTTTGGAGTGCAATGATGAGACCCACTAATAACTCAACGTTCGGAGTGCAATGATGAGACCCATTAATAACTCAATGCTCGGAGTGCAATGATGAGACCAGCTAATAACTCAACGTTCGGAGTACAATGATGATGACCCACTAATAACTCAACGTTCGGAGTACAATGATGATGACCCGCTAATAACTCAATATTCGGAGTACAATGATGATGACCCGCTAATAACTCAATGTTCGGAGTACAATGATGACCCGCTAATAACTCAATATTCGGAGTACAATGATGTCCCGCTAATAACTCAATATTCGGAGTGCAATGATGACCCGCTAATAACTCAATATTCGGAGTACAATGATGACCCGCTAATAACTCAATATTCGGAGTGCAATGATGACCCGCTAATAACTCAATTTTCGGAGTGCAATGATGACCCGCTAATAACTCAATATTCGGAGTGCAATGATGATCCCGCTAATAACTCAATATTCGGAGTACAATGATGAGACCCGCTAATAACTCAATGTTCGGAGTGCAATGATGATGACCCGCTAATAACTCAATGTTCGGAGTACAATGATGATAACCCGCTAATAACTCAATGTTCGGAGTACAATGATGACCCGCTAATAACTCAATATTCGGAGTGCAATGATGATGACCCACTAATAACTCAATGTTCGGAGTGCAATGATGACCCACTAATAACTCAACGTTCGGAGTGCAATGATGACCCACTAATAACTCAACGTTCGGAGTACAATGATGACCCACTAATAACTCAACGTTCGGAGTGCAATGATGATGACCCGCTAATAACGTTCGGAGAGCAATGATGATGACCCGCTAATAACTCAATGTTCGGAGTGCAATGATGACCCGCTAATAACTCAATATTCGGAGTGCAATGATGACCCGCTAATAACTCAATATTCGGAGTGCAATGATGATGACCCGCTAATAACTCAACGTTCGGAGTGCAATGATGAGACCCACTAATAACTCAACGTTCGGAGTACAATGATGAGACCGCTAATAACTCAACGTTCGGAGTGCAATGATGAGACCCACTAATAACTCAACGTTCGGAGTGCAATGATGAGACCCATTAATAACTCAATGTTCGGAGTGCAATGATGAGACCCGCTAATAACTCAACGTTCGGAGTACAATGATGATGACCCACTAATAACTCAACGTTCGGAGTACAATGATGATGACCCGCTAATAACTCAATATTCGGAGTGCAATGATGACCCGCTAATAACTCAATTTTCGGAGTGCAATGATGACCCGCTAATAACTCAATATTCGGAGTGCAATGATGATCCCGCTAATAACTCAATATTCGGAGTACAATGATGACCCAACGATCGGAGTCCAATGATGACCCACTAATAACTCAATGTTCGGAGTGCAATGATGACCCGCTAATAACTCAATGTTCGGAGTACAATGATGACCCACTAATAACTCAACGTTCGGAGTGCAATGATGACCCGCTAATAACTCAACGTTCGGAGTGCAATGATGACCCACTAATAACTCAATGTTCGGAGTGCAATGATGAGACCCGCTAATAACTCAATGTTCGGAGTGCAATGATGATGACCCGCTAATAACTCAACGTTCGGAGTACAATGATGATACCCGCTAATAACTCAATGTTCGGAGTACAATGATGACCCGCTAATAACTCAATATTCGGAGTGCAATGATGATGACCCACTAATAACTCAATGTTCGGAGTGCAATGATGACCCACTAATAACTCAATGTTCGGAGTGCAATGATGACCCACTAATAACTCAACGTTCGGAGTACAATGATGACCCACTAATAACTCAACGTTCGGAGTGCAATGATGATGACCCGCTAATAACGTTCGGAGAGCAATGATGATGACCCGCTAATAACTCAATGTTCGGAGTGCAATGATGACCCGCTAATAACTCAATATTCGGAGTGCAATGATGATGACCCACTAATAACTCAATGTTCGGAGTACAATGATGATGACCCACTAATAACTCAATGTTCGGAGTGCAATGATGACCCACTAATAACTCAATGTTCGGAGTACAATGATGATGACCCACTAATAACTCAATGTTCGGAGTGCAATGATGATGACCCACTAATAACTCAATGTTCGGAGTACAATGATGATGACCCACTAATAACTCAATGTTCGGAGTACAATGATGATGACCCACTAATAACTCAATGTTCGGAGTACAATGATGATGACCCACTAATAACTCAACGTTCGGAGTGCAATGATGACCCGCTAATAACTCAACGTTCGGAGTGCAATATGATGACCCGCTAATAACTCAATGTTCGGAGTGCAATGATGATGACCCACTAATAACTCAATGTTCGGAGTACAATGATGATGACCCACTAATAACTCAATGTTCGGAGTACAATGATGATGACCCACTAATAACTCAATGTTCGGAGTACAATGATGATGACCCGCTAATAACTCAATGTTCGGAGTGCAATGATGATGACCCGCTAATAACTCAATGTTCGGAGTGCAATGATGATGACCCGCTAATAACTCAATGTTCGGAGTGCAATGATGACCCGCTAATAACTCAATGTTCGGAGTACAATGATGATGACCCGCTAATAACTCAACGTTCGGAGTGCAATGATGACCCGCTAATAACTCAATGTTCGGAGTACAATGATGACCCGCTAATAACTCAACGTTCGGAGTACAATGATGACCCACTAATAACTCAACGTTCGGAGTGCAATGATGACCCGCTAATAACTCAATGTTCGGAGTAAATGATGACCCACTAATAACTCAATGTTCGGAGTAAAATGATGACCCGCTAATAACTCAATGTTCGGAGTGCAATGATGACCCGCTAATAACTCAATGTTCGGAGTGCAATGATGACCCGCTAATAACTCAACGTTCGGAGTACAATGATGACCCACTAATAACTCAACGTTCGGAGTGCAATGATGACCCACTAATAACTCAATATTCGGAGTACAATGATGACCCACTAATAACTCAACGTTCGGAGTACAATGATGACCCACTAATAACTCAACGTTCGGAGTGCAATGATGACCCGCTAATAACTCAATGTTCGGAGTAATGATGACCCGCTAATAACTCAATGTTCGGAGTGCAATGATGACCCGCTAATAACTCAATGTTCGGAGTGCAATGATGACCCGCTAATAACTCAATGTTCGGAGTGCAATGATGACCCGCTAATAACTCAACGTTCGGAGTACAATGATGACCCACTAATAACTCAACGTTCGGAGTGCAATGATGACCCGCTAATAACTCAATATTCGGAGTACAATGATGACCCACTAATAACTCAACGTTCGGAGTGCAATGATGACCCACTAATAACTCAACGTTCGGAGTACAATGATGACCCACTAATAACTCGTTTCGGAGTGCAATGATGACCCGCTAATAACTCAACGTTCGGAGTGCAATGATGACCCACTAATAACTCAATGTTCGGAGTACAATGATGACCCGCTAATAACTCAACGTTCGGAGTACAATGATGACCCACTAATAACTCAACGTTCGGAGTACAATGATGATGACCCGCTAATAACTCAACGTTCGGAGTACAATGATGACCCGCTAATAACTCAATGTTCGGAGTACAATGATGACCCGCTAATAACTCAATATTCGGAGTGCAATGATGATGACCCACTAATAACTCAATGTTCGGAGTGCAATGATGACCCGCTAATAACTCAACGTTCGGAGTACAATGATGACCCACTAATAACTCAATGTTCGGAGTACAATGATGATGACCCACTAATAACTCAATGTTCGGAGTGCAATGATGATGACCCTCTAATAACTCAATGTTCGGAGTACAATGATGATGACCCACTAATAACTCAATGTTCGGAGTACAATGATGATGACCCACTAATAACTCAATGTTCGGAGTACAATGATGATGACCCACTAATAACTCAACGTTCGGAGTGCAATGATGACCCGCTAATAACTCAACGTTCGGAGTGCAATGATGACCCGCTAATAACTCAATGTTCGGAGTGCAAAGATGATGACCCACTAATAACTCAATGTTCGGAGTACAATGATGATGACCCACTAATAACTCAATGTTCGGAGTACAATGATGACCCACTAATAACTCAACGTTCGGAGTACAATGATGACCCACTAATAACTCAACGTTCGGAGTGCAATGATGATGACCCGCTAATAACGTTCGGAGTGCAATGATGATGACCCGCTAATAACTCAATGTTCGGAGTACAATGATGACCCGCTAATAACTCAATATTCGGAGTACAATGATGACCCGCTAATAACTCAATATTCGGAGTGCAATGATGACCCACTAATAACTCAATGTTCGGAGTGCAATGATGACCCACTAATAACTCAATGTTCGGAGTGCAATGATGACCCGCTAATAACTCAATTTCGGAGTGCAATGATGACCCGCTAATAACTCAATATTCGGAGTGCAATGATGATCCCGCTAATAACTCAATATTCGGAGTACAATGATGACCCAACGTTCGGAGTCCAATGATGACCCACTAATAACTCAATGTTCGGAGTACAATGATGACCCGCTAATAACTCAACGTTCGGAGTACAATGATGACCCACTAATAACTCAACGTTCGGAGTGCAATGATGACCCGCTAATAACTCAACGTTCGGAGTGCAATGATGACCCACTAATAACTCAATGTTCGGAGTGCAATGATGAGACCCGCTAATAACTCAATGTTCGGAGTGCAATGATGATGACCCGCTAATAACTCAACGTTCGGAGTACAATGATGAGACCCACTAATAACTCAACGTTCGGAGTGCAATGATGAGACCCACTAATAACTCAATGTTCGGAGTGCAATGATGAGACCCGCTAATAACTCAACGTTCGGAGTACAATGATGATGACCCACTAATAACTCAACGTTCGGAGTACAATGATGACCCACTAATAACTCAATATTCGGAGTACAATGATGACGACCCACTAATAACTCAACGTTCGGAGTACAATGATGACCCGCTAATAACTCAACGTTCGGAGTACAATGATGACCCACTAATAACTCAATGTTCGGAGTACAATGATGACCCGCTAATAACTCAATATTCGGAGTGCACAATGATGACCCGCTAATAACTCAATATTCGGAGTGCAATGATGATGACCCGCTAATAACTCAACGTTCGGAGTGCAATGATGACCCACTAATAACTCAATGTTCGGAGACCAATGATGAGACCCACTAATAACTCAACGTTCGGAGTGCAATGATGAGACCCACTAATAACTCAATATTCGGAGTGCAATGATGAGACCCACTAATAACTCAATATTCGGAGTGCAATGATGAGACCCACTAATAACTCAATGTTCGGAGTGCAATGATGAGACCCACTAATAACTCAATATTCGGAGTGCAATGATGATGACCCGCTAATAACTCAATATTCGGAGTACAATGATGACCCGCTAATAACTCAATATTCGGAGTACAATGATGACCCGCTAATAACTCAATATTCGGAGTACAATGATGACCCGCTAATAACTCAATATTCGGAGTACAATGATGACCCGCTAATAACTCAATATTCGGAGTGCAATGATGACCCACTAATAACTCAATATTCGGAGTGCAATGATGACCCGCTAATAACTCAATATTCGGAGTGCAATGATGACCCGCTAATAACTCAATATTCGGAGTGCAATGATATCCCGCTAATAACTCAATATTCGGAGTGCAATGATGTCCCGCTAATAACTCAATATTCGGAGTGCAATGATGATGACCCGCTAATAACTCAATATTCGGAGTCAATGATGATGACCCGCTAATAACTCAACGTTCGGAGTACAATGATGAGACCCGCTAATAACTCAACGTTCGGAGTGCAATGATGAGACCCACTAATAACTCAACGTTCGGAGTGCAATGATGAGATCCATTAATAACTCAATGTTCGGAGTGCAATGATGAGACCCGCTAATAACTCAAAGTTCGGAGTACAATGATGATGACCCACTAATAACTCAACGTTCGGAGTACAATGATGATGACCCGCTAATAACTCAATATTCGGAGTACAATGATGATGACCCGCTAATAACTCAATTTTCGGAGTACAATGATGACCCGCTAATAACTCAATATTCGGAGTACAATGATGTCCCGCTAATAACTCAATATTCGGAGTGCAATGATGACCCACTAATAACTCAATGTTCGGAGTGCAATGATGACCCACTAATAACTCAATATTCGGAGTGCAATGATGACCCGCTAATAACTCAATTTTCGGAGTGCAATGATGACCCGCTAATAACTCAATATTCGGAGTGCAATGATATCCCGCTAATAACTCAATATTCGGAGTACAATGATGACCCAACGTTCGGAGTCCAATGATGACCCACTAATAACTCAATGTTCGGAGTACAATGATGACCCGCTAATAACTCAACGTTCGGAGTACAATGATGACCCACTAATAACTCAACGTTCGGAGTGCAATGATGACCCGCTAATAACTCAACGTTCGGAGTGCAATGATGACCCACTAATAACTCAATGTTCGGAGTGCAATGATGAGACCCGCTAATAACTCAATGTTCGGAGTGCAATGATGATGACCCGCTAATAACTCAACGTTCGGAGTACAATGATGAGACCCACTAATAACTCAACGTTCGGAGTGCAATGATGAGACCCACTAATAACTCAATGTTCGGAGTGCAATGATGAGACCCGCTAATAACTCAACGTTCGGAGTACAATGATGATGACCCACTAATAACTCAACGTTCGGAGTACAATGATGACCCACTAATAACTCAATATTCGGAGTACAATGATGATGACCCACTAATAACTCAACGTTCGGAGTACAATGATGACCCGCTAATAACTCAACGTTCGGAGTACAATGATGACCCGCTAATAACTCAATGTTCGGAGTACAATGATGACCCGCTAATAACTCAATATTCGGAGTGCAATGATGATAACCCGCTAATAACTCAACGTTCGGAGTACAATGATGACCCACTAATAACTCAATGTTCGGAGTGCAATGATGACCCGCTAATAACGTTCGGAGTGCAATGATGATGACCCGCTAATAACTCAACGTTCGGAGTACAATGATGACCCGCTAATAACTCAACGTTCGGAGTGCAATGATGACCCGCTAATAACTCAACGTTCGGAGTGCAATGATGATACCCACTAATAACTCAATGTTCGGAGTGCAATGATGAGACCCACTAATAACTCAATGTTCGGAGTGCAATGATGAGACCCACTAATAACTCAACGTTCGGAGTGCAATGATGACCCACTAATAACTCAATGTTCGGAGACCAATGATGAGACCCACTAATAACTCAATATTCGGAGTGCAATGATGAGACCCACTAATAACTCAATATTCGGAGTGCAATGATGAAACCCACTAATAACTCAATGTTCGGAGTGCAATGATGAGACCCACTAATAACTCAATATTCGGAGTGCAATGATGAGACCCACTAATAACTCAATATTCGGAGTGCAATGATGAGACCCACTAATAACTCAATATTCGGAGTACAATGATGATGACCCGCTAATAACTCAATATTCGGAGTACAATGATGACCCGCTAATAACTCAATGTTCGGAGTACAATGATGACCCGCTAATAACTCAATATTCGGAGTGCAATGATGATGACCCCTAATAATGTTCGGAGTGCAATGATGACCCACTAATAACTCAATGTTCGGAGTGCAATGATGACCCACTAATAACTCAACGTTCGGAGTACAATGATGACCCACTAATAACTCAACGTTCGGAGTGCAATGATGATGACCCGCTAATAACGTTCGGAGTGCAATGATGATGACCCGCTAATAACTCAATGTTCGGAGTACAATGATGATGACCCACTAATAACTCAATGTTCGGAGTGCAATGATGATGACCCGCTAATAACTCAATGTTCGGAGTACAATGATGATGACCCACTAATAACTCAATGTTCGGAGTGCAATGATGATGACCCACTAATAACTCAATGTTCGGAGTACAATGATGATGACCCACTAATAACTCAACGTTCGGAGTGCAATGATGACCCGCTAATAACTCAACGTTCGGAGTGCAATATGATGACCCGCTAATAACTCAATGTTCGGAGTGCAATGATGATGACCCACTAATAACTCAATGTTCGGAGTACAATGATGACCCGCTAATAACTCAACGTTCGGAGTGCAATGATGACCCACTAATAACTCAACGTTCGGAGTACAATGATGACCCTAATAACTCAACGTTCGGAGTGCAATGATGATGACCCGCTAATAACGTTCGGAGTGCAATGATGATGACCCGCTAATAACTCAATGTTCGGAGTACAATGATGACCCGCTAATAACTCAACGTTCGGAGTGCAATGATGACCCGCTAATAACTCAATGTTCGGAGTACAATGATGAGCCGCTAATAACTCAACGTTCGGAGTACAATGATGACCCACTAATAACTCAATGTTCGGAGTACAATGATGATGACCCACTAATAACTCAATGTTCGGAGTGCAATGATGATGACCCTCTAATAACTCAATGTTCGGAGTACAATGATGATGACCCACTAATAACTCAATGTTCGGAGTACAATGATGATGACCCACTAATAACTCAATGTTCGGAGTACAATGATGATGACCCACTAATAACTCAACGTTCGGAGTGCAATGATGACCCGCTAATAACTCAACGTTCGGAGTGCAATATGATGACCCGCTAATAACTCAATGTTCGGAGTGCAATGATGATGACCCACAAATAACTCAATGTTCGGAGTACAATAATGATGACCCACTAATAACTCAATGTTCGGAGTACAATGATGATGACCCACTAATAACTCAACGTTCGGAGTACAATGATGACCCACTAATAACTCAACGTTCGGAGTGCAATGATGATGACCCGCTAATAACGTTCGGAGAGCAATGATGATGACCCGCTAATAACTCAATGTTCGGAGTGCAATGATGACCCACTAATAACTCAATGTTCGGAGTGCAATGATGATACCCGCTAATAACTCAACGTTCGGAGTACAATGATGACCCGCTAATAACTCAATGTTCGGAGTACAATGATGACCCGCTAATAACGTTCGGAGTGCAATGATGATGACCCGCTAATAACTCAATATTCGGAGTGCAATGATGATGACCCACTAATAATGTTCGGAGTGCAATGATGACCCACTAATAACTCAATGTTCGGAGTGCAATGATGACCCACTAATAACTCAACGTTCGGAGTACAATGATGACCCACTAATAACTCAACGTTCGGAGTGCAATGATGATGACCCGCTAATAACGTTCGGAGTGCAATGATGATGACCCGCTAATAACTCAATGTTCGGAGTACAATGATGATGACCCACTAATAACTCAATGTTCGGAGTGCAATGATGATGACCCGCTAATAACTCAATGTTCGGAGTACAATGATGATGACCCACTAATAACTCAATGTTCGGAGTACAATGATGATGACCCACTAATAACTCAATGTTCGGAGTACAATGATGATGACCCACTAATAACTCAACGTTCGGAGTGCAATGATGACCCGCTAATAACTCAACGTTCGGAGTGCAATATGATGACCCGCTAATAACTCAATGTTCGGAGTGCAATGATGATGACCCACTAATAACTCAATGTTCGGAGTACAATGATGACCCGCTAATAACTCAACGTTCGGAGTGCAATGATGACCCACTAATAACTCAACGTTCGGAGTACAATGATGACCCACTAATAACTCAACGTTCGGAGTGCAATGATGATGACCCGCTAATAACGTTCGGAGTGCAATGATGATGACCCGCTAATAACTCAATGTTCGGAGTGCAATGATGACCCGCTAATAACTCAATGTTCGGAGTACAATGATGACCCGCTAATAACTCAACGTTCGGAGTACAATGATGACCCACTAATAACTCAATGTTCGGAGTACAATGATGATGACCCACTAATAACTCAATGTCGGAGTGCAATGATGATGACCCGCTAATAACTCAATGTTCGGAGTACAATGATGATGACCCACTAATAACTCAATGTTCGGAGTACAATGATGATGACCCACTAATAACTCAATGTTCGGAGTACAATGATGATGACCCACTAATAACTCAACGTTCGGAGTGCAATGATGACCCGCTAATAACTCAACGTTCGGAGTGCAATATGATGACCCGCTAATAACTCAATGTTCGGAGTGCAATGATGATGACCCACTAATAACTCAATGTTCGGAGTACAATGATGATGACCCACTAATAACTCAATGTTCGGAGTACAATGATGATGACCCACTAATAACTCAACGTTCGGAGTACAATGATGACCCACTAATAACTCAACGTTCGGAGTGCAATGATGATGACCCGCTAATAACGTTCGGAGAGCAATGATGATGACCCGCTAATAACTCAATGTTCGGAGTACAATGATGACCCACTAATAACTCAATGTTCGGAGTGCAATGATGATACCCGCTAATAACTCAACGTTCGGAGTACAATGATGACCCGCTAATAACTCAATGTTCGGAGTACAATGATGACCCGCTAATAACGTTCGGAGTGCAATGATGATGACCCGCTAATAACTCAATATTCGGAGTGCAATGATGATGCCCCGCTAATAACTCAATGTTCGGAGTACAATGATGACCCGCTAATAACTCAACGTTCGGAGTGCAATGATGACCCGCTAATAACTCAATGTTCGGAGTACAATGATGACCCGCTAATAACTCAACGTTCGGAGTACAATGATGACCCACTAATAACTCAACGTTCGGAGTACAATGATGACCCGCTAATAACTCAACGTTCGGAGTACAATGATGACCCGCTAATAACTCAACGTTCGGAGTGCAATGATGACCCGCTAATAACTCAACGTTCGGAGTACAATGATGACCCACTAATAACTCAACGTTCGGAGTGCAATGATGACCCGCTAATAACTCAACGTTCGGAGTGCAATGATGATACCCACTAATAACTCAATGTTCGGAGTGCAATGATGAGACCCACTAATAACTCAATGTTCGGAGTGCAATGATGAGACCCACTAATAACTCAACGTTCGGAGTGCAATGATGACCCACTAATAACTCAATGTTCGGAGACCAATGATGAGACCCACTAATAACTCAATATTCGGAGAGCAATGATGAGACCCACTAATAACTCAATATTCGGAGTGCAATGATGAAACCCACTAATAACTCAATGTTCGGAGTGCAATGATGAGACCCACTAATAACTCAATATTCGGAGTGCAATGATGAGACCCACTAATAACTCAATATTCGGAGTGCAATGATGAGACCCACTAATAACTCAATATTCGGAGTACAATGATGATGACCCGCTAATAACTCAATATTCGGAGTACAATGATGACCCGCTAATAACTCAATATTCGGAGTACAATGATGACCCGCTAATAACTCAATATTCGGAGTACAATGATGTCCCGCTAATAACTCAATATTCGGAGTGCAATGATGACCCACTAATAACTCAATATTCGGAGTGCAATGATGACCCACTAATAACTCAACGTTCGGAGTGCAATGATGATACCCACTAATAACTCAATGTTCGGAGTGCAATGATGAGACCCACTAATAACTCAATGTTCGGAGTGCAATGATGAGACCCACTAATAACTCAACGTTCGGAGTGCAATGATGACCCACTAATAACTCAATGTTCGGAGACAATGATGAGACCCACTAATAACTCAATATTCGGAGTGCAATGATGAGACCCACTAATAACTCAATATTCGGAGTGCAATGATGAACCCACTAATAACTCAATGTTCGGAGTGCAATGATGAGACCCACTAATAACTCAATATTCGGAGTGCAATGATGAGACCCACTAATAACTCAATATTCGGAGTGCAATGATGAGACCCACTAATAACTCAATATTCGGAGTACAATGATGATGACCCGCTAATAACTCAATATTCGGAGTACAATGATGACCCGCTAATAACTCAATGTTCGGAGTACAATGATGACCCGCTAATAACTCAATATTCGGAGTGCAATGATGATGACCCACTAATAATGTTCGGAGTGCAATGATGACCCACTAATAACTCAATGTTCGGAGTGCAATGATGACCCACTAATAACTCAACGTTCGGAGTACAATGATGACCCACTAATAACTCAACGTTCGGAGTGCAATGATGATGACCCGCTAATAACGTTCGGAGAGCAATGATGATGACCCGCTAATAACTCAATGTTCGGAGTACAATGATGATGACCCACTAATAACTCAATGTTCGGAGTGCAATGATGATGACCCGCTAATAACTCAATGTTCGGAGTACAATGATGATGACCCACTAATAACTCAATGTTCGGAGTACAATGATGATGACCCACTAATAACTCAATGTTCGGAGTACAATGATGATGACCCACTAATAACTCAACGTTCGGAGTGCAATGATGACCCGCTAATAACTCAACGTTCGGAGTGCAATATGATGACCCGCTAATAACTCAATGTTCGGAGTGCAATGATGATGACCCACTAATAACTCAATGTTCGGAGTACAATGATGACCCGCTAATAACTCAACGTTCGGAGTGCAATGATGACCCACTAATAACTCAACGTTCGGAGTACAATGATGACCACTAATAACTCAACGTTCGGAGTGCAATGATGATGACCCGCTAATAACGTTCGGAGTGCAATGATGATGACCCGCTAATAACTCAATGTTCGGAGTACAATGATGACCCGCTAATAACTCAACGTTCGGAGTGCAATGATGACCCGCTAATAACTCAATGTTCGGAGTACAATGATGACCCGCTAATAACTCAACGTTCGGAGTACAATGATGACCCACTAATAACTCAATGTTCGGAGTACAATGATGATGACCCACTAATAACTCAATGTTCGGAGTGCAATGATGATGACCCGCTAATAACTCAATGTTCGGAGTGCAATGATGATGACCCACTAATAACTCAATGTTCGGAGTGCAATGATGATGACCCACTAATAACTCAATGTTCGGAGTACAATGATGATGACCCACTAATAACTCAACGTTCGGAGTGCAATGATGATGACCCGCTAATAACTCAATGTTCGGAGTGCAAGATGATGACCCACTAATAACTCAATGTTCGGAGTACAATGATGATGACCCACTAATAACTCAATGTTCGGAGTACAATGATGATGACCCACTAATAACTCAACGTTCGGAGTACAATGATGACCCACTAATAACTCAACGTTCGGAGTGCAATGATGATGACCCGCTAATAACGTTCGGAGAGCAATGATGATGACCCGCTAATAACTCAATGTTCGGAGTACAATGATGACCCACTAATAACTCAATGTTCGGAGTGCAATGATGATAACCGCTAATAACTCAACGTTCGGAGTACAATGATGACCCACTAATAACTCAATGTTCGGAGTACAATGATGACCCGCTAATAAAGTTCGGAGAGCAATGATGATGACCCGCTAATAACTCAATATTCGGAGTGCAATGATGATGCCCCGCTAATAACTCAATGTTCGGAGTACAATGATGACCCGCTAATAACTCAACGTTCGGAGTGCAATGATGACCCGCTAATAACTCAATGTTCGGAGTACAATGATGACCCGCTAATAACTCAACGTTCGGAGTGCAATGATGACCCGCTAATAACTCAACGTTCGGAGTACAATGATGACCCGCTAATAACTCAACGTTCGGAGTACAATGATGACCCGCTAATAACTCAACGTTCGGAGTACAATGATGACCCGCTAATAACTCAACGTTCGGAGTGCAATGATGACCCGCTAATAACTCAACGTTCGGAGTACAATGATGACCCAATAATAACTCAACGTTCGGAGTGCAATGATGACCCGCTAATAACTCAACGTTCGGAGTGCAATGATGATACCCACTAATAACTCAATGTTCGGAGTGCAATGATGAGACCCACTAATAACTCAATGTTCGGAGTGCAATGATGAGACCCACTAATAACTCAACGTTCGGAGTGCAATGATGACCCACTAATAACTCAATGTTCGGAGTGCAATGATGAGACCACTAATAACTCAATATTCGGAGTGCAATGATGAGACCCACTAATAACTCAATATTCGGAGTGCAATGATGAACCCACTAATAACTCAATGTTCGGAGTGCAATGATGAGACCCACTAATAACTCAATGTTCGGAGTGCAATGATGAGACCCACTAATAACTCAATATTCGGAGTGCAATGATGATGACCCACTAATAACTCAATATTCGGAGTACAATGATGATGACCCGCTAATAACTCAATATTCGGAGTACAATGATGACCCGCTAATAACTCAATATTCGGAGTACAATGATGACCCGCTAATAACTCAATGTTCGGAGTACAATGATGACCCGCTAATAACTCAATATTCGGAGTGCAATGATGACCCACTAATAACTCAATATTCGGAGTGCAATGATGACCCACTAATAACTCAATGTTCGGAGTGCAATGATGACCCGCTAATAACTCAATGTTCGGAGTACAATGATGACCCGCTAATAACTCAATGTTCGGAGTGCAATGATGACCCGCTAATAACTCAATGTTCGGAGTGCAATGATGACCCACTAATAACTCAATGTTCGGAGTGCAATGATGACCCACTAATAACTCAATGTTCGGAGTGCAATGATGACCCGCTAATAACTCAATTTCGGAGTGCAATGATGACCCGCTAATAACTCAATATTCGGAGTGCAATGATGACCCGCTAATAACTCAATATTCGGAGTACAATGATGACCCACTAATAACTCAATGTTCGGAGTGCAATGATGAGACCCGCTAATAACTCAATGTTCGGAGTGCAATGATGATGACCCGCTAATAACTCAATGTTCGGAGTACAATGATGAGACCCGCTAATAACTCAACGTTCGGAGTGCAATGATGAGACCACTAATAACTCAACGTTCGGAGTGCAATGATGACCCCCTAATAACTCAATGTTCGGAGTGCAATGATGAGACCCGCTAATAACTCAACGTTCGGAGTACAATGATGACCCACTAATAACTCAACGTTCGGAGTACAATGATGATGACCCGCTAATAACTCAACGTTCGGAGTACAATGATGACCCACTAATAACTCAACGTTCGGAGTACAATGATGACCCACTAATAACTCAACGTTCGGAGTGCAATGATGATGACCCGCTAATAACGTTCGGAGTGCAATGATGACCCGCTAATAACTCAATGTTCGGAGTGCAATGATGACCCCGCTAATAACTCAATGTTCGGAGTACAATGATGACCCGCTAATAACTCAACGTTCGGAGTGCAATGATGACCCGCTAATAACTCAATGTTCGGAGTACAATGATGACCCGCTAATAACTCAACGTTCGGAGTACAATGATGACCCGCTAATAACTCAACGTTCGGAGTACAATGATGACCCGCTAATAACTCAACGTTCGGAGTACAATGATGACCCGCTAATAACTCAATGTTCGGAGTGCAATGATGACCGCTAATAACTCAACGTTCGGAGTACAATGATGACCCACTAATAACTCAACGTTCGGAGTGCAATGATGACCCGCTAATAACTCAACGTTCGGAGTGCAATGATGAGACCCACTAATAACTCAATGTTCGGAGTGCAATGATGATGACCCACTAATAACTCAATGTTCGGAGTACAATGATGATGACCCACTAATAACTCAATGTTCGGAGTACAATGATGACCCGCTAATAACTCAATGTTCGGAGTACAATGATGACCCACTAATAACTCAACGTTCGGAGTGCAATGATGACCCGCTAATAACTCAACGTTCGGAGTGCAATGATGACCCACTAATAACTCAATGTTCGGAGTGCAATGATGAGACCCGCTAATAACTCAATGTTCGGAGTGCAATGATGATGACCCGCTAATAACTCAACGTTCGGAGTACAATGATGAGACCCGCTAATAACTCAACGTTCGGAGTGCAATGATGAGACCCACTAATAACTCAAGTTCGGAGTGCAATGATGAGACCCACTAATAACTCAATGTTCGGAGTGCAATGATGAGACCCGCTAATAACTCAACGTTCGGAGTACAATGATGATGACCCACTAATAACTCAACGTTCGGAGTACAATGATGATGACCCGCTAATAACTCAACGTTCGGAGTACAATGATGACCCTAATAACTCAACGTTCGGAGTACAATGATGACCCACTAATAACTCAACGTTCGGAGTGCAATGATGATGACCCGCTAATAAACGTTCGGAGAGCAATGATGATGACCCGCTAATAACTCAATGTTCGGAGTGCAATGATGACCCGCTAATAACTCAATATTCGGAGTGCAATGATGATGCCCGCTAATAACTCAATGTTCGGAGTACAATGATGACCCGCTAATAACTCAACGTTCGGAGTGCAATGATGACCCGCTAATAACTCAATGTTCGGAGTACAATGATGACCCGCTAATAACTCAACGTTCGGAGTACAATGATGACCCACTAATAACTCAACGTTCGGAGTACAATGATGACCCGCTAATAACTCAACGTTCGGAGTGCAATGATGACCCGCTAATAACTCAATGTTCGGAGTGCAATGATGAACCGCTAATAACTCAACGTTCGGAGTACAATGATGACCCACTAATAACTCAACGTTCGGAGTGCAATGATGACCCGCTAATAACTCAATGTTCGGAGTGCAATGATGAGACCCACTAATAACTCAATGTTCGGAGTGCAATGATGATACCCACTAATAACTCAATGTTCGGAGTGCAATGATGAGACCCACTAATAACTCAACGTTCGGAGTGCAATGATGACCCACTAAAAACTCAATGTTCGGAGTGCAATGATGAGACCCACTAATAACTCAACGTTCGGAGTGCAATGATGAGACCCACTAATAACTCAATATTCGGAGTGCAATGATGAGACCCACTAATAACTCAATATTCGGAGTGCAATGATGAGACCCACTAATAACTCAATATTCGGAGTGCAATGATGAGACCCACTAATAACTCAATATTCGGAGTGCAATGATGAGACCCACTAATAACTCAATATTCGGAGTACAATGATGATGACCCGCTAATAACTCAATATTCGGAGTACAATGATGACCCGCTAATAACTCAATATTCGGAGTACAATGATGACCCGCTAATAACTCAATATTCGGAGTACAATGATGACCCGCTAATAACTCAATATTCGGAGTGCAATGATGACCCACTAATAACTCAATATTCGGAGTGCAATGATGACCCACTAATAACTCAATGTTCGGAGTGCAATGATGACCCGCTAATAACTCAATATTCGGAGTGCAATGATGATCCCGCTAATAACTCAATATTCGGAGTGCAATGATGTCCCGCTAATAACTCAATATTCGGAGTCAATGATGATGACCGCTAATAACTCAATATTCGGAGTCAATGATGATGACCCGCTAATAACTCAACGTTCGGAGTACAATGATGAGACCCGCTAATAACTCAACGTTCGGAGTGCAATGATGAGACCCACTAATAACTCAAGTTCGGAGTGCAATGATGAGATCCATTAATAACTCAATGCTCGGAGTGCAATGATGAGACCCGCTAATAACTCAAAGTTCGGAGTACAATGATGATGACCCACTAATAACTCAACGTTCGGAGTACAATGATGATGACCCGCTAATAACTCAATATTCGGAGTGCAATGATGACCCGCTAATAACTCAATTTTCGGAGTGCAATGATGACCCGCTAATAACTCAATATTCGGAGTGCAATGATATCCCGCTAATAACTCAATATTCGGAGTACAATGATGACCCAACATTCGGAGTCCAATAATGACCCACTAATAACTCAATGTTCGAAGTACAATGATGACCCGGTAATAACTCAATGTTCGGAGTACAATGATGACCCACTAATAACTCAACGTTCGGAGTGCAATGATGACCCGCTAATAACTCAACGTTCGGAGTGCAATGATGACCCACTAATAACTCAATGTTCGGAGTGCAATGATGAGACCCGCTAATAACTCAATGTTCGGAGTGCAATGATGATGACCCGCTAATAACTCAACGTTCGGAGTACAATGATGAGACCCGCTAATAACTCAACGTTCGGAGTGCAATGATGAGACCCACTAATAACTCAACGTTCGGAGTGCAATGATGCGACCCACTAAAACTCAATGTTCGGAGTGCAATGATGAGACCCACTAATAACTCAACGTTCGGAGTACAATGATGATGACCCACTAATAACTCAACGTTCGGAGTACAATGATGATGACCCGCTAATAACTCAACGTTCGGAGTACAATGATGACCCACTAATAACTCAACGTTCGGAGTGCAATGATGATGACCCGCTAATAACGTTCGGAGAGCAATGATGATGACCCGCTAATAACTCAATGTTCGGAGTGCAATGATGACCCGCTAATAACTCAATGTTCGGAGTGCAATGATGACCCGCTAATAACTCAACGTTCGGAGTGCAATGATGACCCGCTAATAACTCAACGTTCGGAGTGCAATGATGACCCGCTAATAACTCAATGTTCGGAGTACAATGATGACCCGCTAATAACTCAACGTTCGGAGTACAATGATGACCCACTAATAACTCAACGTTCGGAGTACAATGATGACCCGCTAATAACTCAACGTTCGGAGTGCAATGATGACCCGCTAATAACTCAATGTTCGGAGTGCAATGATGAACCGCTAATAACTCAACGTTCGGAGTACAATGATGACCCACTAATAACTCAACGTTCGGAGTGCAATGATGACCCGCTAATAACTCAATGTTCGGAGTGCAATGATGAGACCCACTAATAACTCAATGTTCGGAGTGCAATGATGATACCCACTAATAACTCAATGTTCGGAGTGCAATGATGAGACCCACTAATAACTCAACGTTCGGAGTGCAATGATGACCCACTAAAAACTCAATGTTCGGAGACCAATGATGAGACCCACTAATAACTCAACGTTCGGAGAGCAATGATGAGACCCACTAATAACTCAATATTCGGAGTGCAATGATGAGACCCACTAATAACTCAATATTCGGAGTGCAATGATGAGACCCACTAATAACTCAATATTCGGAGTGCAATGATGAGACCCACTAATAACTCAATATTCGGAGTGCAATGATGAGACCCACTAATAACTCAATATTCGGAGTACAATGATGATGACCCGCTAATAACTCAATATTCGGAGTACAATGATGACCCGCTAATAACTCAATATTCGGAGTACAATGATGACCCGCTAATAACTCAATATTCGGAGTACAATGATGACCCGCTAATAACTCAATATTCGGAGTGCAATGATGACCCACTAATAACTCAATATTCGGAGTGCAATGATGACCCACTAATAACTCAATGTTCGGAGTGCAATGATGACCCGCTAATAACTCAATATTCGGAGTGCAATGATGACCCGCTAATAACTCAATATTCGGAGTGCAATGATGACCCGCTAATAACTCAATATTCGGAGTGCAATGATGATGACCCGCTAATAACTCAATATTCGGAGTCAATGATGATGACCCGCTAATAACTCAACGTTCGGAGTACAATGATGAGACCCGCTAATAACTCAACGTTCGGAGTGCAATGATGAGACCCACTAATAACTCAACGTTCGGAGTGCAATGATGAGACCCATTAATAACTCAATGTTCGGAGTGCAATGATGAGACCCGCTAATAACTCAAAGTTCGGAGTACAATGATGATGACCCACTAATAACTCAACGTTCGGAGTACAATGATGATGACCCGCTAATAACTCAATATTCGGAGTACAATGATGATGACCCGCTAATAACTCAATGTTCGGAGTACAATGATGACCCGCTAATAACTCAATATTCGGAGTACAATGATGACCCGCTAATAACTCAATATTCGGAGTGCAATGATGACCCACTAATAACTCAATGTTCGGAGTGCAATGATGACCCACTAATAACTCAATATTCGGAGTGCAATGATGACCCGCTAATAACTCAATTTTCGGAGTGCAATGATGACCCGCTAATAACTCAATGTTCGGAGTGCAATGATGATCCCGCTAATAACTCAATGTTCGGAGTACAATGATGACCCAACGTTCGGAGTGCAATGATGACCCACTAATAACTCAATGTTCGGAGTACAATGATGACCCGCTAATAACTCAACGTTCGGAGTACAATGATGACCCACTAATAACTCAACGTTCGGAGTGCAATGATGACCCGCTAATAACTCAACGTTCGGAGTGCAATGATGACCCACTAATAACTCAATGTTCGGAGTGCAATGATGAGACCCGCTAATAACTCAATGTTCGGAGTGCAATGATGATGACCCGCTAATAACTCAATGTTCGGAGTGCAATGATGAGACCCACTAATAACTCAATGTTCGGAGTGCAATGATGAGACCCACTAATAACTCAACGTTCGGAGTGCAATGATGATGACCCACTAATAACTCAACGTTCGGAGTGCAATGATGACCCACTAATAACTCAATATTCGGAGTACAATGATGAGACCCACTAATAACTCAACGTTCGGAGTACAATGATGATGACCCACTAATAACTCAACGTTCGGAGTACAATGATGACCCACTAATAACTCAATGTTCGGAGTGCAATGATGACCCACTAATAACTCAATATTCGGAGTGCAATGATGATGACCCGCTAATAACTCAACGTTCGGAGTGCAATGATGACCCACTAATAACTCAATGTTCGGAGTACAATGATGACCCGCTAATAACTTCGGAGTGCAATGATGATGACCCGCTAATAACTCAATATTCGGAGTGCAATGATGACCCCGCTAATAACTCAATGTTCGGAGTACAATGATGACCCGCTAATAACTCAATGTTCGGAGTGCAATGATGACCCGCTAATAAACTCAATGTTCGGAGTGCAATGATGACCCGCTAATAACTCAACGTTCGGAGTGCAATGATGACCCACTAATAACTCAACGTTCGGAGTGCAATGATGACCCGCTAATAACTCAACGTTCGGAGTGCAATGATGACCCGCTAATAACTCAACGTTCGGAGTGCAATGATGACCCACTAATAACTCAACGTTCGGAGTGCAATGATGACCCGCTAATAACTCAACGTTCGGAGTGCAATGATGATACCCACTAATAACTCAATGTTCGGAGTGCAATGATGACCCACTAATAACTCAATGTTCGGAGTGCAATGATGAGACCCACTAATAACTCAACGTTCGGAGTGCAATGATGACCCACTAATAACTCAATGTTCGGAGTGCAATGATGAGACCCACTAATAACTCAATATTCGGAGTGCAATGATGAGACCCACTAATAACTCAATATTCGGAGTGCAATGATGAACCCACTAATAACTCAATGTTCGGAGTGCAATGATGAGACCCGCTAATAACTCAATATTCGGAGTGCAATGATGAGACCCACTAATAACTCAATATTCGGAGTGCAATGATGAGACCCACTAATAACTCAATATTCGGAGTGCAATGATGATGACCCGCTAATAACTCAATTTCGGAGTACAATGATGACCCGCTAATAACTCAATGTTCGGAGTACAATGATGACCCGCTAATAACTCAATATTCGGAGTGCAATGATGATGACCCACTAATAACTCAATGTTCGGAGTGCAATGATGACCCACTAATAACTCAATGTTCGGAGTGCAATGATGACCCACTAATAACTCAACGTTCGGAGTACAATGATGACCCACTAATAACTCAACGTTCGGAGTGCAATGATGATGACCCGCTAATAACGTTCGGAGTGCAATGATGAGACCCGCTAATAACTCAATGTTCGGAGTGCAATGATGACCCGCTAATAACTCAATATTCGGAGTGCAATGATGATGACCCGCTAATAACTCAATGTTCGGAGTACAATGATGATGACCCACTAATAACTCAATGTTCGGAGTGCAATGATGACCCACTAATAACTCAATGTTCGGAGTACAATGATGACCCACTAATAACTCAATGTTCGGAGTGCAATGATGATGACCCACTAATAACTCACGTTCGGAGTGCAATGATGACCCGCTAATAACTCAATGTTCGGAGTGCAATGATGACCCGCTAATAACTCAATGTTCGGAGTGCAATGATGATGACCCACTAATAACTCAATGTTCGGAGTACAATGATGATGACCCACTAATAACTCAATGTTCGGAGTACAATGATGATGACCCCTAATAACTCAACGTTCGGAGTACAATGATGACCCACTAATAACTCAACGTTCGGAGTGCAATGATGATGACCCGCTAATAACGTTCGGAGTGCAATGATGATGACCCGCTAATAACTCAATTCGGAGTACAATGATGACCCACTAATAACTCAATGTTCGGAGTGCAATGATGACCCGCTAATAACTCAACGTTCGGAGTACAATGATGACCCACTAATAACTCAACGTTCGGAGTGCAATGATGACCCGCTAATAAACGTTCGGAGTGCAATGATGATGACCCGCTAATAACTCAATATTCGGAGTGCAATGATGACCCCGCTAATAACTCAATGTTCGGAGTACAATGATGACCCGCTAATAACTCAACGTTCGGAGTGCAATGATGACCCGCTAATAACTCAATGTTCGGAGTACAATGATGACCCGCTAATAACGTTTCGGAGGCAATGATGATGACCCGCTAATAACTCAATGTTCGGAGTGCAATGATGATGCCCCGCTAATAACTCAATGTTCGGAGTACAATGATGACCCGCTAATAACTCAACGTTCGGAGTGCAATGATGACCCGCTAATAACTCAATGTTCGGAGTGCAATGATGACCCGCTAATAACTCAACGTTCGGAGTACAATGATGACCCACTAATAACTCAACGTTCGGAGTGCAATGATGACCCGCTAATAACTCACGTTCGGAGTACAATGATGACCCGCTAATAACTCAATGTTCGGAGTGCAATGATGACCCGCTAATAACTCAACGTTCGGAGTACAATGATGACCCACTAATAACTCAACGTTCGGAGTGCAATGATGACCCACTAATAACTCAACGTTCGGAGTGCAATGATGACCCACTAATAACTCAATGTTCGGAGTGCAATGATGAGACCCACTAATAACTCAATGTTCGGAGTGCAATGATGAGACCCACTAATAACTCAACGTTCGGAGTGCAATGATGACCCACTAATAACTCAATGTTCGGAGTGCATGATGAGACCCACTAATAACTCAATGTTCGGAGTGCAATGATGAGACCCACTAATAACTCAATGTTCGGAGTGCAATGATGAGACCCACTAATAACTCAATGTTCGGAGTGCAATGATGAGACCCACTAATAACTCAATATTCGGAGTGCAATGATGAGACCCACTAATAACTCAATTTCGGAGTGCAATGATGAGACCCACTAATAACTCAATATTCGGAGTACAATGATGATGACCCCTAATAACTCAATATTCGGAGTACAATGATGACCCGCTAATAACTCAATTTCGGAGTGCAATGATGACCCGCTAATAACTCAATATTCGGAGTACAATGATGACCCGCTAATAACTCAATGTTCGGAGTGCAATGATGACCCACTAATAACTCAATATTCGGAGTACAATGATGACCCACTAATAACTCAACGTTCGGAGTGCAATGATGACCCACTAATAACTCAATGTTCGGAGTGCAATGATGACCCACTAATAACTCAATGTTCGGAGTGCAATGATGAGACCCGCTAATAACTCACGTTCGGAGTGCAATGATGACCCGCTAATAACTCAATGTTCGGAGTACAATGATGATCCCGCTAATAACTCAATATTCGGAGCAATGATGAGACCCACTAATAACTCAATTCGGAGTGCAATGATGACCCACTAATAACTCAATGTTCGGAGTGCAATGATGAGACCCACTAATAACTCAATGTTCGGAGTGCAATGATGACCCGCTAATAACTCAATGTTCGGAGTGCAATGATGAGACCCACTAATAACTCAATATTCGGAGTACAATGATGAGACCCGCTAATAACTCAATATTCGGAGTACAATGATGACCCCGCTAATAACTCAATGTTCGGAGTACAATGATGACCCGCTAATAACTCAATATTCGGAGTGCAATGATGATGACCCACTAATAATGTTCGGAGTGCAATGATGACCCACTAATAACTCAATGTTCGGAGTGCAATGATGACCCACTAATAACTCAACGTTCGGAGTACAATGATGACCCACTAATAACTCAACGTTCGGAGTGCAATGATGATGACCCGCTAATAACGTTTCGGAGTGCAATGATGATGACCCACTAATAACTCAATGTTCGGAGTACAATGATGATGACCCACTAATAACTCAATGTCGGAGTGCAATGATGATGACCCGCTAATAACTCAATGTTCGGAGTACAATGATGATGACCCACTAATAACTCAATGTTCGGAGTACAATGATGATGACCCACTAATAACTCAATGTTCGGAGTACAATGATGAGACCCACTAATAACTCAACGTTCGGAGTGCAATGATGACCCGCTAATAACTCAACGTTCGGAGTGCAATATGATGACCCGCTAATAACTCAATGTTCGGAGTGCAATGATGATGACCCACTAATAACTCAATGTTCGGAGTACAATGATGACCCGCTAATAACTCAACGTTCGGAGTGCAATGATGACCCACTAATAACTCAACGTTCGGAGTACAATGATGACCACTAATAACTCAACGTTCGGAGTGCAATGATGATGACCCGCTAATAACGTTCGGAGAGCAATGATGATGACCCGCTAATAACTCAATGTTCGGAGTACAATGATGACCCGCTAATAACTCAACGTTCGGAGTGCAATGATGACCCGCTAATAACTCAATGTTCGGAGTACAATGATGACCCGCTAATAACTCAACGTTCGGAGTACAATGATGACCCACTAATAACTCAATGTTCGGAGTACAATGATGATGACCCACTAATAACTCAATGTTCGGAGTGCAATGATGATGACCCCTAATAACTCAATGTTCGGAGTACAATGATGATGACCCACTAATAACTCAATGTTCGGAGTACAATGATGATGACCCACTAATAACTCAATGTTCGGAGTACAATGATGATGACCCACTAATAACTCAACGTTCGGAGTGCAATGATGACCCGCTAATAACTCAACGTTCGGAGTGCAATATGATGACCCGCTAATAACTCAATGTTCGGAGTGCAATGATGATGACCCACTAATAACTCAATGTTCGGAGTACAATGATGATGACCCACTAATAACTCAATGTTCGGAGTACAATGATGATGACCCACTAATAACTCAACGTTCGGAGTACAATGATGACCCACTAATAACTCAACGTTCGGAGTGCAATGATGATGACCCGCTAATAACGTTCGGAGAGCAATGATGATGACCCGCTAATAACTCAATGTTCGGAGTACAATGATGACCCACTAATAACTCAATGTTCGGAGTGCAATGATGATACCCGCTAATAACTCAACGTTCGGAGTACAATGATGACCCGCTAATAACTCAATGTTCGGAGTACAATGATGACCCGCTAATAACGTTCGGAGAGCAATGATGATGACCCGCTAATAACTCAATATTCGGAGTGCAATGATGATGCCCCGCTAATAACTCAATGTTCGGAGTACAATGATGACCCGCTAATAACTCAACGTTCGGAGTGCAATGATGACCCGCTAATAACTCAATGTTCGGAGTACAATGATGACCCGCTAATAACTCAACGTTCGGAGTACAATGATGACCCACTAATAACTCAACGTTCGGAGTACAATGATGACCCGCTAATAACTCAACGTTCGGAGTACAATGATGACCCGCTAATAACTCAACGTTCGGAGTGCAATGATGACCCGCTAATAACTCAACGTTCGGAGTACAATGATGACCCACTAATAACTCAACGTTCGGAGTGCAATGATGACCCGCTAATAACTCAACGTTCGGAGTGCAATGATGATACCCACTAATAACTCAATGTTCGGAGTGCAATGATGAGACCCACTAATAACTCAATGTTCGGAGTGCAATGATGAGACCCACTAATAACTCAACGTTCGGAGTGCAATGATGAACCCACTAATAACTCAATGTTCGGAGACCAATGATGAGACCCACTAAATAACTCAATATTCGGAGAGCAATGATGAGACCCACTAATAACTCAATATTCGGAGTGCAATGATGAAACCCACTAATAACTCAATGTTCGGAGTGCAATGATGAGACCCACTAATAACTCAATATTCGGAGTGCAATGATGAGACCCACTAATAACTCAATATTCGGAGTGCAATGATGAGACCCACTAATAACTCAATATTCGGAGTACAATGATGATGACCCGCTAATAACTCAATATTCGGAGTACAATGATGACCCGCTAATAACTCAATATTCGGAGTACAATGATGACCCGCTAATAACTCAATATTCGGAGTACAATGATGACCCGCTAATAACTCAATATTCGGAGTGCAATGATGACCCACTAATAACTCAATATTCGGAGTGCAATGATGACCCACTAATAACTCAACGTTCGGAGTGCAATGATGACCCACTAATAACTCAATGTTCGGAGTGCAATGATGAGACCCACTAATAACTCAATGTTCGGAGTGCAATGATGAGACCCACTAATAACTCAACGTTCGGAGTGCAATGATGACCCACTAATAACTCAATGTTCGGAGTGCAATGATGAGACCCTAAATAACTCAATATTCGGAGTGCAATGATGAGACCCACTAATAACTCAATATTCGGAGTGCAATGATGAAACCCACTAATAACTCAATGTTCGGAGTGCAATGATGAGACCCACTAATAACTCAATATTCGGAGTGCAATGATGAGACCCACTAATAACTCAATATTCGGAGTGCAATGATGAGACCCACTAATAACTCAATATTCGGAGTACAATGATGATGACCCGCTAATAACTCAATATTCGGAGTACAATGATGTCCCGCTAATAACTCAATGTTCGGAGTACAATGATGACCCGCTAATAACTCAATATTCGGAGTGCAATGATGATGACCCACTAATAATGTTCGGAGTGCAATGATGACCCACTAATAACTCAATGTTCGGAGTGCAATGATGACCCACTAATAACTCAACGTTCGGAGTACAATGATGACCCACTAATAACTCAACGTTCGGAGTGCAATGATGATGACCCGCTAATAACGTTCGGAGAGCAATGATGATGACCCTCTAATAACTCAATGTTCGGAGTACAATGATGATGACCCACTAATAACTCAATGTTCGGAGTGCAATGATGATGACCCGCTAATAACTCAATGTTCGGAGTACAATGATGATGACCCACTAATAACTCAATGTTCGGAGTACAATGATGATGACCCACTAATAACTCAATGTTCGGAGTACAATGATGATGACCCACTAATAACTCAACGTTCGGAGTGCAATGATGACCCGCTAATAACTCAACGTTCGGAGTGCAATATGATGACCCGCTAATAACTCAATGTTCGGAGTGCAATGATGATGACCCACAATAACTCAATGTTCGGAGTACAATGATGACCCGCTAATAACTCAACGTTCGGAGTGCAATGATGACCCACTAATAACTCAACGTTCGGAGTACAATGATGACCACTAATAACTCAACGTTCGGAGTGCAATGATGATGACCCGCTAATAACGTTCGGAGTGCAATGATGATGACCCGCTAATAACTCAATGTTCGGAGTACAATGATGACCCGCTAATAACTCAACGTTCGGAGTGCAATGATGACCCGCTAATAACTCAATGTTCGGAGTACAATGATGACCCGCTAATAACTCAACGTTCGGAGTACAATGATGACCCACTAATAACTCAATGTTCGGAGTACAATGATGATGACCCACTAATAACTCAATGTTCGGAGTGCAATGATGATGACCCGCTAATAACTCAATGTTCGGAGTACAATGATGATGACCCACTAATAACTCAATGTTCGGAGTACAATGATGATGACCCACTAATAACTCAATGTTCGGAGTACAATGATGATGACCCACTAATAACTCAACGTTCGGAGTGCAATGATGACCCGCTAATAACTCAACGTTCGGAGTGCAATGATGACCCGCTAATAACTCAATGTTCGGAGTGCAATGATGATGACCCACAAATAACTCAATGTTCGGAGTACAATGATGATGACCCACTAATAACTCAATGTTCGGAGTACAATGATGATGACCCACTAATAACTCAACGTTCGGAGTACAATGATGACCCACTAATAACTCAACGTTCGGAGTGCAATGATGATGACCCGCTAATAACGTTCGGAGAGCAATGATGATGACCCGCTAATAACTCAATGTTCGGAGTACAATGATGACCCACTAATAACTCAATGTTCGGAGTGCAATGATGATACCCGCTAATAACTCAACGTTCGGAGTACAATGATGACCCACTAATAACTCAATGTTCGGAGTACAATGATGACCCGCTAATAACGTTCGGAGAGCAATGATGATGACCCGCTAATAACTCAATATTCGGAGTGCAATGATGATGCCCCGCTAATAACTCAATGTTCGGAGTACAATGATGACCCGCTAATAACTCAACGTTCGGAGTGCAATGATGACCCGCTAATAACTCAATGTTCGGAGTACAATGATGACCCGCTAATAACTCAACGTTCGGAGTACAATGATGACCCACTAATAACTCAACGTTCGGAGTACAATGATGACCCGCTAATAACTCAACGTTCGGAGTACAATGATGACCCGCTAATAACTCAACGTTCGGAGTGCAATGATGACCCGCTAATAACTCAACGTTCGGAGTACAATGATGACCCACTAATAACTCAATATTCGGAGTGCAATGATGACCCACTAATAACTCAACGTTCGGAGTGCAATGATGATACCCACTAATAACTCAATGTTCGGAGTGCAATGATGAGACCCACTAATAACTCAATGTTCGGAGTGCAATGATGAGACCCACTAATAACTCAACGTTCGGAGTGCAATGATGACCCACTAATAACTCAATGTTCGGAGTGCAATGATGAGACCCACTAATAACTCAATATTCGGAGTGCAATGATGATACCCACTAATAACTCAATATTCGGAGTGCAATGATGAAACCCACTAATAACTCAATGTTCGGAGTGCAATGATGAGACCCACTAATAACTCAATATTCGGAGTGCAATGATGAGACCCACTAATAACTCAATATTCGGAGTGCAATGATGAGACCCACTAATAACTCAATATTCGGAGTACAATGATGATGACCCGCTAATAACTCAATATTCGGAGTACAATGATGACCCGCTAATAACTCAATGTTCGGAGTACAATGATGACCCGCTAATAACTCAATATTCGGAGTGCAATGATGATGACCCACTAATAATGTTCGGAGTGCAATGATGACCCACTAATAACTCAATGTTCGGAGTGCAATGATGACCCACTAATAACTCAACGTTCGGAGTACAATGATGACCCACTAATAACTCAACGTTCGGAGTGCAATGATGATGACCCGCTAATAACGTTCGGAGTGCAATGATGATGACCCACTAATAACTCAACGTTCGGAGTACAATGATGACCCGCTAATAACTCAATGTTCGGAGTACAATGATGACCCGCTAATAACTCAATGTTCGGAGTGCAATGATGACCCGCTAATAACTCAATATTCGGAGTGCAATGATGACCCGCTAATAACTCAATATTCGGAGTACAATGATGACCCACTAATAACTCAACGTTCGGAGTACAATGATGACCCACTAATAACTCAATGTTCGGAGTACAATGATGATGACCCACTAATAACTCAATGTTCGGAGTGCAATGATGATGACCCACTAATAACTCAATGTTCGGAGTACAATGATGATGACCCACTAATAACTCAATGTTCGGAGTACAATGATGATGACCCACTAATAACTCAATGTTCGGAGTACAATGATGATGACCCACTAATAACTCAACGTTCGGAGTGCAATGATGACCCGCTAATAACTCAACGTTCGGAGTGCAATGATGATGACCCGCTAATAACTCAATGTTCGGAGTGCAATGATGATGACCCACTAATAACTCAATGTTCGGAGTACAATGATGATGACCCACTAATAACTCAATGTTCGGAGTACAATGATGATGACCCACTAATAACTCAACGTTCGGAGTACAATGATGACCCACTAATAACTCAACGTTCGGAGTGCAATGATGATGACCCGCTAATAACGTTCGGAGTGCAATGATGATGACCCGCTAATAACTCAATGTTCGGAGTACAATGATGACCCACTAATAACTCAATGTTCGGAGTGCAATGATGATAACCCGCTAATAACTCAACGTTCGGAGTACAATGATGACCCACTAATAACTCAATGTTCGGAGTACAATGATGACCCGCTAATAACGTTCGGAGAGCAATGATGATGACCCGCTAATAACTCAATATTCGGAGTGCAATGATGATGCCCCGCTAATAACTCAATGTTCGGAGTACAATGATGACCCGCTAATAACTCAACGTTCGGAGTGCAATGATGACCCGCTAATAACTCAATGTTCGGAGTACAATGATGACCCGCTAATAACTCAACGTTCGGAGTACAATGATGACCCACTAATAACTCAACGTTCGGAGTACAATGATGACCCGCTAATAACTCAACGTTCGGAGTACAATGATGACCCGCTAATAACTCAACGTTCGGAGTGCAATGATGACCCGCTAATAACTCAACGTTCGGAGTACAATGATGACCCACTAATAACTCAACGTTCGGAGTGCAATGATGACCCGCTAATAACTCAACGTTCGGAGTGCAATGATGATACCCACTAATAACTCAATGTTCGGAGTGCAATGATGAGACCCACTAATAACTCAATGTTCGGAGTGCAATGATGAGACCCACTAATAACTCAACGTTCGGAGTGCAATGATGACCCACTAATAACTCAATGTTCGGAGACCATGATGAGACCCACTAATAACTCAATATTCGGAGTGCAATGATGAGACCCACTAATAACTCAATATTCGGAGTGCAATGATGAACCCACTAATAACTCAATGTTCGGAGTGCAATGATGAGACCCACTAATAACTCAATATTCGGAGTGCAATGATGAGACCCACTAATAACTCAATATTCGGAGTACAATGATGATGACCCGCTAATAACTCAATATTCGGAGTACAATGATGATGACCCGCTAATAACTCAATATTCGGAGTACAATGATGTCCCGCTAATAACTCAATATTCGGAGTACAATGATGACCCGCTAATAACTCAATATTCGGAGTACAATGATGACCCGCTAATAACTCAATATTCGGAGTGCAATGATGACCCACTAATAACTCAATATTCGGAGTGCAATGATGACCCACTAATAACTCAATGTTCGGAGTGCAATGATGACCCGCTAATAACTCAATGTTCGGAGTACAATGATGACCCGCTAATAACTCAATATTCGGAGTACAATGATGTCCCGCTAATAACTCAATATTCGGAGTGCAATGATGACCCACTAATAACTCAATGTTCGGAGTGCAATGATGACCCACTAATAACTCAATATTCGGAGTGCAATGATGACCCGCTAATAACTCAATTTCGGAGTGCAATGATGACCCGCTAATAACTCAATATTCGGAGTGCAATGATGACCCGCTAATAACTCAATATTCGGAGTACAATGATGACCCACTAATAACTCAATGTTCGGAGTGCAATGATGAGACCCGCTAATAACTCAATGTTCGGAGTGCAATGATGATGACCCGCTAATAACTCAACGTTCGGAGTACAATGATGAGACCCGCTAATAACTCAACGTTCGGAGTGCAATGATGAGACCCACTAATAACTCAACGTTCGGAGTGCAATGATGACCCACTAATAACTCAATGTTCGGAGTGCAATGATGAGACCCGCTAATAACTCAACGTTCGGAGTACAATGATGATGACCCACTAATAACTCAACGTTCGGAGTACAATGATGATGACCCGCTAATAACTCAACGTTCGGAGTACAATGATGACCCACTAATAACTCAACGTTCGGAGTACAATGATGACCCACTAATAACTCAACGTTCGGAGTGCAATGATGATGACCCGCTAATAACGTTCGGAGTGCAATGATGACCCGCTAATAACTCAATATTCGGAGTGCAATGATGATGCCCCGCTAATAACTCAATGTTCGGAGTACAATGATGACCCGCTAATAACTCAACGTTCGGAGTGCAATGATGACCCGCTAATAACTCAATGTTCGGAGTACAATGATGACCCGCTAATAACTCAACGTTCGGAGTACAATGATGACCCACTAATAACTCAACGTTCGGAGTACAATGATGACCCGCTAATAACTCAACGTTCGGAGTACAATGATGACCCGCTAATAACTCAATGTTCGGAGTGCAATGATGAACCGCTAATAACTCAACGTTCGGAGTACAATGATGACCCACTAATAACTCAACGTTCGGAGTGCAATGATGACCCGCTAATAACTCAACGTTCGGAGTGCAATGATGAGACCCACTAATAACTCAATGTTCGGAGTGCAATGATGATGACCCACTAATAACTCAATGTTCGGAGTACAATGATGATGACCCACTAATAACTCAATGTTCGGAGTACAATGATGATGACCCACTAATAACTCAACGTTCGGAGTACAATGATGACCCACTAATAACTCAACGTTCGGAGTGCAATGATGATGACCCGCTAATAACGTTCGGAGTGCAATGATGATGACCCGCTAATAACTCAATGTTCGGAGTACAATGATGACCCACTAATAACTCAATGTTCGGAGTGCAATGATGATACCCGCTAATAACTCAACGTTCGGAGTACAATGATGACCCACTAATAACTCAATGTTCGGAGTACAATGATGACCCGCTAATAACGTTCGGAGAGCAATGATGATGACCCGCTAATAACTCAATATTCGGAGTGCAATGATGACCCGCTAATAACTCAATGTTCGGAGTACAATGATGACCCGCTAATAACTCAACGTTCGGAGTGCAATGATGACCCGCTAATAACTCAACGTTCGGAGTACAATGATGACCCGCTAATAACTCAACGTTCGGAGTACAATGATGACCCACTAATAACTCAACGTTCGGAGTACAATGATGACCCGCTAATAACTCAACGTTCGGAGTACAATGATGACCCGCTAATAACTCAACGTTCGGAGTGCAATGATGAGACCCACTAATAACTCAATATTCGGAGTCAATGATGATGACCCGCTAATAACTCAACGTTCGGAGTACAATGATGAGACCCGCTAATAACTCAACGTTCGGAGTGCAATGATGAGACCCACTAATAACTCAACGTTCGGAGTGCAATGATGAGACCACTAATAACTCAATGTTCGGAGTGCAATGATGAGACCCGCTAATAACTCAACGTTCGGAGTACAATGATGATGACCCACTAATAACTCAACGTTCGGAGTACAATGATGATTACCCGCTAATAACTCAATATTCGGAGTACAATGATGATGACCCGCTAATAACTCAATGTTCGGAGTACAATGATGACCCGCTAATAACTCAATATTCGGAGTACAATGATGACCCGCTAATAACTCAATATTCGGAGTGCAATGATGACCCACTAATAACTCAATGTTCGGAGTGCAATGATGACCCACTAATAACTCAATATTCGGAGTGCAATGATGACCCGCTAATAACTCAATTTTCGGAGTGCAATGATGACCCGCTAATAACTCAATATTCGGAGTGCAATGATGATCCCGCTAATAACTCAATATTCGGAGTACAATGATGACCCAACGTTCGGAGTGCAATGATGACCCACTAATAACTCAATGTTCGGAGTACAATGATGACCCGCTAATAACTCAATGTTCGGAGTACAATGATGACCCACTAATAACTCAACGTTCGGAGTGCAATGATGACCCGCTAATAACTCAACGTTCGGAGTGCAATGATGACCCGCTAATAACTCAACGTTCGGAGTGCAATGATGACCCGCTAATAACTCAACGTTCGGAGTGCAATGATGACCCACTAATAACTCAATGTTCGGAGTGCAATGATGAGACCCGCTAATAACTCAATGTTCGGAGTGCAATGATGATGACCCGCTAATAACTCAACGTTCGGAGTACAATGATGAGACCCGCTAATAACTCAACGTTCGGAGTGCAATGATGAGACCCACTAATAACTCAACGTTCGGAGTGCAATGATGCGACCCACTAATAACTCAATGTTCGGAGTGCAATGATGAGACCCGCTAATAACTCAACGTTCGGAGTACAATGATGATGACCCACTAATAACTCAACGTTCGGAGTACAATGATGATGCCCGCTAATAACTCAACGTTCGGAGTACAATGATGACCCACTAATAACTCAACGTTCGGAGTACAATGATGACCCACTAATAACTCAACGTTCGGAGTGCAATGATGATGACCCGCTAATAACGTTCGGAGAGCAATGATGATGACCCGCTAATAACTCAATGTTCGGAGTGCAATGATGACCCGCTAATAACTCAATATTCGGAGTGCAATGATGATGCCCGCTAATAACTCAATGTTCGGAGTACAATGATGACCCGCTAATAACTCAACGTTCGGAGTGCAATGATGACCCGCTAATAACTCAATGTTCGGAGTACAATGATGACCCGCTAATAACTCAACGTTCGGAGTACAATGATGACCCACTAATAACTCAACGTTCGGAGTACAATGATGACCCGCTAATAACTCAACGTTCGGAGTGCAATGATGACCCGCTAATAACTCAATGTTCGGAGTGCAATGATGACCACTAATAACTCAACGTTCGGAGTACAATGATGACCCACTAATAACTCAACGTTCGGAGTGCAATGATGACCCGCTAATAACTCAACGTTCGGAGTGCAATGATGAGACCCACTAATAACTCAATGTTCGGAGTGCAATGATGATGACCCACTAATAACTCAATGTTCGGAGTACAATGATGATGACCCACTAATAACTCAATGTTCGGAGTACAATGATGATGACCCACTAATAACTCAACGTTCGGAGTACAATGATGACCCACTAATAACTCAACGTTCGGAGTGCAATGATGATGACCCGCTAATAACGTTCGGAGTGCAATGATGATGACCCGCTAATAACTCAATGTTCGGAGTACAATGATGACCCACTAATAACTCAATGTTCGGAGTGCAATGATGATGACCCGCTAATAACTCAACGTTCGGAGTACAATGATGACCCACTAATAACTCAATGTTCGGAGTACAATGATGACCCGCTAATAACGTTCGGAGAGCAATGATGATGACCCGCTAATAACTCAATATTCGGAGTGCAATGATGATGCCCGCTAATAACTCAATGTTCGGAGTACAATGATGACCCGCTAATAACTCAACGTTCGGAGTGCAATGATGACCCGCTAATAACTCAATGTTCGGAGTACAATGATGACCCGCTAATAACTCAACGTTCGGAGTACAATGATGACCCACTAATAACTCAACGTTCGGAGTACAATGATGACCCGCTAATAACTCAACGTTCGGAGTACAATGATGACCCGCTAATAACTCAACGTTCGGAGTGCAATGATGAGACCCACTAATAACTCAATATTCGGAGTCAATGATGATGACCCGCTAATAACTCAACGTTCGGAGTACAATGATGAGACCCGCTAATAACTCAACGTTCGGAGTGCAATGATGAGACCCACTAATAACTCAACGTTCGGAGTGCAATGATGAGACCCACTAATAACTCAATGTTCGGAGTGCAATGATGAGACCCGCTAATAACTCAACGTTCGGAGTACAATGATGATGACCCACTAATAACTCAACGTTCGGAGTACAATGATGATTACCCGCTAATAACTCAATATTCGGAGTACAATGATGATGACCCGCTAATAACTCAATGTTCGGAGTACAATGATGACCCGCTAATAACTCAATATTCGGAGTACAATGATGTCCCGCTAATAACTCAATATTCGGAGTGCAATGATGACCCACTAATAACTCAATGTTCGGAGTGCAATGATGACCCACTAATAACTCAATATTCGGAGTGCAATGATGACCCGCTAATAACTCAATTTCGGAGTGCAATGATGACCCGCTAATAACTCAATATTCGGAGTGCAATGATATCCCGCTAATAACTCAATATTCGGAGTACAATGATGACCCAACGTTCGGAGTCCAATAATGACCCACTAATAACTCAATGTTCGGAGTACAATGATGACCCGGTAATAACTCAATGTTCGGAGTACAATGATGACCCACTAATAACTCAACGTTCGGAGTGCAATGATGACCCACTAATAACTCAATGTTCGGAGTGCAATGATGAGACCCGCTAATAACTCAATGTTCGGAGTGCAATGATGATGACCCGCTAATAACTCAACGTTCGGAGTACAATGATGAGACCCGCTAATAACTCAACGTTCGGAGTGCAATGATGAGACCCACTAATAACTCAACGTTCGGAGTGCAATGATGCGACCCATTAATAACTCAATGTTCGGAGTGCAATGATGAGACCCGCTAATAACTCAACGTTCGGAGTACAATGATGATGACCCACTAATAACTCAACGTTCGGAGTACAATGATGATGACCCGCTAATAACTCAACGTTCGGAGTACAATGATGACCCACTAATAACTCAACGTTCGGAGTACAATGATGACCCACTAATAACTCAACGTTCGGAGTGCAATGATGATGACCCGCTAATAACGTTCGGAGAGCAATGATGATGACCCGCTAATAACTCAATGTTCGGAGTGCAATGATGACCCGCTAATAACTCAATATTCGGAGTGCAATGATGATGCCCCGCTAATAACTCAATGTTCGGAGTACAATGATGACCCGCTAATAACTCAACGTTCGGAGTGCAATGATGACCCGCTAATAACTCAATGTTCGGAGTACAATGATGACCCGCTAATAACTCAACGTTCGGAGTACAATGATGACCCACTAATAACTCAACGTTCGGAGTACAATGATGACCCGCTAATAACTCAACGTTCGGAGTGCAATGATGACCCGCTAATAACTCAATGTTCGGAGTGCAATGATGAACCGCTATTAACTCAACGTTCGGAGTACAATGATGACCCACTAATAACTCAACGTTCGGAGTGCAATGATGACCCGCTAATAACTCAATGTTCGGAGTGCAATGATGAGACCCACTAATAACTCAATGTTCGGAGTGCAATGATGATACCCACTAATAACTCAATGTTCGGAGTGCAATGATGAGACCCACTAATAACTCAACGTTCGGAGTGCAATGATGACCCACTAATAACTCAATGTTCGGAGACCAATGATGAGACCCACTAATAACTCAACGTTCGGAGAGCAATGATGAGACCCACTAATAACTCAATATTCGGAGTGCAATGATGAGACCCACTAATAACTCAATATTCGGAGTGCAATGATGAGACCCGCTAATAACTCAATATTCGGAGTGCAATGATGAGACCCACTAATAACTCAATATTCGGAGTACAATGATGACCCGCTAATAACTCAATATTCGGAGTACAATGATGTCCCGCTAATAACTCAATATTCGGAGTACAATGATGACCCGCTAATAACTCAATATTCGGAGTACAATGATGTCCCGCTAATAACTCAATATTCGGAGTGCAATGATGACCCACTAATAACTCAATATTCGGAGTGCAATGATGACCCACTAATAACTCAATGTTCGGAGTGCAATGATGACCCGCTAATAACTCAATATTCGGAGTGCAATGATATCCCGCTAATAACTCAATATTCGGAGTGCAATGATGTCCCGCTAATAACTCAATATTCGGAGTCCAATGATGATGACCCGCTAATAACTCAATATTCGGAGTCAATGATGATGACCCGCTAATAACTCAACGTTCGGAGTACAATGATGAGGCCCGCTAATAACTCAACGTTTGGAGTGCAATGATGAGACCCACTAATAACTCAAAGTTCGGAGTGCAATGATGAGATCCATAATAACTCAATGCTCGGAGTGCAATGATGAGACCCGCTAATAACTCAAAGTTCGGAGTACAATGATGATGACCCACTAATAACTCAACGTTCGGAATACAATGATGATGACCCGCTAATAACTCAATATTCGGAGTGCAATGATGACCCGCTAATAACTCAATTTTCGGAGTGCAATGATGACCCGCTAATAACTCAATATTCGGAGTGCAATGATATCCCGCTAATAACTCAATATTCGGAGTACAATGATGACCCAACATTCGGAGTCCAATATGACCCACTAATAACTCAATGTTCGAGTACAATGATGACCCGGTAATAACTCAATGTTCGGAGTACAATGATGACCCACTAATAACTCAACGTTCGGAGTGCAATGATGACCCGCTAATAACTCAACGTTCGGAGTGCAATGATGACCCACTAATAACTCAATGTTCGGAGTGCAATGATGAGACCCGCTAATAACTCAATGTTCGGAGTGCAATGATGATGACCCGCTAATAACTCAACGTTCGGAGTACAATGATGAGACCCACTAATAACTCAACGTTCGGAGTGCAATGATGACCCACTAATAACTCAATGTTCGGAGTGCAATGATGAGACCCGCTAATAACTCAACGTTCGGAGTACAATGATGATGACCCACTAATAACTCAACGTTCGGAGTACAATGATGATGACCCGCTAATAACTCAACGTTCGGAGTACAATGATGACCCACTAATAACTCAACGTTCGGAGTGCAATGATGATGACCCGCTAATAACGTTCGGAGAGCAATGATGATGACCCGCTAATAACTCAATATTCGGAGTGCAATGATGATGCCCGCTAATAACTCAATGTTCGGAGTACAATGATGACCCGCTAATAACTCAACGTTCGGAGTGCAATGATGACCCGCTAATAACTCAACGTTCGGAGTGCAATGATGACCCGCTAATAACTCAATGTTCGGAGTACAATGATGACCCGCTAATAACTCAACGTTCGGAGTACAATGATGACCCACTAATAACTCAACGTTCGGAGTACAATGATGACCCGCTAATAACTCAACGTTCGGAGTGCAATGATGACCCGCTAATAACTCAATGTTCGGAGTGCAATGATGAACCGCTAATAACTCAACGTTCGGAGTACAATGATGACCCACTAATAACTCAACGTTCGGAGTGCAATGATGACCCGCTAATAACTCAATGTTCGGAGTGCAATGATGAGACCCACTAATAACTCAATGTTCGGAGTGCAATGATGATACCCACTAATAACTCAATGTTCGGAGTGCAATGATGAGACCCACTAATAACTCAACGTTCGGAGTGCAATGATGACCCACTAAAAACTCAATGTTCGGAGACCAATGATGAGACCCACTAATAACTCAACGTTCGGAGAGCAATGATGAGACCCACTAATAACTCAATATTCGGAGTGCAATGATGAGACCCACTAATAACTCAATATTCGGAGTGCAATGATGAGACCCACTAATAACTCAATATTCGGAGTGCAATGATGAGACCCACTAATAACTCAATATTCGGAGTGCAATGATGAGACCCACTAATAACTCAATATTCGGAGTACAATGATGATGACCCGCTAATAACTCAATATTCGGAGTACAATGATGTCCCGCTAATAACTCAATATTCGGAGTACAATGACGACCCGCTAATAACTCAATATTCGGAGTACAATGATGACCCGCTAATAACTCAATATTCGGAGTGCAATGATGACCCACTAATAACTCAATATTCGGAGTGCAATGATGACCCACTAATAACTCAATGTTCGGAGTGCAATGATGACCCGCTAATAACTCAATATTCGGAGTGCAATGATATCCCGCTAATAACTCAATATTCGGAGTGCAATGATGACCCGCTAATAACTCAATATTCGGAGTGCAATGATGATGACCCGCTAATAACTCAATATTCGGAGTCAATGATGATGACCCGCTAATAACTCAATATTCGGAGTGCAATGATGATGCCCCGCTAATAACTCAATGTTCGGAGTACAATGATGACCCGCTAATAACTCAACGTTCGGAGTGCAATGATGACCCGCTAATAACTCAATGTTCGGAGTACAATGATGACCCGCTAATAACTCAACGTTCGGAGTACAATGATGACCCACTAATAACTCAACGTTCGGAGTACAATGATGACCCGCTAATAACTCAACGTTCGGAGTACAATGATGACCCGCTAATAACTCAACGTTCGGAGTGCAATGATGAGACCCACTAATAACTCAATATTCGGAGTCAATGATGATGACCCGCTAATAACTCAACGTTCGGAGTACAATGATGAGACCCGCTAATAACTCAACGTTCGGAGTGCAATGATGAGACCCACTAATAACTCAACGTTCGGAGTGCAATGATGAGACCCACTAATAACTCAATGTTCGGAGTGCAATGATGAGACCCGCTAATAACTCAACGTTCGGAGTACAATGATGATGACCCACTAATAACTCAACGTTCGGAGTACAATGATGATGACCCGCTAATAACTCAATATTCGGAGTACAATGATGATGACCCGCTAATAACTCAATGTTCGGAGTACAATGATGACCCGCTAATAACTCAATATTCGGAGTACAATGATGACCCGCTAATAACTCAATATTCGGAGTGCAATGATGACCCACTAATAACTCAATGTTCGGAGTGCAATGATGACCCACTAATAACTCAATTTCGGAGTGCAATGATGACCCGCTAATAACTCAATTTCGGAGTGCAATGATGACCCGCTAATAACTCAATATTCGGAGTGCAATGATGATCCCGCTAATAACTCAATGTTCGGAGTACAATGATGACCCGCTAATAACTCAATATTCGGAGTACAATGATGACCCGCTAATAACTCAATATTCGGAGTGCAATGATGACCCACTAATAACTCAATATTCGGAGTGCAATGATGACCCACTAATAACTCAATGTTCGGAGTGCAATGATGACCCGCTAATAACTCAATATTCGGAGTGCAATGATGATCCCGCTAATAACTCAATATTCGGAGTGCAATGATGACCCGCTAATAACTCAATATTCGGAGTACAATGATGATGACCCGCTAATAACTCAATATTCGGAGTCAATGATGATGACCCGCTAATAACTCAATATTCGGAGTGCAATGATGATGCCCCGCTAATAACTCAATGTTCGGAGTACAATGATGACCCGCTAATAACTCAACGTTCGGAGTGCAATGATGACCCGCTAATAACTCAATGTTCGGAGTACAATGATGACCCGCTAATAACTCAACGTTCGGAGTGCAATGATGACCCACTAATAACTCAACGTTCGGAGTACAATGATGACCCGCTAATAACTCAACGTTCGGAGTACAATGATGACCCGCTAATAACTCAACGTTCGGAGTGCAATGATGAGACCCACTAATAACTCAATATTCGGAGTCAATGATGATGACCCGCTAATAACTCAACGTTCGGAGTACAATGATGAGACCCGCTAATAACTCAACGTTTGGAGTGCAATGATGAGACCCACTAATAACTCAACGTTCGGAGTGCAATGATGAGATCCATTAATAACTCAATGTTCGGAGTGCAATGATGAGACCCGCTAATAACTCAACGTTCGGAGTACAATGATGATGACCCACTAATAACTCAACGTTCGGAATACAATGATGATTACCCGCTAATAACTCAATATTCGGAGTACAATGATGATGACCCGCTAATAACTCAATGTTCGGAGTACAATGATGACCCGCTAATAACTCAATATTCGGAGTACAATGATGACCCGCTAATAACTCAATATTCGGAGTGCAATGATGACCCACTAATAACTCAATGTTCGGAGTGCAATGATGACCCACTAATAACTCAATATTCGGAGTGCAATGATGACCCGCTAATAACTCAATTTTCGGAGTGCAATGATGACCCGCTATTAACTCAATATTCGGAGTGCAATGATATCCCGCTAATAACTCAATATTCGGAGTACAATGATGACCCAACGTTCGGAGTCCAATAATGACCCACTAATAACTCAATGTTCGAAGTACAATGATGACCCGGTAATAACTCAATGTTCGGAGTACAATGATGACCCACTAATAACTCAACGTTCGGAGTGCAATGATGACCCGCTAATAACTCAACGTTCGGAGTGCAATGATGACCCACTAATAACTCAATGTTCGGAGTGCAATGATGAGACCCGCTAATAACTCAATGTTCGGAGTGCAATGATGATGACCCGCTAATAACTCAACGTTCGGAGTACAATGATGAGACCCGCTAATAACTCAACGTTTGGAGTGCAATGATGAGACCCACTAATAACTCAAGGTTCGGAGTGCAATGATGCGACCCATTAAAAACTCAATGTTCGGAGTGCAATGATGAGACCCGCTAATAACTCAACGTTCGGAGTACAATGATGATGACCCACTAATAACTCAACGTTCGGAGTACAATGATGATGACCCGCTAATAACTCAACGTTCGGAGTACAATGATGACCCACTAATAACTCAACGTTCGGAGTACAATGATGACCCACTAATAACTCAACGTTCGGAGTGCAATGATGATGACCCGCTAATAACGTTCGGAGAGCAATGATGATGACCCGCTAATAACTCAATGTTCGGAGTGCAATGATGACCCGCTAATAACTCAATATTCGGAGTGCAATGATGATGCCCCGCTAATAACTCAATGTTCGGAGTACAATGATGACCCGCTAATAACTCAACGTTCGGAGTGCAATGATGACCCGCTAATAACTCAATGTTCGGAGTACAATGATGACCCGCTAATAACTCAACGTTCGGAGTACAATGATGACCCACTAATAACTCAACGTTCGGAGTACAATGATGACCCGCTAATAACTCAACGTTCGGAGTGCAATGATGACCCGCTAATAACTCAATGTTCGGAGTGCAATGATGAACAGCTATTAACTCAACGTTCGGAGTACAATGATGACCCACTAATAACTCAACGTTCGGAGTGCAATGATGACCCGCTAATAACTCAATGTTCGGAGTGCAATGATGAGACCCACTAATAACTCAATGTTCGGAGTGCAATGATGATACCCACTAATAACTCAATGTTCGGAGTGCAATGATGAGACCCACTAATAACTCAACGTTCGGAGTGCAATGATGACCCACTAAAAACTCAATGTTCGGAGACCAATGATGAGACCCACAAATAACTCAACGTTCGGAGAGCAATGATGAGACCCACTAATAACTCAATATTCGGAGTGCAATGATGAGACCCACTAATAACTCAATATTCGGAGTGCAATGATGAGACCCACTAATAACTCAATATTCGGAGTGCAATGATGAGACCCGCTAATAACTCAATATTCGGAGTGCAATGATGAGACCCACTAATAACTCAATATTCGGAGTACAATGATGATGACCCGCTAATAACTCAATATTCGGAGTACAATGATGTCCCGCTAATAACTCAATATTCGGAGTACAATGATGACCCGCTAATAACTCAATATTCGGAGTACAATGATGTCCCGCTAATAACTCAATATTCGGAGTGCAATGATGACCCACTAATAACTCAATATTCGGAGTGCAATGATGACCCACTAATAACTCAATGTTCGGAGTGCAATGATGACCCGCTAATAACTCAATATTCGGAGTGCAATGATATCCCGCTAATAACTCAATATTCGGAGTGCAATGATGTCCCGCTAATAACTCAATATTCGGAGTCCAATGATGATGACCCGCTAATAACTCAATATTCGGAGTCAATGATGATGACCCGCTAATAACTCAACGTTCGGAGTACAATGATGAGACCCGCTAATAACTCAACGTTTGGAGTGCAATGATGAGACCCACTAATAACTCAACGTTCGGAGTGCAATGATGAGATCCATTAATAACTCAATGCTCGGAGTGCAATGATGAGACCCGCTAATAACTCAAAGTTCGGAGTACAATGATGATGACCCACTACTAACTCAACGTTCGGAGTACAATGATGATGACCCGCTAATAACTCAATATTCGGAGTGCAATGATGACCCGCTAATAACTCAATTTCGGAGTGCAATGATGACCCGCTAATAACTCAATATTCGGAGTGCAATGATATCCCGCTAATAACTCAATATTCGGAGTACAATGATGACCCAACATTCGGAGTCCAATAATGACCCACTAATAACTCAATGTTCGAAGTACAATGATGACCCGGTAATAACTCAATGTTCGGAGTACAATGATGACCCACTAATAACTCAACGTTCGGAGTGCAATGATGACCCGCTAATAACTCAACGTTCGGAGTGCAATGATGACCCACTAATAACTCAATGTTCGGAGTGCAATGATGAGACCCGCTAATAACTCAATGTTCGGAGTGCAATGATGATGACCCGCTAATAACTCAACGTTCGGAGTACAATGATGAGACCCGCTAATAACTCAACGTTCGGAGTGCAATGATGAGACCCACTAATAACTCAACGTTCGGAGTGCAATGATGCGACCCATTAAAACTCAACGTTCGGAGTACAATGATGATGACCCACTAATAACTCAACGTTCGGAGTACAATGATGATGACCCGCTAATAACTCAACGTTCGGAGTACAATGATGACCCACTAATAACTCAACGTTCGGAGTGCAATGATGATGACCCGCTAATAACGTTCGGAGAGCAATGATGATGACCCGCTAATAACTCAATATTCGGAGTGCAATGATGATGACCCGCTAATAACTCAATGTTCGGAGTACAATGATGACCCGCTAATAACTCAACGTTCGGAGTGCAATGATGACCCGCTAATAACTCAACGTTCGGAGTGCAATGATGACCCGCTAATAACTCAATGTTCGGAGTACAATGATGACCCGCTAATAACTCAACGTTCGGAGTACAATGATGACCCGCTAATAACTCAACGTTCGGAGTGCAATGATGACCCGCTAATAACTCAATGTTCGGAGTACAATGATGACCCGCTAATAACTCAACGTTCGGAGTACAATGATGACCCGCTAATAACTCAACGTTCGGAGTGCAATGATGACCCGCTAATAACTCAATGTTCGGAGTGCAATGATGAACCGCTAATAACTCAACGTTCGGAGTACAATGATGACCCACTAATAACTCAACGTTCGGAGTGCAATGATGACCCGCTAATAACTCAATGTTCGGAGTGCAATGATGAGACCCACTAATAACTCAATGTTCGGAGTGCAATGATGATACCCACTAATAACTCAATGTTCGGAGTGCAATGATGAGACCCACTAATAACTCAACGTTCGGAGTGCAATGATGACCCACTAAAAACTCAATGTTCGGAGACCAATGATGAGACCCACTAATAACTCAACGTTCGGAGAGCAATGATGAGACCCACTAATAACTCAATATTCGGAGTGCAATGATGAGACCCACTAATAACTCAATATTCGGAGTGCAATGATGAGACCCACTAATAACTCAATATTCGGAGTGCAATGATGAGACCCACTAATAACTCAATATTCGGAGTGCAATGATGAGACCCACTAATAACTCAATATTCGGAGTACAATGATGATGACCCGCTAATAACTCAATATTCGGAGTACAATGATGACCCGCTAATAACTCAATATTCGGAGTACAATGATGACCCGCTAATAACTCAATATTCGGAGTACAATGATGACCCGCTAATAACTCAATATTCGGAGTGCAATGATGACCCACTAATAACTCAATATTCGGAGTGCAATGATGACCCACTAATAACTCAATGTTCGGAGTGCAATGATGACCCGCTAATAACTCAATATTCGGAGTGCAATGATGATCCCGCTAATAACTCAATATTCGGAGTGCAATGATGACCCGCTAATAACTCAATATTCGGAGTGCAATGATGATGACCCGCTAATAACTCAATATTCGGAGTCAATGATGATGACCCGCTAATAACTCAACGTTCGGAGTACAATGATGAGACCCGCTAATAACTCAACGTTCGGAGTGCAATGATGAGACCCACTAATAACTCAACGTTCGGAGTGCAATGATGAGACCCATTAATAACTCAATGCTCGGAGTGCAATGATGAGACCCGCTAATAACTCAAAGTTCGGAGTACAATGATGATGACCCACTAATAACTCAACGTTCGGAGTACAATGATGATGACCCGCTAATAACTCAATATTCGGAGTACAATGATGATGACCCGCTAATAACTCAATTTTCGGAGTACAATGATGACCCGCTAATAACTCAATATTCGGAGTACAATGATGACCCGCTAATAACTCAATATTCGGAGTGCAATGATGACCCACTAATAACTCAATGTTCGGAGTGCAATGATGACCCACTAATAACTCAATATTCGGAGTGCAATGATGACCCGCTAATAACTCAATGTTCGGAGTGCAATGATGAGACCCGCTAATAACTCAATGTTCGGAGTGCAATGATGATGACCCGCTAATAACTCAACGTTCGGAGTGCAATGATGACCCACTAATAACTCAATGTTCGGAGTGCAATGATGAGACCCGCTAATAACTCAACGTTCGGAGTACAATGATGATGACCCACTAATAACTCAACGTTCGGAGTACAATGATGACCCACTAATAACTCAATATTCGGAGTACAATGATGACGACCCACTAATAACTCAACGTTCGGAGTACAATGATGATACCCGCTAATAACTCAACGTTCGGAGTGCAATGATGACCCACTAATAACTCAATGTTCGGAGTGCAATGATGACCCGCTAATAACTCAATGTTCGGAGTGCAATGATGAGACCCACTAATAACTCAATGTTCGGAGTGCAATGATGATACCCACTAATAACTCAATGTTCGGAGTGCAATGATGAGACCCACTAATAACTCAACGTTCGGAGTGCAATGATGACCCACTAATAACTCAATGTTCGGAGACCAATGATGAGACCCACTAATAACTCAACGTTCGGAGAGCAATGATGAGACCCACTAATAACTCAATATTCGGAGTGCAATGATGAGACCCACTAATAACTCAATATTCGGAGTGCAATGATGAGACCCACTAATAACTCAATATTCGGAGTGCAATGATGAGACCCACTAATAACTCAATATTCGGAGTGCAATGATGAGACCCACTAATAACTCAATATTCGGAGTACAATGATGATGACCCGCTAATAACTCAATATTCGGAGTACAATGATGACCCGCTAATAACTCAATATTCGGAGTACAATGATGACCCGCTAATAACTCAATGTTCGGAGTACAATGATGTCCCGCTAATAACTCAATGTTCGGAGTGCAATGATGACCCACTAATAACTCAATATTCGGAGTGCAATGATGACCCACTAATAACTCAATGTTCGGAGTGCAATGATGACCCGCTAATAACTCAATATTCGGAGTGCAATGATGACCCGCTAATAACTCAATGTTCGGAGTGCAATGATGACCCGCTAATAACTCAATGTTCGGAGTGCAATGATGATGACCCGCTAATAACTCAATGTTCGGAGTCAATGATGATGACCCGCTAATAACTCAATATTCGGAGTGCAATGATGATGCCCCGCTAATAACTCAATGTTCGGAGTACAATGATGACCCGCTAATAACTCAACGTTCGGAGTGCAATGATGACCCGCTAATAACTCAACGTTCGGAGTACAATGATGACCCGCTAATAACTCAACGTTCGGAGTACAATGATGACCCGCTAATAACTCAATGTTCGGAGTGCAATGATGAACAGCTAATAACTCAACGTTCGGAGTACAATGATGACCCACTAATAACTCAACGTTCGGAGTGCAATGATGACCCGCTAATAACTCAATGTTCGGAGTGCAATGATGAGACCCACTAATAACTCAATGTTCGGAGTGCAATGATGATACCCACTAATAACTCAATGTTCGGAGTGCAATGATGAGACCCACTAATAACTCAACGTTCGGAGTGCAATGATGACCCACTAATAACTCAATGTTCGGAGACCAATGATGAGACCCACTAATAACTCAACGTTCGGAGTGCAATGATGAGACCCACTAATAACTCAATATTCGGAGTGCAATGATGAGACCCACTAATAACTCAATATTCGGAGTGCAATGATGAGACCCACTAATAACTCAATATTCGGAGTGCAATGATGAGACCCGCTAATAACTCAATATTCGGAGTGCAATGATGAGACCCACTAATAACTCAATGTTCGGAGTACAATGATGATGACCCGCTAATAACTCAATATTCGGAGTACAATGATGACCCGCTAATAACTCAATATTCGGAGTACAATGATGACCCGCTAATAACTCAATATTCGGAGTACAATGATGACCCGCTAATAACTCAATATTCGGAGTGCAATGATGACCCACTAATAACTCAATATTCGGAGTGCAATGATGACCCACTAATAACTCAATGTTCGGAGTGCAATGATGACCCGCTAATAACTCAATATTCGGAGTGCAATGATGATCCCGCTAATAACTCAATATTCGGAGTGCAATGATGACCCGCTAATAACTCAATTTTCGGAGTGCAATGATGACCCGCTAATAACTCAATATTCGGAGTGCAATGATATCCCGCTAATAACTCAATATTCGGAGTACAATGATGACCCAACATTCGGAGTCCAATAATGACCCACTAATAACTCAATGTTCGAAGTACAATGATGACCCGGTAATAACTCAATGTTCGGAGTACAATGATGACCCACTAATAACTCAACGTTCGGAGTGCAATGATGACCCGCTAATAACTCAACGTTCGGAGTGCAATGATGACCCACTAATAACTCAATGTTCGGAGTGCAATGATGAGACCCGCTAATAACTCAATGTTCGGAGTGCAATGATGATGACCCGCTAATAACTCAACGTTCGGAGTACAATGATGAGACCCGCTAATAACTCAACGTTCGGAGTGCAATGATGAGACCCACTAATAACTCAACGTTCGGAGTGCAATGATGACCCACTAAAACTCAACGTTCGGAGTACAATGATGATGACCCACTAATAACTCAACGTTCGGAGTACAATGATGATGACCCGCTAATAACTCAACGTTCGGAGTACAATGATGACCCACTAATAACTCAACGTTCGGAGTGCAATGATGATGACCCGCTAATAACGTTCGGAGAGCAATGATGATGACCCGCTAATAACTCAATATTCGGAGTGCAATGATGATGCCCCGCTAATAACTCAATGTTCGGAGTACAATGATGACCCGCTAATAACTCAACGTTCGGAGTGCAATGATGACCCGCTAATAACTCAACGTTCGGAGTGCAATGATGACCCGCTAATAACTCAATGTTCGGAGTACAATGATGACCCGCTAATAACTCAACGTTCGGAGTACAATGATGACCCACTAATAACTCAACGTTCGGAGTACAATGATGACCCGCTAATAACTCAACGTTCGGAGTGCAATGATGACCCGCTAATAACTCAATGTTCGGAGTGCAATGATGAACCGCTAATAACTCAACGTTCGGAGTACAATGATGACCCACTAATAACTCAACGTTCGGAGTGCAATGATGACCCGCTAATAACTCAATGTTCGGAGTGCAATGATGAGACCCACTAATAACTCAATGTTCGGAGTGCAATGATGATACCCACTAATAACTCAATGTTCGGAGTGCAATGATGAGACCCACTAATAACTCAACGTTCGGAGTGCAATGATGACCCACTAAAAACTCAATGTTCGGAGACCAATGATGAGACCCACTAATAACTCAACGTTCGGAGAGCAATGATGAGACCCACTAATAACTCAATATTCGGAGTGCAATGATGAGACCCACTAATAACTCAATATTCGGAGTGCAATGATGAGACCCACTAATAACTCAATATTCGGAGTGCAATGATGAGACCCACTAATAACTCAATATTCGGAGTGCAATGATGAGACCCACTAATAACTCAATATTCGGAGTACAATGATGATGACCCGCTAATAACTCAATATTCGGAGTACAATGATGTCCCGCTAATAACTCAATATTCGGAGTACAATGACGACCCGCTAATAACTCAATATTCGGAGTACAATGATGTCCCGCTAATAACTCAATATTCGGAGTGCAATGATGACCCACTAATAACTCAATATTCGGAGTGCAATGATGACCCACTAATAACTCAATGTTCGGAGTGCAATGATGACCCGCTAATAACTCAATATTCGGAGTGCAATGATATCCCGCTAATAACTCAATATTCGGAGTGCAATGATGTCCCGCTAATAACTCAATATTCGGAGTCCAATGATGATGACCCGCTAATAACTCAATATTCGGAGTCAATGATGATGACCCGCTAATAACTCAACGTTCGGAGTACAATGATGAGACCCGCTAATAACTCAACGTTCGGAGTGCAATGATGAGACCCACTAATAACTCAACGTTCGGAGTGCAATGATGAGACCCATAATAACTCAATGTCGGAGTGCAATGATGAGACCCGCTAATAACTCAAAGTTCGGAGTACAATGATGATGACCCACTAATAACTCAACGTTCGGAGTACAATGATGATGACCCGCTAATAACTCAATATTCGGAGTACAATGATGATGACCCGCTAATAACTCAATGTTCGGAGTACAATGATGACCCGCTAATAACTCAATATTCGGAGTACAATGATGACCCGCTAATAACTCAATATTCGGAGTGCAATGATGACCCACTAATAACTCAATGTTCGGAGTGCAATGATGACCCACTAATAACTCAATATTCGGAGTGCAATGATGACCCGCTAATAACTCAATGTTCGGAGTGCAATGATGAGACCCGCTAATAACTCAATGTTCGGAGTGCAATGATGATGACCCGCTAATAACTCAACGTTCGGAGTGCAATGATGCGACCCATTAAAAACTCAATGTTCGGAGTGCAATGATGAGACCCGCTAATAACTCAACGTTCGGAGTACAATGATGATGACCCACTAATAACTCAACGTTCGGAGTACAATGATGACCCACTAATAACTCAATATTCGGAGTACAATGATGACGACCCACTAATAACTCAACGTTCGGAGTACAATGATGATAACCGCTAATAACTCAACGTTCGGAGTACAATGATGACCCACTAATAACTCAATGTTCGGAGCACAATGATGACCCGCTAATAACTCAATATTCGGAGTGCAATGATGATGACCCGCTAATAACTCAACGTTCGGAGTACAATGATGACCCACTAATAACTCAATGTTCGGAGTACAATGATGACCCGCTAATAACGTTCGGAGAGCAATGATGATGACCCGCTAATAACTCAATATTCGGAGTGCAATGATGATGCCCCGCTAATAACTCAATGTTCGGAGTACAATGATGACCCGCTAATAACTCAACGTTCGGAGTGCAATGATGACCCGCTAATAACTCAACGTTCGGAGTACAATGATGACCCGCTAATAACTCAACGTTCGGAGTACAATGATGACCCACTAATAACTCAACGTTCGGAGTACAATGATGACCCGCTAATAACTCAACGTTCGGAGTGCAATGATGACCCGCTAATAACTCAACGTTCGGAGTACAATGATGACCCACTAATAACTCAACGTTCGGAGTGCAATGATGACCCGCTAATAACTCAACGTTCGGAGTGCAATGATGATACCCACTAATAACTCAATGTTCGGAGTGCAATGATGAGACCCACTAATAACTCAATGTTCGGAGTGCAATGATGAGACCCACTAATAACTCAACGTTCGGAGTGCAATGATGACCCACTAATAACTCAATGTTCGGAGTGCAATGATGAGACCCACTAATAACTCAATATTCGGAGAGCAATGATGAGACCCACTAATAACTCAATATTCGGAGTGCAATGATGAAACCCACTAATAACTCAATGTTCGGAGTGCAATGATGAGACCCACTAATAACTCAACGTTCGGAGTGCAATGATGAGACCCACTAATAACTCAATGTTCGGAGTGCAATGATGAGACCCGCTAATAACTCAACGTTCGGAGTACAATGATGATGACCCACTAATAACTCAACGTTCGGAGTACAATGATGATGACCCGCTAATAACTCAATATTCGGAGTACAATGATGATGACCCGCTAATAACTCAATGTTCGGAGTACAATGATGACCCGCTAATAACTCAATATTCGGAGTACAATGATGACCCGCTAATAACTCAATATTCGGAGTGCAATGATGACCCACTAATAACTCAATGTTCGGAGTGCAATGATGACCCACTAATAACTCAATATTCGGAGTGCAATGATGACCCGCTAATAACTCAATTTTCGGAGTGCAATGATGACCCGCTAATAACTCAATATTCGGAGTGCAATGATATCCCGCTAATAACTCAATATTCGGAGTACAATGATGACCCAACGTTCGGAGTCCAATGATGACCCACTAATAACTCAATGTTCGGAGTACAATGATGACCCGTAATAACTCAATGTTCGGAGTACAATGATGACCCACTAATAACTCAACGTTCGGAGTGCAATGATGACCCGCTAATAACTCAACGTTCGGAGTGCAATGATGACCCACTAATAACTCAATGTTCGGAGTGCAATGATGAGACCCGCTAATAACTCAATGTTCGGAGTGCAATGATGATGACCCGCTAATAACTCAACGTTCGGAGTACAATGATGAGACCCGCTAATAACTCAACGTTTGGAGTGCAATGATGAGACCCACTAATAACTCAAGTTCGGAGTGCAATGATGCGACCCATTAAAACTCAATGTTCGGAGTGCAATGATGAGACCCGCTAATAACTCAACGTTCGGAGTACAATGATGATGACCCACTAATAACTCAACGTTCGGAGTACAATGATGATGACCCGCTAATAACTCAACGTTCGGAGTACAATGATGACCCACTAATAACTCAACGTTCGGAGTACAATGATGACCCACTAATAACTCAACGTTCGGAGTGCAATGATGATGACCCGCTAATAACGTTCGGAGAGCAATGATGATGACCCGCTAATAACTCAATGTTCGGAGTGCAATGATGACCCGCTAATAACTCAATATTCGGAGTGCAATGATGATGCCCCGCTAATAACTCAATGTTCGGAGTACAATGATGACCCGCTAATAACTCAACGTTCGGAGTGCAATGATGACCCGCTAATAACTCAATGTTCGGAGTACAATGATGACCCGCTAATAACTCAACGTTCGGAGTACAATGATGACCCACTAATAACTCAACGTTCGGAGTACAATGATGACCCGCTAATAACTCAACGTTCGGAGTGCAATGATGACCCGCTAATAACTCAATGTTCGGAGTGCAATGATGAACCGCTAATAACTCAACGTTCGGAGTACAATGATGACCCACTAATAACTCAACGTTCGGAGTGCAATGATGACCCGCTAATAACTCAATGTTCGGAGTGCAATGATGAGACCCACTAATAACTCAATGTTCGGAGTGCAATGATGATACCCACTAATAACTCAATGTTCGGAGTGCAATGATGAGACCCACTAATAACTCAACGTTCGGAGTGCAATGATGACCCACTAATAACTCAATGTTCGGAGACCAATGATGAGACCCACTAATAACTCAACGTTCGGAGAGCAATGATGAGACCCACTAATAACTCAATATTCGGAGTGCAATGATGAGACCCACTAATAACTCAATATTCGGAGTGCAATGATGAGACCCACTAATAACTCAATATTCGGAGTGCAATGATGAGACCCGCTAATAACTCAATATTCGGAGTGCAATGATGAGACCCACTAATAACTCAATATTCGGAGTACAATGATGATGACCCGCTAATAACTCAATATTCGGAGTACAATGATGTCCCGCTAATAACTCAATATTCGGAGTACAATGATGACCCGCTAATAACTCAATATTCGGAGTACAATGATGACCCGCTAATAACTCAATATTCGGAGTGCAATGATGACCCACTAATAACTCAATATTCGGAGTGCAATGATGACCCACTAATAACTCAATGTTCGGAGTGCAATGATGACCCGCTAATAACTCAATATTCGGAGTGCAATGATGATCCGCTAATAACTCAATATTCGGAGTGCAATGATGACCCGCTAATAACTCAATTTTCGGAGTGCAATGATGACCCGCTAATAACTCAATATTCGGAGTGCAATGATGATCCCGCTAATAACTCAATATTCGGAGTACAATGATGACCCAACATTCGGAGTCCAATGATGACCCACTAATAACTCAATGTTCGGAGTACAATGATGACCCGTAATAACTCAATGTTCGGAGTACAATGATGACCCACTAATAACTCAACGTTCGGAGTGCAATGATGACCCGCTAATAACTCAACGTTCGGAGTGCAATGATGACCCACTAATAACTCAATGTTCGGAGTGCAATGATGAGACCCGCTAATAACTCAATGTTCGGAGTGCAATGATGATGACCCGCTAATAACTCAACGTTCGGAGTACAATGATGAGACCCGCTAATAACTCAACGTTCGGAGTGCAATGATGAGACCCACTAATAACTCAACGTTCGGAGTGCAATGATGAGACCCACTAAAACTCAACGTTCGGAGTACAATGATGATGACCCACTAATAACTCAACGTTCGGAGTACAATGATGATGACCCGCTAATAACTCAACGTTCGGAGTACAATGATGACCCACTAATAACTCAACGTTCGGAGTGCAATGATGATGACCCGCTAATAACGTTCGGAGAGCAATGATGATGACCCGCTAATAACTCAATATTCGGAGTGCAATGATGATGACCCGCTAATAACTCAATGTTCGGAGTACAATGATGACCCGCTAATAACTCAACGTTCGGAGTGCAATGATGACCCGCTAATAACTCAACGTTCGGAGTGCAATGATGACCCGCTAATAACTCAATGTTCGGAGTACAATGATGACCCGCTAATAACTCAACGTTCGGAGTACAATGATGACCCACTAATAACTCAACGTTCGGAGTACAATGATGACCCGCTAATAACTCAACGTTCGGAGTGCAATGATGACCCGCTAATAACTCAATGTTCGGAGTGCAATGATGAACCGCTATTAACTCAACGTTCGGAGTACAATGATGACCCACTAATAACTCAACGTTCGGAGTGCAATGATGACCCGCTAATAACTCAATGTTCGGAGTGCAATGATGAGACCCACTAATAACTCAATGTTCGGAGTGCAATGATGATACCCACTAATAACTCAATGTTCGGAGTGCAATGATGAGACCCACTAATAACTCAACGTTCGGAGTGCAATGATGACCCACTAATAACTCAATGTTCGGAGACCAATGATGAGACCCACTAATAACTCAACGTTCGGAGAGCAATGATGAGACCCACTAATAACTCAATATTCGGAGTGCAATGATGAGACCCACTAATAACTCAATATTCGGAGTGCAATGATGAGACCCACTAATAACTCAATATTCGGAGTGCAATGATGAGACCCACTAATAACTCAATATTCGGAGTGCAATGATGAGACCCACTAATAACTCAATATTCGGAGTACAATGATGATGACCCGCTAATAACTCAATATTCGGAGTACAATGATGACCCGCTAATAACTCAATATTCGGAGTACAATGATGACCCGCTAATAACTCAATATTCGGAGTACAATGATGTCCCGCTAATAACTCAATATTCGGAGTGCAATGATGACCCACTAATAACTCAATATTCGGAGTGCAATGATGACCCACTAATAACTCAATGTTCGGAGTGCAATGATGACCCGCTAATAACTCAATATTCGGAGTGCAATGATATCCCGCTAATAACTCAATATTCGGAGTGCAATGATGTCCCGCTAATAACTCAATATTCGGAGTCCAATGATGATGACCCGCTAATAACTCAATATTCGGAGTCAATGATGATGACCCGCTAATAACTCAACGTTCGGAGTACAATGATGAGACCCGCTAATAACTCAACGTTTGGAGTGCAATGATGAGACCCACTAATAACTCAACGTTCGGAGTGCAATGATGAGATCCATTAATAACTCAATGCTCGGAGTGCAATGATGAGACCCGCTAATAACTCAAAGTTCGGAGTACAATGATGATGACCCACTAATAACTCAACGTTCGGAGTACAATGATGATGACCCGCTAATAACTCAATATTCGGAGTACAATGATGATGACCCGCTAATAACTCAATTTTCGGAGTACAATGATGACCCGCTAATAACTCAATATTCGGAGTACAATGATGTCCCGCTAATAACTCAATATTCGGAGTGCAATGATGACCCACTAATAACTCAATGTTCGGAGTGCAATGATGACCCACTAATAACTCAATATTCGGAGTGCAATGATGACCCGCTAATAACTCAATGTTCGGAGTGCAATGATGAGACCCGCTAATAACTCAATGTTCGGAGTGCAATGATGATGACCCGCTAATAACTCAACGTTCGGAGTGCAATGATGACCCACTAATAACTCAATGTTCGGAGTGCAATGATGAGACCCGCTAATAACTCAACGTTCGGAGTACAATGATGATGACCCACTAATAACTCAACGTTCGGAGTACAATGATGACCCACTAATAACTCAATGTTCGGAGTACAATGATGACCCGCTAATAACTCAATATTCGGAGTGCAATGATGATAACCCGCTAATAACTCAACGTTCGGAGTACAATGATGACCCACTAATAACTCAATGTTCGGAGTACAATGATGACCCGCTAATAACGTTCGGAGTGCAATGATGATGACCCGCTAATAACTCAATATTCGGAGTGCAATGATGATGCCCGCTAATAACTCAATGTTCGGAGTACAATGATGACCCGCTAATAACTCAACGTTCGGAGTGCAATGATGACCCGCTAATAACTCAACGTTCGGAGTACAATGATGACCCGCTAATAACTCAACGTTCGGAGTACAATGATGACCCACTAATAACTCAACGTTCGGAGTACAATGATGACCCGCTAATAACTCAACGTTCGGAGTGCAATGATGACCCGCTAATAACTCAACGTTCGGAGTACAATGATGACCCACTAATAACTCAACGTTCGGAGTGCAATGATGACCCGCTAATAACTCAACGTTCGGAGTGCAATGATGATACCCACTAATAACTCAATGTTCGGAGTGCAATGATGAGACCCACTAATAACTCAATGTTCGGAGTGCAATGATGAGACCCACTAATAACTCAACGTTCGGAGTGCAATGATGACCCACTAATAACTCAATGTTCGGAGACCAATGATGAGACCCACTAATAACTCAATATTCGGAGAGCAATGATGAGACCCACTAATAACTCAATATTCGGAGTGCAATGATGAAACCCACTAATAACTCAATGTTCGGAGTGCAATGATGAGACCCACTAATAACTCAATATTCGGAGTGCAATGATGAGACCCACTAATAACTCAATATTCGGAGTGCAATGATGAGACCCACTAATAACTCAATATTCGGAGTACAATGATGATGACCCGCTAATAACTCAATATTCGGAGTACAATGATGTCCCGCTAATAACTCAATGTTCGGAGTACAATGATGACCCGCTAATAACTCAATATTCGGAGTGCAATGATGATGACCCACTAATAACTCAATGTTCGGAGTGCAATGATGACCCACTAATAACTCAATGTTCGGAGTGCAATGATGACCCACTAATAACTCAACGTTCGGAGTACAATGATGACCCACTAATAACTCAACGTTCGGAGTGCAATGATGATGACCCGCTAATAACGTTCGGAGTGCAATGATGATGACCCGCTAATAACTCAATGTTCGGAGTGCAATGATGACCCGCTAATAACTCAATATTCGGAGTGCAATGATGATGCCCGCTAATAACTCAATGTTCGGAGTACAATGATGACCCGCTAATAACTCAACGTTCGGAGTGCAATGATGACCCGCTAATAACTCAATGTTCGGAGTACAATGATGACCCGCTAATAACTCAACGTTCGGAGTGCAATGATGACCCGCTAATAACTCAATGTTCGGAGTACAATGATGACCCGCTAATAACTCAACGTTCGGAGTACAATGATGACCCACTAATAACTCAATGTTCGGAGTACAATGATGATGACCCACTAATAACTCAATGTTCGGAGTGCAATGATGATGACCCGCTAATAACTCAATGTTCGGAGTACAATGATGATGACCCACTAATAACTCAATGTTCGGAGTACAATGATGATGACCCACTAATAACTCAATGTTCGGAGTACAATGATGATGACCCACTAATAACTCAACGTTCGGAGTGCAATGATGACCCGCTAATAACTCAACGTTCGGAGTGCAATGATGATGACCCGCTAATAACTCAATGTTCGGAGTGCAAAGATGATGACCCACTAATAACTCAATGTTCGGAGTACAATAATGATGACCCACTAATAACTCAATGTTCGGAGTACAATGATGATGACCCACTAATAACTCAACGTTCGGAGTACAATGATGACCCACTAATAACTCAACGTTCGGAGTGCAATGATGATGACCCGCTAATAACGTTCGGAGAGCAATGATGATGACCCGCTAATAACTCAATGTTCGGAGTACAATGATGACCCACTAATAACTCAATGTTCGGAGTGCAATGATGATACCCGCTAATAACTCAACGTTCGGAGTACAATGATGACCCACTAATAACTCAATGTTCGGAGTACAATGATGACCCGCTAATAACGTTCGGAGAGCAATGATGATGACCCGCTAATAACTCAATATTCGGAGTGCAATGATGATGCCCCGCTAATAACTCAATGTTCGGAGTACAATGATGACCCGCTAATAACTCAACGTTCGGAGTGCAATGATGACCCGCTAATAACTCAATGTTCGGAGTACAATGATGACCCGCTAATAACTCAACGTTCGGAGTACAATGATGACCCACTAATAACTCAACGTTCGGAGTACAATGATGACCCGCTAATAACTCAACGTTCGGAGTACAATGATGACCCGCTAATAACTCAACGTTCGGAGTGCAATGATGACCCGCTAATAACTCAACGTTCGGAGTACAATGATGACCCACTAATAACTCAACGTTCGGAGTGCAATGATGAGACCCACTAATAACTCAATGTTCGGAGTGCAATGATGAGACCCACTAATAACTCAATATTCGGAGTGCAATGATGACCCACTAATAACTCAATTTCGGAGTGCAATGATGACCCACTAATAACTCAATATTCGGAGTGCAATGATGACCCACTAATAACTCAATGTTCGGAGTGCAATGATGACCCACTAATAACTCAATGTTCGGAGTGCAATGATGACCCGCTAATAACTCAATGTTCGGAGTACAATGATGACCCGCTAATAACTCAATATTCGGAGTACAATGATGTCCCGCTAATAACTCAATATTCGGAGTGCAATGATGACCCACTAATAACTCAATGTTCGGAGTGCAATGATGACCCACTAATAACTCAATATTCGGAGTGCAATGATGACCCGCTAATAACTCAATTTCGGAGTGCAATGATGACCCGCTAATAACTCAATATTCGGAGTGCAATGATATCCCGCTAATAACTCAATATTCGGAGTACAATGATGACCCAACGTTCGGAGTCCAATGATGACCCACTAATAACTCAATGTTCGGAGTACAATGATGACCCGCTAATAACTCAATGTTCGGAGTACAATGATGACCCACTAATAACTCAACGTTCGGAGTGCAATGATGACCCGCTAATAACTCAACGTTCGGAGTGCAATGATGACCCACTAATAACTCAATGTTCGGAGTGCAATGATGAGACCCGCTAATAACTCAATGTTCGGAGTGCAATGATGATGACCCGCTAATAACTCAACGTTCGGAGTACAATGATGAGACCCGCTAATAACTCAACGTTCGGAGTGCAATGATGAGACCCACTAATAACTCAACGTTCGGAGTGCAATGATGCGACCCACTAATAACTCAATGTTCGGAGTGCAATGATGAGACCCGCTAATAACTCAACGTTCGGAGTACAATGATGATGACCCACTAATAACTCAACGTTCGGAGTACAATGATGATGACCCGCTAATAACTCAACGTTCGGAGTACAATGATGACCCACTAATAACTCAACGTTCGGAGTACAATGATGACCCACTAATAACTCAACGTTCGGAGTGCAATGATGATGACCCGCTAATAACGTTCGGAGTGCAATGATGACCCGCTAATAACTCAATGTTCGGAGTGCAATGATGACCCGCTAATAACTCAATGTTCGGAGTGCAATGATGATGCCCCGCTAATAACTCAATGTTCGGAGTACAATGATGACCCGCTAATAACTCAACGTTCGGAGTGCAATGATGACCCGCTAATAACTCAATGTTCGGAGTACAATGATGACCCGCTAATAACTCAACGTTCGGAGTACAATGATGACCCACTAATAACTCAACGTTCGGAGTACAATGATGACCCGCTAATAACTCAACGTTCGGAGTGCAATGATGACCCGCTAATAACTCAATGTTCGGAGTGCAATGATGAACCGCTAATAACTCAACGTTCGGAGTACAATGATGACCCACTAATAACTCAACGTTCGGAGTGCAATGATGACCCGCTAATAACTCAATGTTCGGAGTGCAATGATGAGACCCACTAATAACTCAATGTTCGGAGTGCAATGATGATACCCACTAATAACTCAATGTTCGGAGTGCAATGATGAGACCCACTAATAACTCAATATTCGGAGTGCAATGATGACCCACTAATAACTCAACGTTCGGAGTGCAATGATGAGACCCACTAATAACTCAATATTCGGAGTACAATGATGATGACCCGCTAATAACTCAATATTCGGAGTACAATGATGACCCGCTAATAACTCAATATTCGGAGTACAATGATGACCCGCTAATAACTCAATATTCGGAGTACAATGATGACCCGCTAATAACTCAATATTCGGAGTGCAATGATGACCCACTAATAACTCAATATTCGGAGTGCAATGATGACCCACTAATAACTCAATGTTCGGAGTGCAATGATGACCCGCTAATAACTCAATATTCGGAGTGCAATGATGACCCGCTAATAACTCAATATTCGGAGTGCAATGATGACCCGCTAATAACTCAATATTCGGAGTGCAATGATGATGACCCGCTAATAACTCAATATTCGGAGTACAATGATGACCCGCTAATAACTCAACGTTCGGAGTGCAATGATGAGACCCACTAATAACTCAACGTTCGGAGTGCAATGATGACCCACTAATAACTCAATGTTCGGAGTGCAATGATGAGACCGCTAATAACTCAACGTTCGGAGTACAATGATGATGACCCACTAATAACTCAACGTTCGGAGTACAATGATGATGACCCGCTAATAACTCAATGTTCGGAGTACAATGATGACCCGCTAATAACTCAATTCGGAGTGCAATGATGACCCACTAATAACTCAATGTTCGGAGTGCAATGATGACCCAACGTTCGGAGTGCAATGATGACCCACTAATAACTCAATGTTCGGAGTACAATGATGACCCACTAATAACTCAATGTTCGGAGTACAATGATGATGACCCACTAATAACTCAACGTTCGGAGTACAATGATGACCCACTAATAACTCAACGTTCGGAGTGCAATGATGATGACCGCTAATAACGTTCGGAGTGCAATGATGATGACCCGCTAATAACTCAATGTTCGGAGTACAATGATGACCCACTAATAACTCAATGTTCGGAGTGCAATGATGATACCCGCTAATAACTCAACGTTCGGAGTACAATGATGACCCACTAATAACTCAATGTTCGGAGTGCAATGATGACCCGCTAATAACTCAATGTTCGGAGTGCAATGATGACCCGCTAATAACTCAACGTTCGGAGTGCAATGATGACCCACTAATAACTCAACGTTCGGAGTACAATGATGACCCGCTAATAACTCAACGTTCGGAGTGCAATGATGACCCGCTAATAACTCAACGTTCGGAGTGCAATGATGACCCACTAATAACTCAAGTTCGGAGTGCAATGATGACCCGCTAATAACTCAACGTTCGGAGTGCAATGATGATACCCACTAATAACTCAATGTTCGGAGTGCAATGATGAGACCCACTAATAACTCAATGTTCGGAGTGCAATGATGAGACCCACTAATAACTCAATATTCGGAGTGCAATGATGAGACCCACTAATAACTCAATATTCGGAGTACAATGATGATGACCCGCTAATAACTCAATATTCGGAGTACAATGATGACCCGCTAATAACTCAATATTCGGAGTACAATGATGACCCGCTAATAACTCAATGTTCGGAGTACAATGATGACCCGCTAATAACTCAATATTCGGAGTGCAATGATGACCCACTAATAACTCAATTTTCGGAGTGCAATGATGACCCGCTAATAACTCAATATTCGGAGTGCAATGATGACCCGCTAATAACTCAATATTCGGAGTACAATGATGACACAACGTTCGGAGTGCAATGATGACCCACTAATAACTCAATGTTCGGAGTACAATGATGACCCGCTAATAACTCAATGTTCGGAGTACAATGATGACCCACTAATAACTCAACGTTCGGAGTGCAATGATGACCCGCTAATAACTCAACGTTCGGAGTGCAATGATGACCCACTAATAACTCAATGTTCGGAGTGCAATGATGAGACCCGCTAATAACTCAATGTTCGGAGTGCAATGATGATGACCCGCTAATAACTCAACGTTCGGAGTACAATGATGAGACCCGCTAATAACTCAACGTTCGGAGTGCAATGATGAGACCCACTAATAACTCAACGTTCGGAGTGCAATGATGAGACCCACTAAAAACTCAATGTTCGGAGTGCAATGATGAGACCCGCTAATAACTCAACGTTCGGAGTACAATGATGATGACCCACTAATAACTCAACGTTCGGAGTACAATGATGATGACCCGCTAATAACTCAACGTTCGGAGTACAATGATGACCCACTAATAACTCAACGTTCGGAGTACAATGATGACCCACTAATAACTCAACGTTCGGAGTGCAATGATGATGACCCGCTAATAACGTTCGGAGAGCAATGATGACCCGCTAATAACTCAATGTTCGGAGTGCAATGATGACCCGCTAATAACTCAATATTCGGAGTGCAATGATGACCCCGCTAATAACTCAATGTTCGGAGTACAATGATGACCCGCTAATAACTCAATGTTCGGAGTGCAATGATGACCCGCTAATAACTCAATATTCGGAGTGCAATGATGAGACCCACTAATAACTCAATATTCGGAGTGCAATGATGAGACCCACTAATAACTCAATATTCGGAGTACAATGATGATGACCCGCTAATAACTCAATGTTCGGAGTACAATGATGACCCGCTAATAACTCAATGTTCGGAGTACAATGATGACCCGCTAATAACTCAATATTCGGAGTACAATGATGACCCGCTAATAACTCAATATTCGGAGTGCAATGATGACCCACTAATAACTCAATGTTCGGAGTGCAATGATGACCCACTAATAACTCAACGTTCGGAGTGCAATGATGACCCGCTAATAACTCAACGTTCGGAGTGCAATGATGATCCCGCTAATAACTCAATGTTCGGAGTGCAATGATGACCCGCTAATAACTCAATATTCGGAGTGCAATGATGATGACCCGCTAATAACTCAATATTCGGAGTCAATGATGATGACCCGCTAATAACTCAACGTTCGGAGTACAATGATGAGACCCGCTAATAACTCAACGTTCGGAGTGCAATGATGAGACCCACTAATAACTCAACGTTCGGAGTGCAATGATGAGACCCATTAATAACTCAATGTTCGGAGTGCAATGATGAGACCCGCTAATAACTCAAGTTCGGAGTACAATGATGATGACCCACTAATAACTCAACGTTCGGAGTACAATGATGATGACCCGCTAATAACTCAATATTCGGAGTGCAATGATGACCCGCTAATAACTCAATGTTCGGAGTACAATGATGACCCGCTAATAACTCAATGTTCGGAGTACAATGATGACCCACTAATAACTCAACGTTCGGAGTGCAATGATGACCCGCTAATAACTCAACGTTCGGAGTGCAATGATGACCCGCTAATAACTCAATATTCGGAGTACAATGATGACCCAACGTTCGGAGTGCAATGATGACCCACTAATAACTCAATGTTCGGAGTACAATGATGACCCGCTAATAACTCAATGTTCGGAGTACAATGATGACCCACTAATAACTCAACGTTCGGAGTGCAATGATGACCCGCTAATAACTCAACGTTCGGAGTGCAATGATGACCCACTAATAACTCAATGTTCGGAGTGCAATGATGAGACCCGCTAATAACTCAATGTTCGGAGTGCAATGATGATGACCCGCTAATAACTCAACGTTCGGAGTACAATGATGAGACCCGCTAATAACTCAACGTTCGGAGTGCAATGATGAGACCCACTAATAACTCAACGTTCGGAGTGCAATGATGAGACCCACTAATAACTCAACGTTCGGAGTGCAATGATGATGACCCACTAATAACTCAACGTTCGGAGTACAATGATGATGACCCGCTAATAACTCAACGTTCGGAGTACAATGATGACCCACTAATAACTCAACGTTCGGAGTACAATGATGACCCACTAATAACTCAACGTTCGGAGTGCAATGATGATGACCCGCTAATAACGTTCGGAGAGCAATGATGATGACCCGCTAATAACTCAATGTTCGGAGTGCAATGATGACCCGCTAATAACTCAATATTCGGAGTGCAATGATGATGACCCGCTAATAACTCAATGTTCGGAGTACAATGATGACCCGCTAATAACTCAACGTTCGGAGTGCAATGATGACCCGCTAATAACTCAATGTTCGGAGTACAATGATGACCCGCTAATAACTCAACGTTCGGAGTGCAATGATGACCCACTAATAACTCAACGTTCGGAGTGCAATGATGACCCGCTAATAACTCAACGTTCGGAGTGCAATGATGACCCGCTAATAACTCAATGTTCGGAGTGCAATGATGAACCGCTAATAACTCAACGTTCGGAGTACAATGATGAGACCCGCTAATAACTCAACGTTCGGAGTGCAATGATGAGACCCACTAATAACTCAACGTTCGGAGTGCAATGATGAGACCCACTAATAACTCAATGTTCGGAGTGCAATGATGAGACCCGCTAATAACTCAAAGTTCGGAGTACAATGATGATGACCCACTAATAACTCAACGTTCGGAGTACAATGATGATGACCCGCTAATAACTCAATATTCGGAGTGCAATGATGACCCGCTAATAACTCAATTTTCGGAGTGCAATGATGACCCGCTAATAACTCAATATTCGGAGTGCAATGATATCCCGCTAATAACTCAATATTCGGAGTACAATGATGACCCAACGTTCGGAGTCCAATAATGACCCACTAATAACTCAATGTTCGAAGTACAATGATGACCCGGTAATAACTCAATGTTCGGAGTACAATGATGACCCACTAATAACTCAACGTTCGGATGCAATGATGACCCGCTAATAACTCAACGTTCGGAGTGCAATGATGACCCACTAATAACTCAATGTTCGGAGTGCAATGATGAGACCCGCTAATAACTCAATGTTCGGAGTGCAATGATGATGACCCGCTAATAACTCAACGTTCGGAGTACAATGATGAGACCCGCTAATAACTCAACGTTTGGAGTGCAATGATGAGACCCACTAATAACTCAACGTTCGGAGTGCAATGATGCGACCCATAAAAACTCAACGTTCGGAGTACAATGATGATGACCCACTAATAACTCAACGTTCGGAGTACAATGATGATGACCCGCTAATAACTCAACGTTCGGAGTACAATGATGACCCACTAATAACTCAACGTTCGGAGTACAATGATGACCCACTAATAACTCAACGTTCGGAGTGCAATGATGATGACCCGCTAATAACGTTCGGAGAGCAATGATGATGACCCGCTAATAACTCAATGTTCGGAGTGCAATGATGACCCGCTAATAACTCAATATTCGGAGTGCAATGATGATGACCCCGCTAATAACTCAATGTTCGGAGTACAATGATGACCCGCTAATAACTCAACGTTCGGAGTGCAATGATGACCCGCTAATAACTCAATGTTCGGAGTACAATGATGACCCGCTAATAACTCAACGTTCGGAGTACAATGATGACCCACTAATAACTCAACGTTCGGAGTACAATGATGACCCGCTAATAACTCAACGTTCGGAGTGCAATGATGACCCGCTAATAACTCAATGTTCGGAGTGCAATGATGACCCGCTAATAACTCAACGTTCGGAGTACAATGATGACCCACTAATAACTCAACGTTCGGAGTGCAATGATGACCCGCTAATAACTCAATGTTCGGAGTGCAATGATGAGACCCACTAATAACTCAATGTTCGGAGTGCAATGATGATACCCACTAATAACTCAATGTTCGGAGTGCAATGATGAGACCCACTAATAACTCAATGTTCGGAGTGCAATGATGAGACCCACTAATAACTCAATATTCGGAGTGCAATGATGAGACCCACTAATAACTCAATATTCGGAGTGCAATGATGAGACCCACTAATAACTCAATATTCGGAGTACAATGATGATGACCCGCTAATAACTCAATATTCGGAGTACAATGATGACCCGCTAATAACTCAATATTCGGAGTACAATGATGACCCGCTAATAACTCAATATTCGGAGTACAATGATGTCCCGCTAATAACTCAATATTCGGAGTGCAATGATGACCCACTAATAACTCAATATTCGGAGTGCAATGATGACCCGCTAATAACTCAACGTTCGGAGTGCAATGATGACCCGCTAATAACTCAACATTCGGAGTGCAATGATGACCCGCTAATAACTCAATATTCGGAGTGCAATGATGACCCGCTAATAACTCAATATTCGGAGTGCAATGATATCCCGCTAATAACTCAATATTCGGAGTGCAATGATGTCCCGCTAATAACTCAATATTCGGAGTCCAATGATGATGACCCGCTAATAACTCAATATTCGGAGTCAATGATGATGACCCGCTAATAACTCAACGTTCGGAGTACAATGATGAGACCCGCTAATAACTCAACGTTCGGAGTGCAATGATGAGACCCACTAATAACTCAACGTTCGGAGTGCAATGATGAGATCCATTAATAACTCAATGCTCGGAGTGCAATGATGAGACCAGCTAATAACTCAAAGTTCGGAGTACAATGATGATGACCCACTACTAACTCAACGTTCGGAATACAATGATGATGACCCGCTAATAACTCAATATTCGGAGTGCAATGATGACCCGCTAATAACTCAATTTTCGGAGTGCAATGATGACCCGCTATTAACTCAATATTCGGAGTGCAATGATATCCCGCTAATAACTCAATATTCGGAGTACAATGATGACCCAACGTTCGGAGTCCAATAATGACCCACTAATAACTCAATGTTCGAAGTACAATGATGACCCGGTAATAACTCAATGTTCGGAGTACAATGATGACCCACTAATAACTCAACGTTCGGATGCAATGATGACCCGCTAATAACTCAACGTTCGGAGTGCAATGATGACCCACTAATAACTCAATGTTCGGAGTGCAATGATGAGACCCGCTAATAACTCAATGTTCGGAGTGCAATGATGATGACCCGCTAATAACTCAACGTTCGGAGTACAATGATGAGACCCGCTAATAACTCAACGTTCGGAGTGCAATGATGAGACCCACTAATAACTCAACGTTCGGAGTGCAATGATGCGACCCATTAAAAACTCAACGTTCGGAGTACAATGATGATGACCCACTAATAACTCAACGTTCGGAGTACAATGATGATGACCCGCTAATAACTCAACGTTCGGAGTACAATGATGACCCACTAATAACTCAACGTTCGGAGTACAATGATGACCCACTAATAACTCAACGTTCGGAGTGCAATGATGATGACCCGCTAATAACGTTCGGAGAGCAATGATGATGACCCGCTAATAACTCAATGTTCGGAGTGCAATGATGACCCGCTAATAACTCAATATTCGGAGTGCAATGATGATGCCCCGCTAATAACTCAATGTTCGGAGTACAATGATGACCCGCTAAAAACTCAACGTTCGGAGTGCAATGATGACCCGCTAATAACTCAATGTTCGGAGTACAATGATGACCCCCTAATAACTCAACGTTCGGAGTACAATGATGAGACCCACTAATAACTCAATGTTCGGAGTGCAATGATGATACCCACTAATAACTCAATGTTCGGAGTGCAATGATGAGACCCACTAATAACTCAACGTTCGGAGTGCAATGATGACCCACTAATAACTCAATGTTCGGAGACCAATGATGAGACCCACTAATAACTCAACGTTCGGAGAGCAATGATGAGACCCACTAATAACTCAATATTCGGAGTGCAATGATGAGACCCACTAATAACTCAATATTCGGAGTGCAATGATGAGACCCACTAATAACTCAATATTCGGAGTACAATGATGATGACCCGCTAATAACTCAATATTCGGAGTACAATGATGACCCGCTAATAACTCAATATTCGGAGTACAATGATGACCCGCTAATAACTCAATATTCGGAGTACAATGATGTCCCGCTAATAACTCAATATTCGGAGTGCAATGATGACCCACTAATAACTCAATATTCGGAGTACAATGATGATGACCCACTAATAACTCAATATTCGGAGTCAATGATGATGACCCGCTAATAACTCAACGTTCGGAGTGCAATGATGAGACCCGCTAATAACTCAACGTTCGGAGTGCAATGATGAGACCCATTAATAACTCAATGCTCGGAGTGCAATGATGAGACCCGCTAATAACTCAAAGTTCGGAGTACAATGATGATGACCCACTAATAACTCAACGTTCGGAGTACAATGATGATGACCCGCTAATAACTCAATATTCGGAGTACAATGATGATGACCCGCTAATAACTCAATTTTCGGAGTACAATGATGACCCGCTAATAACTCAATATTCGGAGTACAATGATGTCCCGCTAATAACTCAATATTCGGAGTGCAATGATGACCCACTAATAACTCAATGTTCGGAGTGCAATGATGACCCACTAATAACTCAATATTCGGAGTGCAATGATGACCCGCTAATAACTCAATTTTCGGAGTGCAATGATGACCCGCTAATAACTCAATATTCGGAGTGCAATGATATCCCGCTAATAACTCAATATTCGGAGTACAATGATGACCCAACGTTCGGAGTCCAATAATGACCCACTAATAACTCAATGTTCGGAGTGCAATGATGATGACCCGCTAATAACTCAACGTTCGGAGTACAATGATGAGACCCACTAATAACTCAACGTTCGGAGTGCAATGATGCGACCCATTAAAAACTCAATGTTCGGAGTGCAATGATGAGACCCGCTAATAACTCAACGTTCGGAGTACAATGATGATGACCCACTAATAACTCAACGTTCGGAGTACAATGATGACCCACTAATAACTCAATATTCGGAGTACAATGATGACGACCCACTAATAACTCAACGTTCGGAGTACAATGATGATAACCCGCTAATAACTCAACGTTCGGAGTACAATGATGACCCACTAATAACTCAATGTTCGGAGTACAATGATGACCCGCTAATAACTCAATATTCGGAGTGCAATGATGATAACCCGCTAATAACTCAACGTTCGGAGTACAATGATGACCCACTAATAACTCAATGTTCGGAGTGCAATGATGACCCACTAATAACTCAACGTTCGGAGTACAATGATGACCCACTAATAACTCAACGTTCGGAGTGCAATGATGATGCCCCGCTAATAACTCAATGTTCGGAGTACAATGATGACCCGCTAATAACTCAACGTTCGGAGTGCAATGATGACCCGCTAATAACTCAATGTTCGGAGTACAATGATGACCCGCTAATAACTCAACGTTCGGAGTACAATGATGACCCGCTAATAACTCAACGTTCGGAGTACAATGATGACCCACTAATAACTCAACGTTCGGAGTACAATGATGAGACCCACTAATAACTCAACGTTCGGAGTGCAATGATGAGACCCACTAATAACTCAACGTTCGGAGTGCAATGATGAGACCCACTAATAACTCAATGTTCGGAGTGCAATGATGAGACCCACTAATAACTCAATGTTCGGAGTGCAATGATGAGACCCACTAATAACTCAACGTTCGGAGTGCAATGATGAGACCCACTAATAACTCAATATTCGGAGTGCAATGATGACCCGCTAATAACTCAACGTTCGGAGTGCAATGATGACCCACTAATAACTCAACGTTCGGAGTACAATGATGACCCACTAATAACTCAACGTTCGGAGTGCAATGATGACCCGATAATAACTCAATATTCGGAGTGCAATGATGACCCTAATAACTCAATATTCGGAGTGCAATGATGGCCCGCTAATAACTCAATATTCGGAGTGCAATGATGACCCACTAATAACTCAATGTTCGGAGTGCAATGATGACCCACTAATAACTCAATGTTCGGAGTGCAATGATGGCCCGCTAATAACTCAATATTCGGAGTGCAATGATGGCCCGCTAATAACTCAATGTTCGGAGTGCAATGATGCCCGCTAATAACTCAATGTTCGGAGTGCAATGATGACCCGCTAATAACTCAACGTTCGGAGTGCAATGATGACCCACTAATAACTCAACGTTCGGAGTGCAATGATGACCATCTAATAACTCAATATTCGGAGTGCAATGATGACCCACTAATAACTCAATGTTCGGAGTGCAATGATGACCCACTAATAACTCAATGTTCGGAGTGCAATGATGAGACCCACTAATAACTCAATGTTCGGAGTGCAATGATGAGACCCACTAATAACTCAACGTTCGGAGTGCAATGATGAGACCCACTAATAACTCAATATTCGGAGTGCAATGATGACCCGCCAATAACTCAACGTTCGGAGTGCAATGATGACCCACTAATAACTCAACGTTCGGAGTACAATGATGACCCACTAATAACTCAACGTTCGGAGTGCAATGATGACCCGATAATAACTCAATATTCGGAGTGCAATGATGTCCCTCTAATAACTCAATATTCGGAGTGCAATGATGACCCGCTAATAACTCAATATTCGGAGTGCAATGATGACCAACTAATAACTCAATGTTCGGAGTGCAATGATGACCAACTAATAACTCAATGTTCGGAGTGCAATGATGGCCCGCTAATAACTCAATATTCGGAGTGCAATGATGACCCGCTAATAACTCAATGTTCGGAGTGCAATGATTGCCCGCTAATAACTCAATGTTCGGAGTGCAATGATGACCCGCTAATAACTCAACGTTCGGAGTGCAATGATGACCCACTAATAACTCAACGTTCGGAGTGCAATGATGACCACTAATAACTCAATATTCGGAGTGCAATGATGACCCACTAATAACTCAATGTTCGGAGTGCAATGATGACCCACTAATAACTCAATGTTCGGAGTGCAATGATGACCCGCTAATAACTCAATATTCGGAGTGCAATGATGACCCACTAATAACTCAATGTTCGGAGTGCAATGATGACCCGCTAATAACTCAATTTCGGAGTGCAATGATGACCCACTAATAACTCAACGTTCGGAGTGCAATGATGACCCGCTAATAACTCAACGTTCGGAGTGCAATGATGACCCGCTAATAACTCAACGTTCGGAGTGCAATGATGAGACCCGCTAATAACTCAATGTTCGGAGTGCAATGATGATGACCCGCTAATAACTCAACGTTCGGAGTGCAATGATGATGACCCGCTAATAACTCAACGTTCGGAGTGCAATGATGACCCACTAATAACTCAACGTTCGGAGTGCAATGATGCGACCCATTAAAAACTCAACGTTCGGAGTGCAATGATGATGACCCGCTAATAACTCAATGTTCGGAGTACAATGATGACCCACTAAAAACTCAACGTTCGGAGTGCAATGATGACCCGCTAATAACTCAATGTTCGGAGTGCAATGATGAGACCAGCTAATAACTCAATGTTCGGAGTACAATGATGACCCACTAAAAACTCAACGTTCGGAGTGCAATGATGACCCGCTAATAACTCAATGTTCGGAGTGCAATGATGAGACCCGCTAATAACTCAATGTTCGGAGTACAATGATGACCCACTAAAAACTCAATGTTCGGAGTGCAATGATGACCCACTAATAACTCAATGTTCGGAGTACAATGATGACCCACTAATAACTCAATGTTCGGAGTACAATGATGACCCGCTAATAACTCAATGTTCGGAGTGCAATGATGACCCGCTAATAACTCAATGTTCGGAGTACAATGATGACCCGCTAATAACTCAACGTTCGGAGTACAATGATGACCCGCTAATAACTCAATGTTCGGAGTACAATGATGACCGCTAATAACTCAATGTTCGGAGTACAATGATGACCCGCTAATAACTCAACGTTCGGAGTACAATGATGACCCACTAATAACTCAATGTTCGGAGCACAATGATGACCCGCTAATAACTCAATATTCGGAGTGCAATGATGTCCCGCTAATAACTCAATATTCGGAGTGCAATGATGACCCGCTAATAACTCAATATTCGGAGTACAATGATGACCCACTAATAACGTTCGGAGTGCAATGATGACCCACTAATAACTCAATGTTCGGAGTACAATGATGACCCGCTAATAACTCAATGTTCGGAGTACAATGATGACCCACTAATAACTCAACGTTCGGAGTGCAATGATGAGATCCATTAATAACTCAATGCTCGGAGTGCAATGATGAGACCAGCTAATAACTCAAAGTTCGGAGTACAATGATGATGACCCACTAATAACTCAACGTTCGGAGTACAATGATGATGACCCGCTAATAACTCAATATTCGGAGTGCAATGATGACCCGCTAATAACTCAATTTTCGGAGTGCAATGATGACCCGCTAATAACTCAATATTCGGAGTGCAATGATATCCCGCTAATAACTCAATATTCGGAGTACAATGATGACCCAACGTTCGGAGTCCAATAATGACCCACTAATAACTCAATGTTCGAAGTACAATGATGACCCGCTAATAACTCAATGTTCGGAGTACAATGATGACCCACTAATAACTCAACGTTCGGAGTGCAATGATGACCCGCTAATAACTCAACGTTCGGAGTGCAATGATGACCCACTAATAACTCAATGTTCGGAGTGCAATGATGAGACCCGCTAATAACTCAATGTTCGGAGTGCAATGATGATGACCCGCTAATAACTCAACGTTCGGAGTACAATGATGAGACCCGCTAATAACTCAACGTTCGGAGTGCAATGATGAGACCCACTAATAACTCAACGTTCGGAGTGCAATGATGCGACCCATTAAAAACTCAACGTTCGGAGTACAATGATGATGACCCACTAATAACTCAACGTTCGGAGTACAATGATGATGACCCGCTAATAACTCAACGTTCGGAGTACAATGATGACCCACTAATAACTCAACGTTCGGAGTACAATGATGACCCACTAATAACTCAACGTTCGGAGTGCAATGATGATGACCCGCTAATAACGTTCGGAGAGCAATGATGATGACCCGCTAATAACTCAATGTTCGGAGTGCAATGATGACCCGCTAATAACTCAATATTCGGAGTGCAATGATGATGCCCCGCTAATAACTCAATGTTCGGAGTACAATGATGACCCGCTAAAAACTCAACGTTCGGAGTGCAATGATGACCCGCTAATAACTCAATGTTCGGAGTACAATGATGACCCCCTAATAACTCAACGTTCGGAGTACAATGATGAGACCCACTAATAACTCAATGTTCGGAGTGCAATGATGATACCCACTAATAACTCAATGTTCGGAGTGCAATGATGAGACCCACTAATAACTCAACGTTCGGAGTGCAATGATGACCCACTAAAAACTCAATGTTCGGAGACCAATGATGAGACCCACTAATAACTCAACGTTCGGAGAGCAATGATGAGACCCACTAATAACTCAATATTCGGAGTGCAATGATGAGACCCACTAATAACTCAATATTCGGAGTGCAATGATGAGACCCACTAATAACTCAATATTCGGAGTACAATGATGATGACCCGCTAATAACTCAATATTCGGAGTACAATGATGACCCGCTAATAACTCAATATTCGGAGTACAATGATGACCCGCTAATAACTCAATATTCGGAGTACAATGATGTCCCGCTAATAACTCAATATTCGGAGTGCAATGATGACCCACTAATAACTCAATATTCGGAGTACAATGATGATGACCCACTAATAACTCAATATTCGGAGTCAATGATGATGACCCGCTAATAACTCAACGTTCGGAGTGCAATGATGAGACCCGCTAATAACTCAACGTTCGGAGTGCAATGATGAGATCCATTAATAACTCAATGCTCGGAGTGCAATGATGAGACCCGCTAATAACTCAAAGTTCGGAGTACAATGATGATGACCCACTACTAACTCAACGTTCGGAGTACAATGATGATGACCCGCTAATAACTCAATATTCGGAGTACAATGATGATGACCCGCTAATAACTCAATTTTCGGAGTACAATGACGACCCGCTAATAACTCAATATTCGGAGTACAATGATGTCCCGCTAATAACTCAATATTCGGAGTGCAATGATGACCCACTAATAACTCAATGTTCGGAGTGCAATGATGACCCACTAATAACTCAATATTCGGAGTGCAATGATGACCCGCTAATAACTCAATTTTCGGAGTGCAATGATGACCCGCTAATAACTCAATATTCGGAGTGCAATGATATCCCGCTAATAACTCAATATTCGGAGTACAATGATGACCCAACGTTCGGAGTCCAATAATGACCCACTAATAACTCAATGTTCGGAGTGCAATGATGATGACCCGCTAATAACTCAACGTTCGGAGTACAATGATGAGACCCACTAATAACTCAACGTTCGGAGTGCAATGATGCGACCCATTAAAAACTCAATGCTCGGAGTGCAATGATGAGACCCGCTAATAACTCAACGTTCGGAGTACAATGATGATGACCCACTAATAACTCAACGTTCGGAGTACAATGATGACCCACTAATAACTCAATATTCGCAGTACAATGATGACGACCCACTAATAACTCAACGTTCGGAGTACAATGATGATAACCCGCTAATAACTCAACGTTCGGAGTACAATGATGACCCACTAATAACTCAATGTTCGGAGCACAATGATGACCCGCTAATAACTCAATATTCGGAGTGCAATGATGATAACCCGCTAATAAGTCAACGTTCGGAGTACAATGATGACCCACTAATAACTGAATGTTCGGAGTGCAATGATGACCCACTAATAACTCAACGTTCGGAGTACAATGATGACCCACTAATAACTCAACGTTCGGAGTGCAATGATGATGCCCCGCTAATAACTCAATGTTCGGAGTACAATGATGACCCGCTAATAACTCAACGTTCGGAGTGCAATGATGACCCGCTAATAACTCAATGTTCGGAGTACAATGATGACCCGCTAATAACTCAACGTTCGGAGTACAATGATGACCCGCTAATAACTCAACGTTCGGAGTACAATGATGACCCACTAATAACTCAACGTTCGGAGTACAATGATGAGACCCACTAATAACTCAACGTTCGGAGTGCAATGATGAGACCCACTAATAACTCAACGTTCGGAGTGCAATGATGAGACCCATTAATAACTCAATGTTCGGAGTGCAATGATGAGACCCACTAATAACTCAATGTTCGGAGTGCAATGATGAGACCCACTAATAACTCAACGTTCGGAGTGCAATGATGAGACCCACAATAACTCAATATTCGGAGTGCAATGATGACCCGCCAATAACTCAACGTTTGGAGTGCATTGATGACCCACTAATAACTCAACGTTCGGAGTACAATGATGACCCACTAATAACTCAACGTTCGGAGTGCAATGATGACCTGATAATAACTCAATATTCGGAGTGCAATGATGTCCCTCTAATAACTCAATATTCGGAGTGCAATGATGGCCCGCTAATAACTCAATATTCGGAGTGCAATGATGACCAACTAATAACTCAATGTTCGGAGTGCAATGATGACCAACTAATAACTCAATGTTCGGAGTGCAATAATGGCTCGCTAATAACTCAATATTCGGAGTGCAATAATGGCCCGCTAATAACTCAATGTTCGGAGTGCAATGATTGCCCGCTAATAACTCAATGTTCGGAGTGCAATGATGACCCGCTAATAACTCAACGTTCGGAGTGCAATGATGACCCACTAATAACTCAACGTTCGGAAGTGCAATGATGACCATCTAATAACTCAATATTCGGAGTGCAATGATGACCCACTAATAACTCAATGTTCGGAGTGCAATGATGACCCACTAATAACTCAATGTTCGGAGTGCAATGATGAGACCCACTAATAACTCAATGTTCGGAGTGCAATGATGAGACCCACTAATAACTCAACGTTCGGAGTGCAATGATGAGACCCACAAATAACTCAATATTCGGAGTGCAATGATGACCCGCCAATAACTCAACGTTTGGAGTGCATTGATGACCCACTAATAACTCAACGTTCGGAGTACAATGATGACCCACTAATAACTCAACGTTCGGAGTGCAATGATGACCCGATAATAACTCAATATTCGGAGTGCAATGATGTCCCTCTAATAACTCAATATTCGGAGTGCAATGATGGCCCGCTAATAACTCAATATTCGGAGTGCAATGATGACCAACTAATAACTCAATGTTCGGAGTGCAATGATGACCAACTAATAACTCAATGTTCGGAGTGCAATGATGGCCCGCTAATAACTCAATATTCGGAGTGCAATGATGGCTCGCTAATAACTCAATGTTCGGAGTGCAATGATTGCCCGCTAATAACTCAATGTTCGGAGTGCAATGATGACCCGCTAATAACTCAACGTTCGGAGTGCAATGATGACCCACTAATAACTCAACGTTCGGAGTGCAATGATGACCATCTAATAACTCAATATTCGGAGTGCAATGATGACCCACTAATAACTCAATGTTCGGAGTGCAATGATGACCCACTAATAACTCAATGTTCGGAGTGCAATGATGACCCGCTAATAACTCAATATTCGGAGTGCAATGATGACCCACTAATAACTCAATGTTCGGAGTGCAATGATGACCCGCTAATAACTCAATTTTCGGAGTGCAATGATGACCCACTAATAACTCAACGTTCGGAGTGCAATGATGACCCGCTAATAACTCAACGTTCGGAGTGCAATGATGACCCGCTAATAACTCAACGTTCGGAGTGCAATGATGAGACCCGCTAATAACTCAATGTTCGGAGTGCAATGATGATGACCCGCTAATAACTCAACGTTCGGAGTGCAATGATGATGACCCGCTAATAACTCAACGTTTGGAGTGCAATGATGAGACCCACTAATAACTCAACGTTCGGAGTGCAATGATGCGACCCATTAAAAACTCAACGTTCGGAGTGCAATGATGATGACCCGCTAATAACTCAATGTTCGGAGTACAATGATGACCCACTAAAAACTCAACGTTCGGAGTGCAATGATGACCCGCTAATAACTCAATGTTCGGAGTGCAATGATGAGACCAGCTAATAACTCAATGTTCGGAGTACAATGATGACCCACTAAAAACTCAACGTTCGGAGTGCAATGATGACCCGCTAATAACTCAATGTTCGGAGTGCAATGATGAGACCCGCTAATAACTCAATGTTCGGAGTACAATGATGACCCACTAATAACTCAATGTTTTGAGTGCAATGATGACCCACTAATAACTCAATGTTCGGAGTACAATGATGACCCACTAATAACTCAATGTTCGGAGTACAATAATGACCCGCTAATAACTCAATGTTCGGAGTGCAATGATGACCCGCTAATAACTCAATGTTCGGAGTACAATGATGACCCGCTAATAACTCAACGTTCGGTGTACAATGATGACCCGCTAATAACTCAATGTTCGGAGTACAATGATGACCCGCTAATAACTCAATGTTCGGAGTACAATGATGACCCGCTAATAACTCAACGTTCGGAGTACAATGATGACCCACTAATAACTCAATGTTCGGAGCACAATGATGACCCGCTAATAACTCAATATTCGGGTGCAATGATGTCCCGCTAATAACTCAATATTCGGAGTGCAATGATGACCCGCTAATAACTCAATATTCGGAGTACAATGATGACCCACTAATAACGTTCGGAGTGCAATGATGACCCACTAATAACTCAATGTTCGAAGTACAATGATGACCGCTAATAACTCAATGTTCGGAGTACAATGATGACCCACTAATAACTCAACGTTCGGAGTGCAATGATGACCCGCTAATAACTCAACGCTCGGAGTGCAATGATGACCCGCTAATAACTCAACGTTCGGAGTACAATGATGATGACCCGCTAATAACTCAACGTTCGGAGTACAATGATGATGACCCGCTAATAACTCAACGTTCGGAGTACAATGATGATGACCCGCTAATAACTCAACGTTCGGAGTACATGATGATGAGCCGCTAATAACTCAACGTTCGGAGTACAATGATGACCCACTAATAACTCAACGTTCGGAGTGCAATGATGACCCGCTAATAACTCAACGTTCGGAGTGCAATGATGACCCGCTAATAACTCAATGTTCGGAGTGCAATGATGAGACCCGCTAATAACTCAACGTTCGGAGTACAATGATGATGACCCACTAATAACTCAACGTTCGGAGTACAATGATGATGACCGGCTAATAACTCAACGTTCGGAGTACAATGATGATGACCCGCTAATAACTCAACGTTCGGAGTACAATGATGACCCACTAATAACTCAATGTTCGGAGTGCAATGATGACCCGCTAATAACTCAACGTTCGGAGTACAATGATGATGACCCGCTAATAACTCAATGTTCGGAGTGCAATGATGATGACCCGCTAATAACGTTCGGAGAGCAATGATGATGACCCGCTAATAACTCAATGTTCGGAGTGCAATGATGACCCGCTAATAACTCAATATTCGGAGTGCAATGATGATGCCCCGCTAATAACTCAATGTTCGGAGTACAATGATGACCCGCTAAAAACTCAACGTTCGGAGTGCAATGATGACCCGCTAATAACTCAATGTTCGGAGTACAATGATGACCCCCTAATAACTCAACGTTCGGAGTACAATGATGAGACCCACTAATAACTCAATGTTCGGAGTGCAATGATGATACCCACTAATAACTCAATGTTCGGAGTGCAATGATGAGACCCACTAATAACTCAACGTTCGGAGTGCAATGATGACCCACTAAAAACTCAATGTTCGGAGACCAATGATGAGACCCACTAATAACTCAACGTTCGGAGAGCAATGATGAGACCCACTAATAACTCAATATTCGGAGTGCAATGATGAGACCCACTAATAACTCAATATTCGGAGTGCAATGATGAGACCCACTAATAACTCAATATTCGGAGTGCAATGATGAGACCCACTAATAACTCAATATTCGGAGTGCAATGATGAGACCCACTAATAACTCAATATTCGGAGTACAATGATGATGACCCGCTAATAACTCAATATTCGGAGTACAATGATGTCCCGCTAATAACTCAATATTCGGAGTACAATGACGACCCGCTAATAACTCAATATTCGGAGTACAATGATGTCCCGCTAATAACTCAATATTCGGAGTGCAATGATGACCCACTAATAACTCAATATTCGGAGTACAATGATGATGACCCACTAATAACTCAATATTCGGAGTCAATGATGATGACCCGCTAATAACTCAACGTTCGGAGTGCAATGATGAGACCCGCTAATAACTCAACGTTCGGAGTGCAATGATGAGATCCATTAATAACTCAATGCTCGGAGTGCAATGATGAGACCCGCTAATAACTCAAAGTTCGGAGTACAATGATGATGACCCACTAATAACTCAACGTTCGGAGTACAATGATGATGACCCGCTAATAACTCAATATTCGGAGTACAATGATGATGACCCGCTAATAACTCAATTTTCGGAGTACAATGATGACCCGCTAATAACTCAATATTCGGAGTACAATGATGTCCCGCTAATAACTCAATATTCGGAGTGCAATGATGACCCACTAATAAAAAGGAAAATCACTAATTCAGACAATTCGAGCAGCACAAGAACGACAAATGATATAAACCACGACACCTTTTAGGTATCAGTGAAAGAGAAAAGAAGAAGAAGAGAATGATGACCCACTAATAACTCAATGTTCGGAGTGCAATGATGACCCACTAATAACTCAATATTCGGAGTGCAATGATGACCCGCTAATAACTCAATTTTCGGAGTGCAATGATGACCCGCTAATAACTCAATATTCGGAGTGCAATGATATCCCGCTAATAACTCAATATTCGGAGTACAATGATGACCCAACGTTCGGAGTCCAATAATGACCCACTAATAACTCAATGTTCGGAGTGCAATGATGATGACCCGCTAATAACTCAACGTTCGGAGTACAATGATGAGACCCACTAATAACTCAAAATTCGGAGTGCAATGATGCGACCCATTAAAAACTCAATGCTCGGAGTGCAATGATGAGACCCGCTAATAACTCAACGTTCGGAGTACAATGATGATGACCCACTAATAACTCAACGTTCGGAGTACAATGATGACCCACTAATAACTGAATATTCGCAGTACAATGATGACGACCCACTAGTAACTCAACGTTCGGAGTACAATGATGATAACCCGCTAATAAGTCAACGTTCGGAGTACAATGATGACCCACTAATAACTGAATGTTCGGAGCACAATGATGACCCGCTAATAACTGAATATTCGGAGTGCAATGATGATAACCCGCTAATAAGTCAACGTTCGGAGTACAATGATGACCCACTAATAACTGAATGTTCGGAGTGCAATGATGACCCACTAATAACTCAACGTTCGGAGTACAATGATGACCCACTAATAACTCAACGTTCGGAGTGCAATGATGATGCCCCGCTAATAACTCAATGTTCGGAGTACAATGATGACCCGCTAATAACTCAACGTTCGGAGTGCAATGATGACCCGCTAATAACTCAATGTTCGGAGTACAATGATGACCCGCTAATAACTCAACGTTCGGAGTACAATGATGACCCGCTAATAACTCAACGTTCGGAGTACAATGATGACCCACTAATAACTCAACGTTCGGAGTACAATGATGAGACCCACTAATAACTCAACGTTCGGAGTGCAATGATGAGACCCACTAATAACTCAACGTTCGGAGTGCAATGATGAGACCCATTAATAACTCAATGTTCGGAGTGCAATGATGAGACCCACTAATAACTCAATGTTAGGAGTGCAATGATGAGACCCACTAATAACTCAACGTTCGGAGTGCAATGATGAGACCCACAAATAACTCAATATTCGGAGTGCAATGATGACCCGCCAATAACTCAACGTTTGGAGTGCATTGATGACCCACTAATAACTCAACGTTCGGAGTACAATGATGACCCACTAATAACTCAACGTTCGGAGTGCAATGATGACCCGATAATAACTCAATATTCGGAGTGCAATGATGTCCCTCTAATAACTCAATATTCGGAGTGCAATAATGGCTCGCTAATAACTCAATATTCGGAGTGCAATGATGACCAACTAATAACTCAATGTTCGGAGTGCAATGATGACCAACTAATAACTCAATGTTCGGAGTGCAATAATGGCTCGCTAATAACTCAATATTCGGAGTGCAATAATGGCTCGCTAATAACTCAATGTTCGGAGTGCAATGATTGCCCGCTAATAACGCAATGTTCGGAGTGCAATGATGACCCGCTAATAACTCAACGTTCGGAGTGCAATGATGACCCACTAATAACTCAACGTTCGAAGTGCAATGATGACCATCTAATAACTCAATATTCGGAGTGCAATGATGACCCACTAATAACTCAATGTTCGGAGTGCAATGATGACCCACTAATAACTCAATGTTCGGAGTGCAATGATGACCCGCTAATAACTCAATATTCGGAGTGCAATGATGACCCACTAATAACTCAATGTTCGGAGTGCAATGATGACCCGCTAATAACTCAATTTTCGGAGTGCAATGATGACCCACTAATAACTCAACGTTCGGAGTGCAATGATGACCCGCTAATAACTCAACGCTCGGAGTGCAATGATGACCCGCTAATAACTCAACGTTCGGAGTGCAATGATGAGACCCGCTAATAACTCAATGTTCGGAGTGCAATGATGATGACCCGCTAATAACTCAACGTTCGGAGTGCAATGATGATGACCCGCTAATAACTCAACGTTTGGAGTGCAATGATGAGACCCACTAATAACTCAACGTTCGGAGTGCAATGATGCGACCCATTAAAAACTCAACGTTCGGAGTGCAATGATGATGACCCGCTAATAACTCAATGTTCGGAGTACAATGATGACCCACTAAAACTCAACGTTCGGAGTGCAATGATGACCCGCTAATAACTCAATGTTCGGAGTGCAATGATGAGACCAGCTAATAACTCAATGTTCGGAGTACAATGATGACCCACTAAAAACTCAACGTTTGGAGTGCAATGATGACCCGCTAATAACTCAATGTTCGGAGTGCAATTATGAGACCCGCTATTAACTCAATGTTCGGAGTACAATGATGACCCACTAAAAACTCAATGTTTTGAGTGCAATGATGACCCACTAATAACTCAATGTTCGGAGTACAATGATGACCCACTAATAACTCAATGTTCGGAGTACAATAATGACCCGCTAATAACTCAATGTTCGGAGTGCAGTGATGACCCGCTAATAACTCAATGTTCGGAGTACAATGATGACCCGCTAATAATTCAACGTTCGGTGTACAATGATGACCCGCTAATAACTCAATGTTCGGAGTACAATGATGACGCGCTAATAACTCAATGTTCGGAGTACAATGATGACCCGCTATTAACTCAACGTTAGGAGTACAATGATGACCCACTAATAACTGAATGTTCGGAGCACAATGATGACCCGCTAATAACTGAATATTCGGGGTGCAATGATGTCCCGCTAATAACTCAATATTCGGAGTGCAATGATGACCCGCTAATAACTCAATATTCGGAGTACAATGATGACCCACTAATAACGTTCGGAGTGCAAAACATGACCCACTAATAACTCAATGTTCGAAGTACAATGATGACCGGCTAATAACTCAATGTTCGGAGTACAATGATGACCCACTAATAACTCAACGTTCGGAGTGCAATGATGACCCGCTAATAACTCAACGCTCGGAGTGCAATGATGACCCGCTAATAACTCAACGTTCGGAGTACAATGATGATGACCCGCTAATAACTCAACGTTCGGAGTACAATGATGATGACCCGCTTATAACTCAACGTTCGGAGTACAATGATGATGACCCGCTTATAGCTCAACGTTCGGAGTACATTGATGATGAGCCGCTAATAACTCAACGTTCAGAGTACAATGATGACCCACTAATAACTCAACGTTCCGAGTGCAATGATGACCCGCTAATAACTCAACGTTCGGAGTGCAATGATGACCCGCTAATAATTCAATGTTCGGAGTGCAATTATGAGACCCGCTAATAACTCAACGTTCGGAGTACAATGATGATGACCCACTAATAACTCAACGTTCGGAGTACAATGATGATGACCGGCTAATAACTCAACGTTCGGAGTACAATGATGATGACCCGCTAATAACTCAACGTTCGGAGTACAATAATGACCCACTAATAACTCAATGTTCGGAATGCAATGATGACCCGCTAATAACTCAACGTTCGGAGTACAATGATGATGACCCGCAAATAACTCAATGTTCGGAGTACAATGATGACCCACTAATAACTCAACGTTCGGAGTGCAATGATGACCCACTAATAACTCAACGTTCGGAGTACATTGATGATGACCCGCTAATAACTCAACGTTCGGAGTGCAATGATGATGACCCGCTAATAACTCAACGTTCGGAGTACAATGATGATGACCCACTAATAACTCAACCTTCGGAGTGCAATGATGATGACCCGCTAATAACTCAATGTTCGGAGTGCAATGATGACCCGCTAATAACTCCATGTTCGGAGTGCAATGATGACCCGCTAATAACTCAATGTTCGGAGTGCAATGATGACCCGCTAATAACTCAATGTTCGGAGTGCAATGATGAGACCCGCTAATAACTCAACGTTCGGAGTACAATGATGACCCGCTAATAACTCAATATTCGGAGTGCAATGATGAGACCCGCTAATAACTCAACGTTCGGAGTACAATGATGATGACCCGCTAATAACTCAACGTTCGGAGTACAATGATGATGACCCGCTAATAACTCAACGTTCGGAGTACAATGATGATGACCCACTAATAACTCAACGTTCGGAGTACAATGATGATGACCCGCTAATAACTGAATGTTCGGAGCACAATGATGACCCGCTAATAACTGAATATTCGGAGTACAATGATGATGACCCGCTAATAACTCAACGTTCGGAGTGCAATGATGATGACCCACTAGTAACTCAACGTTCGGAGTACAATGATGATGCCCCGCTAATAACTCAATGTTCGGAGTACAATGATGACCCGCTAATAACTCAACGTTCGGAGTGCAATGATGACCCGCTAATAACTCAATGTTCGGAGTACAATGATGACCCGCTAATAACTCAACGTTCGGAGTACAATGATGACCCGCTAATAACTCAACGTTCGGAGTACAATGATGACCCACTAATAACTCAACGTTCGGAGTACAATGATGAGACCCACTAATAACTCAACGTTCGGAGTGCAATGATGAGACCCACTAATAACTCAACGTTCGGAGTGCAATGATGAGACCCATTAATAACTCAATGTTCGGAGTGCAATGATGAGACCCACTAATAACTCAATGTTAGGAGTGCAATGATGAGACCCACTAATAACTCAACGTTCGGAGTGCAATGATGAGACCCACAAATAACTCAATATTCGGAGTGCAATGATGACCCGCCAATAACTCAACGTTTGGAGTGCATTGATGACCCACTAATAACTCAACGTTCGGAGTACAATGATGACCCACTAATAACTCAACGTTCGGAGTGCAATGATGACCCGATAATAACTCAATATTCGGAGTGCAATGATGTCCCTCTAATAACTCAATATTCGGAGTGGAATAATGGCTCGCTAATAACTCAATATTCGGAGTGCAATGATGACCAACTAATAACTCAATGTTCGGAGTGCAATGATGACCAACTAATAACTCAATGTTCGGAGTGCAATAATGGCTCGCTAATAACTCAATATTCGGAGTGCAATAATGGCTCGCTAATAACTCAATGTTCGGAGTGCAATGATTGCCCGCTAATAACGCAATGTTCGGAGTGCAATGATGACCCGCTAATAACTCAACGTTCGGAGTGCAATGATGACCCACTAATAACTCAACGTTCGAAGTGCAATGATGACCATCTAATAACTCAATATTCGGAGTGCAATGATGACCCACTAATAACTCAATGTTCGGAGTGCAATGATGACCCACTAATAACTCAATGTTCGGAGTGCAATGATGACCCGCTAATAACTCAATATTCGGAGTGCAATGATGACCCACTAATAACTCAATGTTCGGAGTGCAATGATGACCCGCTAATAACTCAATTTTCGGAGTGCAATGATGACCCACTAATAACTCAATGTTCGAAGTACAATGATGATCCGCTAATAACTCAACGTTCGGAGTGCAATGATGACCCGCTAATAACTCAACGCTCGGAGTGCAATGATGACCCGCTAATAACTCAACGTTCGGAGTGCAATGATGAGACCCGCTAATAACTCAATGTTCGGAGTGCAATGATGATGACCCGCTAATAACTCAACGTTCGGAGTGCAATGATGATGACCCGCTAATAACTCAACGTTTGGAGTGCAATGATGAGACCCACTAATAACTCAACGTTCGGAGTGCAATGATGCGACCCATTAAAAACTCAACGTTCGGAGTGCAATGATGATGACCCGCTAATAACTCAATGTTCGGAGTACAATGATGACCCACTAAAAACTCAACGTTCGGAGTGCAATGATGACCCGCTAATAACTCAATGTTCGGAGTGCAATGATGAGACCAGCTAATAACTCAATGTTCGGAGTACAATGATGACCCACTAAAAACTCAACGTTTGGAGTGCAATGATGACCCGCTAATAACTCAATGTTCGGAGTGCAATTATGAGACCCGCTATTAACTCAATGTTCGGAGTACAATGATGACCCACTAAAAACTCAATGTTTTGAGTGCAATGATGACCCACTAATAACTCAATGTTCGGAGTACAATGATGACCCACTAATAACTCAATGTTCGGAGTACAATAATGACCCGCTAATAACTCAATGTTCGGAGTGCAGTGATGACCCGCTAATAACTCAATGTTCGGAGTACAATGATGACCCGCTAATAATTCAACGTTCGGTGTACAATGATGACCCGCTAATAACTCAATGTTCGGAGTACAATGATGACGCGCTAATAACTCAATGTTCGGAGTACAATGATGACCCGCTAATAACTCAACGTTAGGAGTACAATGATGACCCACTAATAACTGAATGTTCGGAGCACAATGATGACCCGCTAATAACTGAATATTCGGGGTGCAATGATGTCCCGCTAATAACTCAATATTCGGAGTGCAATGATGACCCGCTAATAACTCAATATTCGGAGTACAATGATGACCCACTAATAACGTTCGGACTGCAATGATGACCCACTAATAACTCAATGTTCGAAGTACAATGATGACCGGCTAATAACTCAATGTTCGGAGTACAATGATGACCCACTAATAACTCAACGTTCGGAGTGCAATGATGACCCGCTAATAACTCAACGCTCGGAGTGCAATGATGACCCGCTAATAACTCAACGTTCGGAGTACAATGATGATGACCCGCTAATAACTCAACGTTCGGAGTACAATGATGATGACCCGCTTATAACTCAACGTTCGGAGTACAATGATGATGACCCGCTTATAGCTCAACGTTCGGAGTACATTGATGATGAGCCGCTAATAACTCAACGTTCAGAGTACAATGATGACCCACTAATAACTCAACGTTCCGAGTGCAATGATGACCCGCTAATAACTCAACGTTCGGAGTGCAATGATGACCCGCTAATAATTCAATGTTCGGAGTGCAATTATGAGACCCGCTAATAACTCAACGTTCGGAGTACAATGATGATGACCCACTAATAACTCAACGTTCGGAGTACAATGATGATGACCGGCTAATAACTCAACGTTCGGAGTACAATGATGATGACCCGCTAATAACTCAACGTTCGGAGTACAATAATGACCCACTAATAACTGAATGTTCGGAGCACAATGATGACCCGCTAATAACTCAATGTTCGGAATGCAATGATGACCCGCTAATAACTCAACGTTCGGAGTACAATGATGATGACCCGCAAATAACTCAATGTTCGGAGTACAATGATGACCCACTAATAACTCAACGTTCGGAGTGCAATGATAACCCACTAATAACTCAATGTTCGGAGTACAATGATGATGACCCGTTAATAACTCAATGTTCGGAGTACAATGATGACCCACTAATAACTCAACGTTCGGAGTGCAATGATGACCCACTAATAACTCAACGTTCGGAGTACATTGATGATGACCCGCTAATAACTCAACGTTCGGAGTGCAATGATGATGACCCGCTAATAACTCAACGTTCGGAGTACAATGATGATGACCCACTAATAACTCAACCTTCGGAGTGCAATGATGATGACCCGCTAATAACTCAATGTTCGGAGTGCAATGATGACCCGCTAATAACTCAATGTTCGGAGTGCAATGATGACCCGCTAATAACTCAATGTTCGGAGTGCAATGATGACCCGCTAATAACTCAATGTTCGGAGTGCAATGATGAGACCCGCTAATAACTCAACGTTCGGAGTACAATGATGACCCGCTAATAACTCAATATTCGGAGTGCAATGATGAGACCCGCTAATAACTCAACGTTCGGAGTACAATGATGATGACCCGCTAATAACTCAACGTTCGGAGTACAATGATGATGACCCGCTAATAACTCAACGTTCGGAGTACAATGATGATGACCCACTAATAACTCAACGTTCGGAGTACAATGATGATGACCCGCTAATAACTGAATGTTCGGAGCACAATGATGACCCGCTAATAACTGAATATTCGGAGTACAATGATGATGACCCGCTAATAACTCAACGTTCGGAGTGCAATGATGATGACCCACTAGTAACTCAACGTTCGGAGTACAATGATGATGACCCGCTAATAACTCAACGTTCGGAGTACAATGATGACCCACTAATAACAATGTTCGGAGCACAATGATGTCCCGCTAATAACTCAATATTCGGAGTGCAATGATGATGACCCGCTAATAACTCAACGTTCGGAGTACAATGATGATTACCCGCTAATAACTCAACGTTCGGAGTACAATGATGATGACCCACTAATAACTCAACGTTCGGAGTACAATGATGATGACCCACTAATAACTCAATGTTCGGAGTGCAATGATGATGACCCGCTAATAACTCAACGTTCGGAGTGCAATGATGAGACCCACTAATAACTCAACGTTCGGAGTACAATGATGATGACCCACTAATAACTCAACGTTCGGAGTACAATGATGATGACCCACTAATAACTCAACGTTCGGAGTGCAATGATGAGACCCACTAATAACTCAACGTTCGGAGTGCAATGATGAGACCCACTAATAACTCAACGTTCGGAGTGCAATGATGAGACCCACTAATAATTCAATATTCGGAGTGCAATGATGAGACCCACTAATAACTCAACGTTCGGAGTGCAATGATGAGACCCACTAATAACTCAACGTTCGGAGTGCAATGATGAGACCCACTAATAACTCAATATTCGGAGTGCAATGATGAGACCCACTAATAACTCAATATTCGGAGTGCAATGATGAGACCCACTAATAACTCAACGTTCGGAGTGCAATGATGATGACCCACTAATAAATCAATATTCGGAGTGCAATGATGATGACCCACTAATAACTCAATATTCGGAGTGCAATGATGATGACCCACTAATAACTCAATATTCGGAGTGCAATGATGAGACCCACTAATAACTCAATATTCGGAGTGCAATGATGAGACCCACTAATAACTCAATGTTCGGAGTGCAATGATGAGACCCACTAATAACTCAACGTTCGGAGTGCAATGATGAGACCCACTAATAACTCAATATTCGGAGTGCAATGATTACCCGCTAATAACTCAATAACTCCAAATAGATCAAGTACCTCGAACCAGTGGCGTTGTGTGTTGACAAAATGTGTACGTCCCGGGTCCTCATTTTTTAAAGATTATTATTGGCTGTCCACCCGTGTTTAACTACCTACCCACTATCCATTATCTACCTACATATAATTCGTCATGTAGTTGAAACCCGCTGTTGTTGCTTCTCGCCTCAGTATTTCTCTAAGTCCATGCTCTTACCCCCAGGTTCCCATCTGATTCACCAGATGTCTACTAAAGGAATTGATTGTCCTCTTGTGTCGTCCGCCCTTAGAAGGGCGTTAAGTGGACGTAGATGCGTTGCGCTGTGCAGAACGATGATATTTACGTCCTTCGGCCCAACACATCCGACTTCGGCACGGCATTTGTGGGTATCGAATTGCCATTCCTCTTGGATTCCAATTCGCGTGGCCGGACAAGACATTCTCTTCCTAGAGGTACGGCAGGACAAAATCACTAACACAGAATTATGGAAAAGTGCTAGTCAATTACCAAGTGAGAAAGAGATACAGCGGAGGCGCTAGATAGGGGACACACTGCGGAAGCCAACTGAGATTACACAACAGGCCCTACAACAGGAGCATAGGTCTTCAACAAACACTTTCAGCTCTCTGTGGAGCATAGGTCTTCAACAAACACTTTCAGCTCCCCGTGGAGCATAGGTCTTCAACAAACACTTTCAGCTCTCTGTGGAGCATAGGTCTTCAACAAACACTTTCAGCTCTCTGTGGAGCATAGGTCTTCAACAAACACTTTCAGCTCTCTGTGGAGCATAGGTCTTCAACAAACACTTTCAGCTCTCTGTGGAGCATAGGTCTTCAACAAACACTTTCAGCTCTCTGTGGAGCATAGGTCTTCAACAAACACTTTCAGCTCCCTGTGGAGCATAGGTCTTCAACAAACACTTTCAGCTCTCTGTGGAGCATAGGTCTTCAACAAACACTTTCAGCTCTCTGTGGAGCATAGGTCTTCAACAAACACTTTCAGCTCTCTGTGGAGCATAGGTCTTCAACAAACACTTTCAGCTCTCTGTGGAGCATAGGTCTTCAACAAACACTTTCAGCTCTCTGTGGAGCATAGGTCTTCAACAAACACTTTCAGCTCCCTGTGGAGCATAGGTCTTCAACAAACACTTTCAGCTCCCTGTGGAACATAGGTCTTCAACAAACACTTTCAGCTCCCTGTGGAGCATAGGTCTTCAACAAACACTTTCAGCTCCCCGTGGAACATGGGTCTTCAACAAACACTTTCAGCTCCCCGTGGAGCATAGGTCTTCAACAAACACTTTCAGCTCCCCGTGGAGTATAGGTCTTCAACAAACACTTTCAGCTCCCTGTGGAGCATAGGTCTTCAACAAACACTTTCAGCTCCCTGTGGTGCATAGGTCTTCAACAAACACTTTCAGCTCCCTGTGGTGCATAGGTCTTCAACAAATACTTTCAGCTCCCTGTGGAGCATAGGTCTTCAACAAACACTTTTCAAGTCTTTTTTTTTTTTTGCCATTCTTTTAAGATCATTCCATGTCTTCCCGACCATCTTTATCTCTGCTTCTGTCTTCTTCAAGAATTCTTTGGTCTTCCTCTTGTCTTTTCCCCCTGGGGATTCCAAAAAAGGGCCTGTTGTGTAATACTCTCAGTTGGCTTCCACAGTGTGTGTGGAAGCCAACAGAGTTGGTTTCCAGCGCTATCCAGCGCCATCGTCTTTCATCATCATCATCATCATCGAGTGCCTTCTCCGCAACGAAGGTTGGCTACCATGGATCGCCATTCTACTCTGTTTCTTGCTTTGATGGTGCAGACTGTCATAGATTGACTTGTCCATCTTTTGATGTTACTCGTTCATGTTAGTCTTGGTCTGCCTCTGCCTTTTACCTTGTATTTTCCCTTCCAATATTTCTTTTAGCAGGCTGTTGTCTTTTAACATGCCCCAAAAGTTTTGCCATCGTCTTTGCTTATCTCTTTATCCACTGGTGTTTGCCTGGTACATTTCCATAATTCTATGTCAGGGATTTTGTCCTGCCATTTCCATCCTTTTATTCTGCGTAAGCATCCATTAATGAAGGTCTGTATCTTCATGATACGCCACTGCCTTGTGTTATTTGTAAGATTTGAAGTAAAAACAAGAAGTTAGTCTTGAAATAATATTCCAATAACAATTATACCAACACAGACAAAACCGCGAATATTAGCTGCTCACTTGCGTTCGCCCAACGACTTAAGGAATGCACCTATTTAGCATCCGCCCTTAAAAGGATGTTAAGTGGAACGTCCCTGCGTTGTGTTTGCAGTATAACTGTGATATTTGCGCCATTCGGCCTAAAAAAATATCCGACTTCAGCATGCCATTTTTTTGTACGGGTTTTCGTCGTCCTTCGATCCCTACTCGCTTAGACATGACTAGACAGGTTAGTCTGTTAGTGGAGGCACCACTGGAATGTGGAGCAGGGTCTGGATGGTTCTGGTTCACAGATCCTGTCACAAGCCATCAGCTGTGGGTCGCTGACAACTTCCAGCTCTGGTGCTGTGAGGCGCGATTTCGCCTCCATATCGAGAATAAAACCGGGGAGGGGGGCATAACTCATGCGCCCCCTCAACCAGAGTGTTACAATTCGTCCCATTCTGATGATCAGATTACCTCTTGTTGCGAAATTGTGTATAAATAGGGTCCCGTTGTAATCGTAGCTTCGAATCAAACTAAATCGCTATAATTGAGATCAGTAAAGTATGATATATGTGTGGTCTCCACGATAGACGACGGACAGACACAAAGATAGAAACGAGATTTCCCACATCGAAGATATCAGAAACGAAATTTCCCACTTCGAAGATATCAGAAACGAGATTTCCCACTTCGAAGATATCAGAAACGAGATTTCCCACTTCGAAGATATCAGAAACGAGATTTCCCACTTCGAAGATATCAGAAACGAGATTTCCCACTTCGAAGATATCAGAAACGAGATTTCCCACTTCGAAGATATCAGAAACGAGATTTCCCACTTCGAAGATATCAGAAACGAGATTTCCCACTTCGAAGATATCAGAAACGAGATTTCCCACTTCGAAGATATCAGAAACGAAGAATGTAAAGTTTGGAATCATTCCTGCCATAGAATACATAAATCAAATGGTTTGGCCCCGTGACAAGGCAAAAAGATCAAAACACAACACAACGAGCCTTCAATAAATGGTACAAGAACAACAGACTCAAGGGTCGACCACGAAAAGATGGATTGATGGAATATTTGAAAAATTATAAAACATAGCAGGAGAAGCCAAGAGAAGAGCAAAAGATCGGAAATTAGGCCTACATCTGCCCTCAACGCTGAAAGGCAAATGAGGAAGGACAGACAAAGATGATCACGTATCTTGTACTCCCGTCAGTTTAATAGTTCTACTCGACATGTATTGTCAAACAAATCAATGGAGATCAAAGCCGGTACTACGTCAGTCTCATTGGTTGTGCACAGCACAAAGACAGCTTGTACAGGAAGTTGGTGCACCGATGCAGCCAATCCTAACGGCCCAAATATTTAAATTGTTGGATACCATCACGTCTATAAATTGGAATTTTGGGCGCCTCTAGTTATTTTGCAATCTGCATGCTGTCCATAAAGTATATCTTTTGGTATGCGGCCATCTTTCATACCGTGTAAGTTACCTATGTTGTTTGAGCAGCGTGTAGATGTTCGGGAGGCCTGTGCGAGGTGAGGACCTCCATGGTTGTCTCTTTATCCTTGGATACCGTCACACTAATATACATGTACAAGGAAACGAATGCACAAACATACTAGTTAAAGAGGACGGGAGATTGCAAGAGAACCATCTGGTCAGCTACGATGAAGCCAAATCCATCATCAAAGACCAGTATTATGAAAAATGGAAACAAGAACACCCAAAGTATAACGAGACGGACGGACGGATACCATCAACTATCAAGGAGGGATCAAGTCATCATACTTCGCCTACGCACTGGCCACAACAGAATGAGAAACATGTTCAACAAACTCAAAATGGGAACTATCAGCCTATGCCACTTTACCCTGGATAACATGACAACAAAACATGTTCTACAGGATTGCCCCCAGTACACAGACCCGAGGAGGACAATGTGGCCCACACCCACCTCCCTGGAAGAGAAATTATGGGTCAACCGAATCACTTAGCAGCCTTCGTATGAATCAGGTGTCCTAGTCTGAATGACATGATCACAGAAGGGAAAAGAGAAGTCGTGCAACGTGCCGAGGAGTGGACTGACCACCCCTGAACATATTTGGAGTGCAATGATGACCCGCAAATAATAACAGAGGAGGGGACTGAGCACCTATGAACATATTTGGAGTGCAATGATGACCCGCAAATAATAACAGAGGAGGGGACTGAGCACCTATGAACATATTTGGAGTGCAATGATGACCAGCAAATAACTCAACTGAGGAGGGGACTGACCACGTATGAACATATTTGGAGTGCAATGATGACCCGCAAATAATAACAGAGGAGTGGACTGAGCACCTATGAACATATTTGGAGTGCAATGATGACCAGCAAATAACTCAACTGAGGAGGGGACTGACCACGTATGAACATATTTGGAGTGCAATGATGACCCGCAAATAATAACAGAGGAGTGGACTGAGCACCTATGAACATATTTGGAGTGCAATGATGACCAGCAAATAACTCAATAACTGAGGGGACTGAGCACCTATGAACATATTTGGAGTGCAATGATGACCAGCAAATAACTCAACTGAGGAGGGGACTGACCACGTATGAACATATTTGGAGTGCAATGATGACCCGCAAATAACTCAACTGAGGAGGGGACTGACCACGTATGAACATATTTGGAGTGCAATGATGACCCGCAAATAATAACAGAGGAGGGGACTGAGCACCTATGAACATATTTGGAGTGCAATGATGACCAGCAAATAACTCAATAACTGAGGGGACTGAGCACCTATGAACATATTTGGAGTGCAATGATGACCAGCAAATAACTCAATAACTCAGTCATGCAAAGTAAATAGGTGTTCTTGTTGTACAAGTTATGTAATCTAACGAACAAAAAACAAATACTGGCATGCTGTTAGATCAGTTGTGGACAAGAAAAATGAACGTGAAATCAACTTACTTTCTTGAATCCGTTATATTCCTTTGTCTGAAGGAATATATCCAGAAATCACAGCAGTAAAAGGTACACACTTGAACGATTCCGGTCACGAATAGAAAGCAGTAGTCTCCGTCAGTTATAGTTGACTATGGATTTTGCAGCGTCCCTAGGAAATGCTATTTTTTTCTTTTCCTTGTCGCCATTATTTCACTTTTTCTATGCATCTACTTCTTGTTTGAGTTGCAGCATTAGAGTGTGTTTCCAAAGATTGCAGTCTGCAGTAATGTCTTCCCAGGCTGCAGAGTTTATGTTCAGAGTCATGTCACGTTTACACACGTCTAGAAATCGGAGTTTTGGGCGTCCCTAGTTCTTTCACCATCTGCTAGTTGTCCATAAAGTATATCTTTTGGTAAGTGGCCAAGAAAGCGCAACATACGTTGTTTCGTGTAATGTTCGAGAAGCCTGTGCGAGTGAGATGAGGACCTCCACGTTTGTCACTTTGTCCTGCCAGGCGATACCAAGAATACGGCGCAAACGTCCCATATGTAATGCAATTAGCCTTCTCTCCTGTTTTGCATAAGTTGTCCATGATTTTCTGCCATATAAAAGGATGATGATGCAGGCGGTGTAAACTACGACCGTTGTTGTAATTGTCAGTTTGCTGTTTTGCCAAACACGCCTAGAAAGACGGGCGAAGGTGGTAGCAGATTTACCAATGCGAGTGTCTTCAGTATCTTTCTATTTTTGTATCTAAAGATTCTCGATGATATATCCCCATGTAGCTATACTGCTGTACAACATCGAGTTTGTAGTTTTCGATTTAAAAAAGTGACCGATGCTCAGGCGTCCTGACCGAATACACTAGTTTTCTACAAACATTGTTAGACCGAAGTCACTGCAGGCGTGCCGGAAAAAAAAGATGTATCAAGCTCTTGAGTTCTTGCCTTGTGTGACGAGTACAACGTCGTCAGCAAATAGTCTCTAATAGTCACATGTCGGACAACGAGTAGAAACCAGCTCGCTATAATGTTTCTATACAAGTATTTCTTAATGTCTTCCAACTCAAATGTTAAGTCGGTCCTATTATATGGCTGTGAAACATGGAGAACAAAATTGATAATCATGAAGATACAGACTTGCATTAATGGATGCTTACGCGAAATAAAAGGATGGAAATGGCAGGACAAAATCACTAACATAGAATTATGGAAATGTACCAGTCAAATACCAGTGGATAAAGAGATACAGCAAAGACGATGGCGATAGATAGGACACACACTGCGGAAACCAACTGAGTATTACACAACAGGCCATTTTTTGGAATCCCCAGGGGAAAAGACAAAGAGGAAGACCAAGGAATTCTTGAAGACAGAAGCAGAGATGAAGACGATGGGGAAGACATGGAATGATCTTAAAAGAATGGCAAAAAAACCAGAACGATTTGGAAAGTGTTTGTTGAAGGCCTATGCTCCACAGGGAGCTAAAAAGGTAGATTTCTCAATGTCAGAAAGATTAACTTATGCCTATAAGATTATAGCACTCATATATGGTGCGGACATTAAAGAAAACAGAACAGAAAATTATTAAAGCAATGTGGATATATAGAATAGGTAGAATTGGATGGAAGGAAAACAAAACAAACGATTACAAACAAGACAAATGCGATTTTTGGGCCATGTTAAAAGACAACAACCTACTAAAAGTAATCCTGGAGGGGAAATATTGGTGGCAGAGGCAGACCAAGACTAACATGAACTAGTGACATCAAAAGATGGACAAACCAGCCTATGACAACCTGCGTCATCAAAGCAAGAGACAGAGCAGAATGGCGCTCCATGGTAACCAACCTTCGATGCGGAGATGGCACTCGATGATGGTATAGAGAACTACAGATAGAGATAATGAAGGCAAGGAGCATGACACCATAGCTGGAAGCTGTCAGTGACGGCTTGCACTAGGATCGGTAACCCAGAACCATCCAGGTCCTACTCCACTTCTATGCTGGCCAAATGAGTAGGGATCGAAGATGGAAGGCAGCCTGGTACTCAATAATGCTGCGCTGAATTCGGATGTACTGGGACCAAAAGGCACAAATATCACAGCTCTGTTGCAGCTACAACAGAGCGTATTAACGCCGATTGAACGCTATTTGAAAGGGCGGATGACGAAGAGGAGATTCAAGCACAACAGAATGAGAAACCACATGTTCAACAAACTCAAAATAAGAACTACCAGCCAGTGCCACTGTACCCTGGATAACATAAAACTACTACAGGATTGCCCCCAGTACACAGACCTGAGAAGGACAGTGTGGTCCACACCCACCTCCATGGAAGAGAACTATACGGGGCAACCGAATCACTTAGCTGCCTTCATAAGAGAGTCCGGAATCCTACTCTGAATGAGCCATGATAGCAGAAGAATTCCTAAAGTAATCGTGTGAATACCAGAAAGAAAGAAATAGCTTATATGATATAGATCAAATTTCTCAGAGCAAAAAATATTTCTATAACGTTATCAATATTCTAAGATTGCATGCAAATTTTGAAAGCAAAATAACAAGCGGTTATCACGCAAAACTAATTCAGGTGTGACTATGAATTTCTGAACGGACTATAATATATATTCTTATGCCAATGACGTAATAAAAGATCACTGACTGAAATTATGACATGCATAGAGAACCGGGAGATGTGGAGAGAGATGATCGTCTACGCCAACCGGCACGGCACATGTGGATTTAAAAAAAAAAACTGACAGAATTATAAATGTTTAAAATACAGCAAATAAAAGATAGAATTGACTTAAGAGTGCAGTCCTTTTGTTGACAATAGAAGCAAGAAAAATAGTATGTAGAGCCAATCTTAACATATGGATGTAAATCATGGACAATAGGACAACAGACACGAAAATCACTGGAGGCTGTGGAAATGTGGTTTTACAGAAGAATGTTGAGAATACCATGGACAGCTAGGAAGAAAATGAAAATGTTCTGAAAGAGGTCAAAACAAAAAGAGAGCTAATTTCCAATATTAGGAAGAAACAATCATCATTTTTTGGTCATGTAATGAGAAGAGAACAACTGGAATATATTGTAACAACTGGGAAAATGGAAGGACGAAAAGACAAAGGAAGCAAAGAGAAAAGATACCAGACAGCTTAAGTGAATGGCTTGGCAGAAGGTCTAGAACTCTCAAGATTCTGAGGAATCCCATCTCTGTGGCCTCTAATCGTCTTTCCATTAACAAACAAAATGACACAAAAACACACCATATGGAAAGTGGGCCCAACTACAACTGTCAAACAATATAATATAGTCTAGTCCAAAGAATTGCTCCCTCAATGAGATAGAACTGCTTGCACAGAACAGAGACAGATGGCGAGATTTAATAAAATATCTTTAAAAGAAAACTGCTAGAACAAAAATTCATATAGGAGAAGGTGTATCTTGGTCTACGCCCTATGGGCCGGTTACGGCTCGAAAGGTCAATAGATAGATAGATAGTCCAAAGATCATATTGATATAACAAGGAACAACTTCACAGTGCTCACATCACCACATCGTCTTTAGATGGGAGACACACGCAACAACTACAGAAATCAACGCTATGTGCACACAAGAAGCTAAACATGGGCAGTCATTAAATTATCCAACACGCGATCAATAATAAAACATTATTTGCTTTACCGAATCAATCTGGAATATTTCCTCATTTGTGTTATTTCCTGTAAAGAATAAATAAATAGACTCCAAAACAAGAAAGATCCAAACACGTTTAAAGTTTCAGAAACATTAGGGGCACAGCTAGGCTGATGAGAACGACTTCTGGACAAGTTGGTCTCACGGACTGTGCGCTTTCTCCTGACTTCTCCTGTTTGTTGTGAACAAGGCAGGCTAGCAGGGACATCGTCTGTTTATTGTAAACAGGACCCACGGACTGTCCGCTTTCTCCTGTTTGTTGTGAACAAGGCAGGCTAGCAGGGACATCGTCTGATTATTGTAAGCAGGACTCACGGACTGGCAGCTTTCTCCTGACTTCTGTTGTTTGTTTTGTGAATAAGTAGCAAGTCGTGGGGTGTAACAAACACTCATATAAGGTATGGTGAAAGCTTTACGGGAAGAAAAGTAACAACAAAATACTGACGTTTCGGTCTACATGCGACCTTCCTCAGAAAACGAAAACACAAACAACGAAGTAAAGAGAAGCTCTTCTACATCTGGAGCCTCGGTGGCTGAGTGGTTTGTGTGCTCGCTTCCTGACCAGATGGGTCCAGGTTCGTTCCCCAGCATTGGCGGATTTTTTTTCGGACTGACAAGGTTCACCCATCCTTTAAAAATGGGTACCAGAGCTTTCGGAGATGAGAGAGGGGTGCTAGATTACCCGTGAGAAAGTGATACATTGATGTCCCGTGGTGTGAGGCAAGAGAAGCGATAGGGGTGTGTTGTGTATGGTTGAGAGGGGATGGTGGTGTGTTGTGTAGGGTTGAGAGAGGATGGGGGTGTGTTGTATAGGTTGAGAGAGGATGGTGGTGTGTTGTATGGGTTGAGAGAGAATGGGGGTGTGTTGTGTATGGTTGAGAGAGGATGGGGGTGTGTTGTATAGGTTGAGAGAGGATGGGGGTGTGTTGTATAGGTTGAGAGAGGATGGGGGTGTGTTGTATAGGTTGAGAGAGGATGGGGGTGTGTTGTATAGGTTGAGAGAGGATGGTGGTGTGTTGTATGGGTTGAGAGAGAATGGGGGTGTGTTGTGTATGGTTGAGAGAGGATGGGGGTGTGTTGTGTAGGGTTGAGAGAGGATGGGGGTGTGTTGTGTAGGTTGAGAGAGGATGGGGGTGTGTTGTGTAGGGTTGAGAGAGGATGGAGGTGTGTTGTGTAGGGTTGAGAGAGGATGGGGGTGTGTTGTGTAGGGTTGAGAGAGGATGGAGGTGTGTTGTGTAGGGTTGAGAGAGGATGGGGGTGTGTTGTGTAGGGTTGAGAGAGGATGGGGGTGTGTTGTGTAGGGTTGAGAGGATGGGGGTGTGTTGTGTAGGTTGAGAGAGGATGGGGGTGTGTTGTGTAGGGTTGAGAGAGGATGGGGGTGTGTTGTATAGGTTGAGAGAGGATGGGGGTGTGTTGTATAGGTTGAGAGAGGATGGGGGTGTGTTGTATAGGTTGAGAGAGGATGGTGGTATGATGTATGGGTTGAGATAGAATGGGGGTGTGTTGTGTATGGTTGAGAGAGGATGGGGGTGTGTAGTCTATGGTTGAGAGAGGATGGGGGTGTGTTGTGTAGGGTTGAAAGAGGATGGGGGTGTGTTGTGTAGGGTTGAAAGAGGATGGAGGTGTGTTGTGTAGGGTTGAGAGAGGATGGAGGTGTGTTGTGTAGGGTTGAGAGAGAATGGGGGTGTGTTGTGTAGGGTTGAGAGAAGATGGTGGTGTGTTGTGTAGGGTTAAGAGAGAATGGGGGTGTGTTGTGTAGGGTTGAGAGACGATGGGGGTGTGTTGTGTAGGGTTGAGAGAGAATGGGGGTGTGTTGTGTAGGGTTGAGAGAAGATGGAGGTGTGTTGTGTAGGGTTGAGAGAAGATGGTGGTGTGTTGTGTAGGGTTGAGAGAGGAGGGGGTGTGTTGTGTATGGTTGAGAGAGAATGGGGGTGTGTTGTGTAGGGTTGAGAGAGGATGGGGGTGTGTTGTGTAGGGTTGAAAGAGGATGGAGGTGTGTTGTGTAGGGTTGAGAGAGGATGGAGGTGTGTTGTGTAGGGTTGAGAGAGGATGGAGGTGTGTTGTGTAGGGTTGAGAGAGAATGGGGGTGTGTTGTGTAGGGTTGAGAGAAGATGGTGGTGTGTTGTGTAGGGTTGAGAGAGAATGGGGGTGTGTTGTGTAGGGTTGAGAGAAGATGGTGGTGTGTTGTGTAGGGTTGAGAGAGAATGGGCGTGTGTTGTGTAGGGTTGAGAGAGGATGGGGGTGTGTTGTGTAGGGTTGAGAGAGGATGGGGGTGTGTTGTGTAGGGTTGAGAGAGGATGGGATTGTGTTGTGTAGGGTTGAAAGAGGATGGAGGTGTGTTGTGTAGGGTTGAGAGAGGATGGAGGTGTGTTGTGTAGGGTTGAGAGAGGATGGGGGTGTGTTGTGTAGGGTTGAAAGAAGATGGAGGTGTGTTGTGTAGGGTTGAGAGAGGATGGAGGTGTGTTGTGTAGGGTTGAGAGAGGATGGAGGTGTGTTGTGTAGGGTTGAGAGAAGATGGTGGTGTGTTGTGTAGGGTTGAGAGAGAATGGGGGTGTGTTGTGTAGGGTTGAGAGAGAATGGGGGTGTGTTGTGTAGGGTTGAGAGAGGATGGGGGCGTGTTGTGTAGGGTTGAGAGAGAATGGGGGTGTGTTGTGTAGGGTTGAGAGAAGATGGTGGTGTGTTGTGTAGGGTTGAGAGAGAATGGGGGTGTGTTGTGTAGGGTTGAGAGAGAATGGGGGTGTGTTGTGTAGGGTTGAGAGAAGATGGTGGTGTGTTGTGTAGGGTTGAGAGAAGATGGTGGTGTGTTGTGTAGGGTTGAGAGAGAATGGGGGTGTGTTGTGTAGGGTTGAGAGAGGATGGGGGTGTGTTGTGTAGGGTTGAAAGAGGATGGAGGTGTGTTGTGTAGGGTTGAGAGAGGATGGAGGTGTGTTGTGTAGGGTTGAGAGAGGATGGAGGTGTGTTGTGTAGGGTTGAGAGAGAATGGGGGTGTGTTGTGTAGGGTTGAGAGAAGATGGTGGTGTGTTGTGTAGGGTTGAGAGAGAATGGGGGTGTGTTGTGTAGGGTTGAGAGAAGATGGTGGTGTGTTGTGTAGGGTTGAGAGAGAATGGGGGTGTGTTGTGTAGGGTTGAGAGAGGATGGGGGTGTGTTGTGTAGGGTTGAGAGAGGATGGGGGTGTGTTGTGTAGGGTTGAGAGAGGATGGGGGTGTGTTGTGTAGGGTTGAAAGAGGATGGAGGTGTGTTGTGTAGGGTTGAGAGAGGATGGAGGTGTGTTGTGTAGGGTTGAGAGAGGATGGGGGTGTGTTGTGTAGGGTTGAAAGAAATGCCTTACGCCAACGCGAAACTAGGTCATGAATGCCTCGTTTGTACCAAGTTTTGTCCTGCTCGCGTAGCCATTTTTTAACTGCACGGATCACATCCTCATCATTGTCAAAGTGTGTCCCACGCAGGAATTTTTTGAGTGGTCCAAACAGATGGAAATCTGAGGGAGCCAGATCAGGGCTGTAAGGAGGATGGGGCAGTACAGTCCAACCAAATTTGTTGATTGCTTCCCGTGTTACCAGACTTGTGTGAGGGCGTGCATTGTCATGTTGAAGCAACAAATCTGCAGATGGCTTATTAGGCCGAACTCTGTGGAACCGATTTTTGAGTTTTGTCAGTGTATTGATGTAAGCTGTCGAGTTGATTGTCTCACCTCTTGTCATTACATCAACAAGAATCACACCATAAATGTCCCAGAAGACAGTGATCATCACCTTTCCGGCTGATGGAGATGTTTTGAATTTTTTTCTTTTTGGTGACTGCGGATGATGCCATTCCATTGACTGCATTTTTGTTTCAGGCTCATAATGATGTGCCCACGTTTCGTCACCGGTAACAATTTTTGACAAAAACATTTCTCCTTCAACACCGAAACGCTCCAACAATTCAGAACAGAATGTTTTCCTTTGAACCCTGTGATCATTTGTTAGGCACCGAGGAACCCATCGAGCGCAAATCTTTGAATATCCGAGAGTTTTAAAAATTGCGATTGCACTTCCCTTGCTGACTGTAAGCTGCAATGCCAATTGCTGACTAGTGATACGCCTATCCTTACGAATAATGGCATCAGCCCGGTTTAACATGTCTGTGCTGGTAGCCGAGGCAACACGTCCAGAACGCGGTAAATCATGCAGCTCCACTCGTACACTTTCTGCAGCTTTAATTCTCTGAACCCAGCGACTAACTGTGCTCCTATCGACTGCAGAACATTTGTACACTGCACACAGTCGTTTATGAATGTTTGCCACAGTTTCTTTTTCCGCAACCAGAAATTCTATGACAATTCGCTGTTTGTAACGGACATTGTTGACAAGCTCCATTTTAACAGTTCATAGATTGCGTAATATTTATCAGAATGCTGTGTAATTTGGTGCACATAATTGGAACATGTCATATTCCAAGTGTGCAAAATTTCATATTCCTATCTTTATTATTAGCCGAGAAAAAAATTGGTGTGCATTACTTTTTGACCTCCCTTTAGTAAAACAGTGGAAAGAAGGGTTATAGAATGCGTTAAACGATACGGAAGAGAATGAGAGAAAGAATGTAAGTGAGGTGGAGACAGTGGTAAAGAGTGTAAGAGAGATTTTAAGCCAGAATCTAGTGAGAGATACATGTAAGAGAAAATATAAGTCAGAATCTAGTGAGAGATACGTGTAAGAGACAATATAAGTCAGAATCTAGTGAGAGATACGTGTAAGGATGTAAGTTGGAATGGAGAGGGATAAGTGTAAGAGATAATGTAATTTATCTGCAAAGCTGAGACTTGTCTACTCTGTGATATTATCTTCCCATCTCTACTTTAGTCTACTTTTCCTTGTCCCTACACCACTATGAAGAATGTCTTTTGTAATTCAGTCATATTCCATACAGTCATTTGTGACTGACGCTGACTTAGCAGTACACTAAGTTGTACACTGGTTTTGTTTACCATGTCAAGAACAGAAAAGTTAGGTACACAATCACAGATGTCTTTCTTCTATCCTTCCTCCGCTGCCGTTGGCGTCGAGGGGAGAAACAATCTGCGATTCTTTGCTCTTCTGTTGGGGCCTCTTCTGATGTTATTCCTCCTTAGTGACTCTAGCATTCCCTTTATCCATCTCTTTCTCGGTCTTCCTCTTAATCTGGCGTTTTCGTAGCGTTTGTTTATGGCTCTTTGATTCATTGTTAGTTCTTTTTGTCTTGTTATGTGGCCCAACCAATTTATCTGTTGTTTCTTTATGTATTCCATGGCTGGTTCAATCTCGAGTTTCTTCCTCAGGTCGGTGTTTCTTACTCTGTCCCTTAAGCTGTTTCCTGCCATTCTTCTGACACATTTCATTTCGGTGGTCGTTATCTGTCTTATTGTTCTAGAGTCCAGCGTCCAATTCTGGCACTGATAACACAGAGTTGGTAGAAACATTGATTTGTATATTGCCCTTTTTGCATCCGTAGTTATTGCTTTGTTTTTCAATAGTGTTGATACTTGGCCTATAACTTGGCTTGCTTTGTTACACCTTATATCTATCTCTGTCTCTTGATTATTGTCTTGTGTTAACATGCTACCCAGATATTTAAAATTGTCTACTTGCTTCAAAGTTGTATTATCTTTTATGTTGTTTAGTTTTTATTATGATGTTTAGTTTTTAGATCAGAGAGTTTAATCAGAGAGGTTGTGAGTTCAAATCCCAGTTGGGATTTTGATTTGTGATTTCTCTCTGTGACAACCACCCCTGGTCTCAGCAGCGAGGCCCAGCTTGAAACATCAAATATTCATTGACGGAACAAAAATATGACCTCCAAAGTCGAAGTCCTGCGATGGAAATGGCAGGACAAAATCACTAACACAGAATTATGGGAAAGTACCAGAAAAATACCAATGGATAAAGAGATACAACGAAGATGATGGTGCTGGATAGGACATACACTGTGGAAGACAACTGAGAGTATTACACAACAGGCCTTTTTTTGGAATCCCCAAGGAAAAAGACAAGGGGGAAGATCAAAATATTTTTGGAGAAGACAAATGGAAGCAGAAATGAAGATGATGGGGAAGACATGGAATGATCTTAAAAGAATGGCAAGAAATAGAACGGTGTGGAAAGTGTTTGTTGAAGACCTATGCTCCACAGGGAGTTGAAAGATATTTCCCATATAACTCCCTCCGTTCTGTTTTCCTAACTTGTTTAAGCTGTCATGTTCTGTCTCATATTTCCCATATAACTCCCTCCGTTCTGTTTTCCTAACTTGTTTAAGCTCTCATGTTCTGTCTCATATTTCCCATATAACTCTCTCCATTCTGTTTTCCTAACTTGTTTAAGCTGTCATGTGCTGTCTCATATTTCCCATATAACTCCCTCCGTTCTGTTTTCCTAACTTGTTTAAGCTCTCATGTTCTGTCTCATATTTCCCATATAACTCCCTCCGTTCTGTTTTCCTAACTTGTTTAAGCTGTCATGTTCTGTCTCATATTTCCCATATAACTCCCTCCGTTCTGTTTTCCTAACTTGTTTAAGCTCTCATGTTCTGTCTCATATTTCCCATATAACTCTCTCCATTCTGTTTTCCTAACTTGTTTAAGCTGTCATGTGCTGTCTCATATTTCCCATATAACTCCCTCCGTTCTGTTTTCCTAACTTGTTTAAGCTCTCATGTTCTGTCTCATATTTCCCATATAACTCTCTCCATTCTGTTTTCCTAACTTGTTTAAGCTGTCATGTGCTGTCTCATATTTCCCATATAACTCCCTCCATTCTGTTTTCCTAACTTGTTTAAGCTGTCATATTCTGGCTCATATTTCCCATATAACTCCCTCCATTCTGTTTTCCTAACTTGTTTAAGCTGTCATATTCTGTCTCATATTTCCCATATAACTCCCTCCACTGTTTTCCTAACTTGTTTAAGCTGTCATGTTCTGTCTCATATTTCCCATATAACTCCCTCCGTTCTGTTTTCCTAACTTGTTTAAGCTGTCATGTTCTGTCTCATATTTCCCATAACTCTCTCCATTCTGTTTTCCTAACTTGTTTAAGCTCTCATGTGCTGTCTCATATTTCCCATATAACTCTCTCCATTCTGTTTTCCTAACTTGTTTAAGCTGTCATGTGCTGTCTCATATTTCCCATATAACTCTCTCCATTCTGTTTTCCTAACTTGTTTAAGCTCTCATGTGCTGTCTCATATTTCCCATATAACTCTCTCCATTCTGTTTTCCTAACTTGTTTAAGCTCTCATGTGCTGTCTCATATTTCCCATATAACTCTCTCCATTCTGTTTTCCTAACTTGTTTAAGCTGTCATGTTCTGTCTCATATTTCCCATATAACTCTCTCCATTCTGTTTTCCTAACTTGTTTAAGCTGTCATGTTCTGTCTCATATTTCCCATATAACTCTCTCCATTCTGTTTTCCTAACTTGTTTAAGCTGTCATGTTCTGTCTCATATTTCCCATAACTCTCTCCATTCTGTTTTCCTAACTTGTTTAAGCTCTCATGTGCTGTCTCATATTTCCCATATAACTCTCTCCATTCTGTTTTCCTAACTTGTTTAAGCTCTCATGTGCTGTCTCATATTTCCCATATAACTCCCTCCATTCTGTTTTCCTAACTTGTTTAAGCTGTCATGTTCTGTCTCATATTTCCCATATAACTCTCTCCATTCTGTTTTCCTAACTTGTTTAAGCTGTCATGTTCTGTCTCATATTTCCCATATAACTCTCTCCATTCTGTTTTCCTAACTTGTTTAAGCTGTCATGTTCTGACTCATATTTCCCATATAACTCTCTCCATTCTGTTTTCCTAACTTGTTTAAGCTGTCATGTTCTGGCTCATATTTCCCATATAACTCCCTCCATTCTGTTTTCCTAACTTGTTTAAGCTGTCATGTTCTGTCTCATATTTCCCATATAACTCCCTCCATTCTGTTTTCCTAACTTGTTTAAGCTCTCATGTCCTGTCTCATATTTCCCATATAACTCCTTCCATTCTGTTTTCCTAACTTGTTTAAGCTGTCATGTGCTGTCTCATATTTCCCATATAACTCCTTCCATTCTGTTTTCCTAACTTGTTTAAGCTCTCATGTCCTGTCTCATATTTCCCATATAACTCCCTCCATTCTGTTTTCCTAACTTGTTTAAGCTGTCATGTCTGGCTCATATTTCCCATATAACTCTCTCCATTCTGTTTTCCTAACTTGTTTAAGCTCTCATATGCTGTCTCATATTTCCCATATAACTCTCTCCATTCTGTTTTCCTAACTTGTTTAAGCTGTCATGTGCTGTCTCATATTTCCCATATAACTCCCTCCATTCTGTTTTCCTAACTTGTTTAAGCTCTCATGTTGTGTCTCATATTTCCCATATAACTCCCTCCATTCTGTTTTCCTAACTTGTTTCAGAATTATCTTTATTTCTTTGAGGCTCTGGGGTTGGTTGGACTGTTGAAGGTTCCCACCTGGTTGGACTGTTGAAGGTTCCCACCTGGTTAAACTGTTGAAGGTTCCCACCTGGTTAAACTGTTGAAGATTTCCACCAGGTTGGACTGTTGAAGGTTCCAACCTGGTTAAACTGTTGAAGATTTCCACCTGGTTAAACTGTTGAATGTTTCCACCTGGTTGGACTGTTGAAGGTTCCCACCTGGTTGGACTGTTGAAGGTTCCCACCTGGTTGGACTGTTGAAGGTTTCCACCTGGTTGGACTGTTGAAGGCTGCTGCCTGGTTGGACTGTTGAAGGTTTCCACCTGGTTTGACTGTTGAATGTTCCCACTTGGTTTGACTGTTGAAGGCACCCACCTGGTTGGACTGTTGAAGGCACCCACCTGGTTGGACTGTTGAAGGCACCCACCTGGTTAGAGATCTCTTGTGGGTGCCTTATGCTATGACCGGAGTTAAGAGGATAAGACGAAAATGACAAGAAAGATAATTTAAAGAATTAGAGTCTTTATTTCATCAAATATAAATATTAATAGAAAGACACATTTTCTGTTGAATAAGATAAAATTTATAGAAAATCTTTTTTAAAAAAAAATATTTCTGGAAGTTGTATGATCTCAAGACATCTTGAGATGCAGTAGCACATGGGCTGATAATGAGAGCCAATTCAAAGCTGACTGTTTGTGCTGGGACCCAAAAACAACCAAGACCCTATTCTATCTGCCTATGATGACTCTGTAGACAAGACAAACGAGTCTGCATAAACGAGTGGAAATAGAAAAAAAAATTAATCCAGTGCCTAAAATTAGTATGCTGAAGTAGGAAACGGGACAGAATGAAACAAGTGGAGAGCGTTAAATACTTGGGCACAATAATATTATCAGACGGAAGATGCACCACAGAAATAAAAAGCAGAATAGCTCAGGCCAAAATAGCATTTCAGAAAATGAAAAATGTCTTGTGTGAAACAAGACTACGTCAATAGAAGTGAGAAAGAAAGTTCATCGGTGCTAAATAGAGCCAATTCTGACCCTATGGAAGTGAATCATGGACAGCAGTCAAAAAAATGAAAAGACAATTAGAGGCCACAGAGATTGGATTTTTAATTCATAAGAATGTTGAGAGTTCCCTGGACAGCTAATGGACCAACAAGGATATTCTGAAAGAGGCCAACACAAAAAGACATCTCTTAAAAAAACACCAGAAAAAAATAATTGACATTTTTTGGGCACGTTTTGAGAAGAGAAAAGTTAAACAATGGCATAGACTGGAGAGAAGTAGAGAAAATGTCCAAGAATAGGGATGGATGGAGAGACCTTGTCTGTGGCCTAGACTTGAGAGAAGTAGAGAAAATGTCAAAGAATAGAGATGGATGGAGAGACCTTGTCTGTGGCCTAGACTTGAGAGAAGTAGAGAAAATGTCAAAGAATAGGGATGGTGGAGAGACCTTGTCTGTGGTCTAGACTGGAGAGAAGTAGAGAAAATGTCAAAGAATAGGGATGGATGGAGAGACCTTGTCTGTGGCCTAGACTGGAGAAACGTAGAGAAAATGTCCAAGAATAGGGATGGATGGAGAGACCTTGTCTGTGGCCTAGACTGGAGAGAAGTAGAGAAAATGTCCAAGAATAGGGATGGATGGAGAGACCTTGTCTGTGGTCTAGACTGGAGAGACCTTGTCTGTGGTCTAGACTGGAGAGAAGTAGAGAAAATGTTCAAGAATAGGGATAGATGGAGAGACCTTGTCTGTGGCCTAGACTGGAGAGAAGTAAAGAAAATGTCAAAGAATAAGGATGGATGGAGAGACCTTGTCTGTGGTCTAGACTTGAGAGAAGTAGAGAAAATGTCAAAGAATAGGGATGGATGGAGAGACCTTGTCTGTGGTCTAGACTTGAGAGAAGTAGAGAAAATGTCAAAGAATAGGGATGGATGGAGAGACCTTGTCTGTGGTCTAGACTTGAGAGAAGTAGAGAAAATGTCAAAGAATAGGGATGGATGGAGAGACCTTGTCTGTGGTCTAGACTGGAGAAACGTAGAGAAAATGTTCAAGAATAGGGATGGATGGAGAGACCTTGTCTGTGGTCTAGACTGGAGAGAAGTAGAGAAAATGTCCAAGAATAGGGATGGGTGGAGAGACCTTGTCTGTGGCACTGTACTCTGGATAGCATGACAACAAAACATTCTACAGGATTGCCCCCAGTACACAGACGTGAGGAGGACAATGTGGTCCACGCCCACCTCCCTGGAAGAGAAACTATACGTGGCAACAGAATCACTTAGACAGCTGCCTTCATAAGAGAGTCCGTGAGTCACTAGTCTGAATGACATCATGATCACAGAAGATGAAGAAGATTATGGGCTTAAATCAAACGACAGCAGTTAGAATTGTGTTAAGACTATTAACTATGAGACAGCAGTTCTTGAAATATGGACAGTTAGAATTGTGTTAAGACTATTAACTATGAGACAGCAGTTCTTGAAATATGGACAGTGAGAATTGTGTTAAGACTATTAACTATGAGACAGCAGTTGTTGAAATATGGACAGTGAGAATTGTGTTAAGACTATTAACTATTAACTATGAGACAGCAGTTCTTGAAATATGGAGTAGCCTATGCTGGTATAGAGATTCTGTTGACTAGATGTGAGGCACTGTAGTAACTACGAGATGATTGGATGTGAGGCATTGTAGTAACTACGAGATGATTAGATGTGAGGCATTATAGTAACTACGAGATGATTAGATGTGAGGCATTATAGTAACTACGAGATGATTAGATGTGAGGCATTATAGTAACTACGAGATGATTAGATGTGAGGCATTATAGTAACTACGAGATGATTAGATGTGAGGCATTATAGTAACTACGAGATGATTAGATGTGAGGCATTATAGTAACTACGAGATGATTAGATGTGAGGCATTATAGTAACTACGAGATGATTAGATGTGAGGCATTATAGTAACTACGAGATGATTAGATGTGAGGCATTATAGTAACTACGAGATGATTGGATGTGAGGCATTGTAGTAACTACGAGATGATTAGATGTGAGGCATTATAGTAACTACGAGATGATTAGATGTGAGGCATTATAGTAACTACGAGATGATTAGATGTGAGGCATTATAGTAACTACGAGATGATTGGATGTGAGGCATTATAGTAACTACGAGATGATTAGATGTGAGGCATTATAGTAACTACGAGATGATTAGATGTGAGGCATTATAGTAACTACGAGATGATTAGATGTGAGGCATTATAGTAACTACGAGATGATTAGATGTGAGGCATTATAGTAACTACGAGATGATTAGATGTGAGGCATTATAGTAACTACGAGATGATTGGATGTGAGGCATTGTAGTAACTACGAGATGATTAGATGTGAGGCATTATAGTAACTACGAGATGAGAGCTGAGAACTTGTAATGTGGATAGCTTCTAGCAACATTAGAGTTAGATTGTAAAGAAACTTGCTACTGTAGAGTATGATGGACATGTGATTTCAAAGTGTGATATGTGAAGTTGCTACATGTGATTGTGTTATTAAATATATCAACTGAGACATCTCTCCTGTCATAATTTAGTTGTGAAGTCAAGCATTGGAAAGGTGGACAAAGTTATAGTATATAGGAACATCTTCCATCAGCTTGTTATATCTCTCCATCAGAGGTTATTAATTCTATCGGCAACGTTACATTATTATAGTACATCATCACGTACCGAGCCTGCTGGCATAGGTGATCATGTCTCTCCACAACATTTGATCTCGACAGTTATTTATCATTTCTGTTGTTGACCTTCTGCCAAGCCATTCTCTTAAACTGTCTGTTATCTTTTCTCTTTCGTTCCCTCTATCTCTACATCCCTCAATTTTCCCAGTTGTTACAATATATTCCAGTTGTTCTCTTCTCATTACATGGCCAAAAAATGATGATTGTTTCTTCCTAATATTGGAAATTAGCTCTCCTTTTCCGTTTTAATTGCTCTTCATAGCTGTCCATGGTATTCTCAACATTCTTCTGTAAAACCACATTTCTATATAATAATACAGAGAACTTTAAATTTCCCCTTGTACACTTGGTGCTGTGACTATTTAGAACCTGTGGTTGTCATGGCACAAACCCGTACACACACATACGGACTATTCTCTGAGTTTCCCCAGACCGAGACCACACCATAATTTCTTATTTCTAAATAAAAACACTGATTAGTTTCTATAAAGAAAAAAAAGGTAGCCTGTAGCTTCTGGTCTTTCATATCTTAAATCCTGAATGAATTGCCGCCACTCCGAACGTCAGGTTCCTGTAGGTGACCATCCTGAAGCCAGCAGCTTTGATCATTGCCGCAAAATCTTCCTGAAAAAATATTGAGAAAAGTTAATATTTCATTGAAGCAAAAAATATGGATTGGATATGAATATCATAAAGACTAAAACTATGATCATAAACAAAGAAAATACTCAAAACATACAAGTGGATATCAAAATTGAAGGAATAGACATACAGACAGTTCAGAACTGCAACTACCTTGGACATACTATAACCAGTGATGGAAAATGTACAACTGAAATAAACAAAAGAATAGGAATGGCAAAAAGTAATTTTAATGCCATGAAGAACATACTAACATCAAAACAAATAACACCAGGGCTAAAACTAAGAACAGCAAAATGTTATATCTTCTCAACATTCCTATATGGTGCAGAAACATGGACATCAAACAAGAAAACAAAACAGAGAATTGAAGCCTTTGAAATATAGATTTATTGAAGAATAGGTAGAATTGGATGGAAAACAAACGATGAAGTTTTAAAACAACTAAAAATGAAAAGAGAACTACTAAGCACAATTCAAACAAGACAAATGAAATTTGTGGGGCATGTTAAAAGACACAACAGCCTACTAAAAGTAATCTTGGAGGGGAAAATACAAGGTAAAAGAGGCAGACCAAGACTAAGATGGACGAGTAACATCAAAAGATGGACAAGTTAACATATAACAACCTGCACCATCAAAGCAAAAGACAGAGGCAGACCAAGACTAACATGGACGAGTAACATCAAAAGATGGACAAGTCAACCTATGACAACCTGCACCATCAAAGCAAGAGACAGAGCAGAATGGCACTGCATGGTAGCCAACCTTCGATGCAGAGACGGCACTCAATGACGATGACAAACGTACAAGTTAACTTTTAACAATATTTCACATACTTGGTTAGGAAACTGACGTATACTCTCAACAAGGTACTGATATGACTTCCAGTCACCGGCGATCACTTGTCCCATCACAGGAATCACTTGGAAGGAGTATGTGTCGTAAAATCTAGCAGGGGAAGATAATAACGACAGAGGTGAATCAATAATAACTCTGTAGAGAAGAAACTGAAAAAAAAACTTTGTTTGCGACTAAAATAAAATTTGATTAGTACATTCACTACTAAGTCGTTTGAACACTCAATGGATTGACTTCCTGTCAAAATGGTGGATAGACGACAGGAACTGTTGAGGATCAGTCTGAAATGTGTTAATTGTTGCAGTTTCCTCATATTGTCTACAACATAATAATATGATTTTTTTTTTAAACTGATCATGATTTTTTGCCATTTTCAACTTCTGGTCAATATGGCGGATAGGCGGCAGGAACCTTTAAAGGCTGTGTCTGAAAAGTGTTCCTTGTTGAAGTTTCCTCATATTCCAAGTCCGGCTTGCTGCTGGAGCTACTGAGTTTAGTGCTCTGTGCACACCGTGAGCTGTGTTTTTCATCTGGATCGTGCTTCGATATTCTGATTGCTTACGATGAATGATGATATCGTTTGACGCAGGACAGCTCAGCTGTGTTCACTTTCGGTGCTGCTTGATCTTATGTCTTTTGGCATGTGCTGTAGCTGCTATGATGGGGACTGCAGTTGCCTTTCTTTGGATCCTTCAATGAGATGAGTTTTAATTTGGATTATTCCAATGGCATGGGTGGTTGAGCAATTATGGATTTTAATTCGTTTACAGTGATACCAGGGCCTTCAACTAACAATAGCCATAACACTCCATGGCCACACTTTTTTTTAGAAAAAATAATTGCGGGAATGCCCATAAATAAATAAAGCCACAAAACACGGTTCTTTGGCTTCTCACATCGGCATTACTAGAGCCGCATTATGTTGTGTGTGCTACGTCATCATAATGGCTCATCATATATCCCAAGACCGGCCATACGCTAATCTTATGATCTGTTGTTTGATGTGTGACGGGGATAATCTGATGACTAACTGTGTTTTATACGTTTGGATTTGGAGTCAAAAACGATGTCTTAACATCATCAAGCGCTATACATTTTAGAAATATGACGATCATCATTTTCAGGACGTGAACTTCCGGTCAATATGGTGGATTGGCGGCAGGAACCATTGAAGGCTATGTATGAAAGTGTTCCTTGTTGCAGTTTCCTCATATTCCAAGTCCGGCTTGTTGCAGGAGCTACTGAATTAAGTGCTCTGTGCTCACCGTGAGCTGTGTCTCATCCGTTTTGATCATGTTTCGATATTCCAATTGTTTACGATGAATGATGATATCGTATGACAGGGAACAGTTGGCTGTGTTCACTTTCTGTGCGGTTTCGCCTTGTCTTTTGGCGTATGCTGAGACTGCTATGATGGGGACTACAGTTACCTTTCTTTGTTTGGGAGATGAGATATTCAGATGATTTCACTGGCACGGGCGGTTGAGCAATTATGGATTTTAATTCGTTTGCAGTGATACCGGGGCCTTCCATAACCAAAGATGATGGTTCTATATACAAGACCGCGAGGGCTGGTTGGTCTCGAGGCATGACGCCGGCCTCGAGACATAGAGGTTATGAGTTCAAATCCAGGTTGCACCAGTTGAGATTTTTATTTGTGATTTCTCTCTGTGGCAACCACCCCTGGTCTCAGCAGTGAGGCCTGGCTTGAAACATCAATTACTCGTCAATGAAAAAAATATGAATACCTCAGAAGACAGAGTTATCTGCCAGAGAGGCGAAGGACCACTGTGCACATGGCTGCCAGGGGAAAAACAGATTAACACACAAAATTCAGTTACTAGTCTCTAGGGTCTTCACTAGAAGTGAAAGCTGGTAAACGCGAAAAAAAACAAAAACACTCCTGTATGACTAGAAAGATGATTGCAATGCAGCTTGATGTGTGACAATAGAACTTTATTTATTGCTTTCTATCAGCCACCCACTGCTTTATCAATCTACGATCTTCTTCTGCAATCATGGCTCATTCAGACTAGGACTCCGGACTCTTATGAAGGCAGCTGTTTGTTTCAGTGATTCAGTTGCCCCATATAGTTTCTCTTCCAGGGAGGTGGGTGTGGACCACATTGTCCTTCTCAGGTCTGTGTACTGGGGACAATCCTGTAGAACATGTTTTGTTGACATGTTATCCAGGGTACAATGGCATTGGCTGGTAGTTCCTATTTTGAGTTTGGTGAACATGTGGTTTCTCATTCTGTTGTGGCCAGTGCGTAGGCAAATCTATGGTCAAGAAAGAGGAGATGATGTACTCTTGGTGGTATCCAAACAAAAACAAGAGAGGGGGAAAATAACAGGTTGTAACACGTACGTGCGTAGCAGTGAGTTCTTGACCTCACTAAACTCCAAACACAAGAACCGTCCTCCAGGTGTCAAAACACGGTAAGCTTCATTTAGAACCTGAATATACAAAAACAGAAATAAGTCAGAATCGGAATGTACAAAAAAAATTAATAAATCAGAACTGGAATGTACAAAAACAGAAATAAATCAGAATCGGAATGTAAAAAAAATAAAAATAAATCAGAACTAAAAAAATAAATAAATCAGAACTAAAAAAATAAATAAATCAGAACGAATATACAAAAAAAGAAATAAATCAGAACCGGAATGTACAAAAACAGAAATAAATGGGTAGATTGCTGGATGAAAAAAATTAGCAACATATAACAGTCTTCTTTTTCACATCTTCTTACCTTTTCAGCTCCCTGTGGAACATAGGTCTTCAACAAACACTCCAAGCCATTCTGTTTCTTGCCATTCTTTTAAGATCATTCCATATCTTCCCCAACATCTTCATCGCTGCTTCCATCTGTCTTCTCCAAGAATTCACATCTCTTAGACAGACAGCCTTTATCTTTCCTGGATGGCGGATTTACTTTTATTCATTTCTTTGACTTTTCCACGTTTGTGAAGTTTTTTTTGCCATACTTTTTTACAGTACGGGATAGCCAGTCCCAAGCCCAAACCTCCTTAGTCGCCTATTACAAACATGCCTGGTAGGGAACAGCGCCACTATTCTTTACTGCCCTTTCGGGCCCAGGCAGTGCACAGGCTTTTTCACATCTTGCATCCACCTAACGATGAAAGGAATAAAGTCCTCTTTGTGGTCCACACTTAAAAGGATTGAGGGTCTCGGTAACCTAGTTGGGAAAACTACCCGACTCGAATACTGATGTTCAGACAAGCCGTGTTCGATTCCCGCTGGTAGCAGTGTGAGTTGTACTCGTGGTTTAAAAAAAATACCCCCGCAGTCAACCCAGCTGCTGGCAAAAATAGGTACCAGGGTAGTACTCTGGGAAGGTGAGGAATGCCACCTCGCATCGTGAGTTTCAAAGCTTCAAGCGACACTATCCAGAAGTCTCGGACACTTCTGATAGGCGGAAGAGCATATATGGGTGAAAACTCCCGTGCTAAGATGCTGACTCAAGTCTCGTACTAAAAGAAAAAAGTAAAGTGCCCCGTCACACCAAGTGGCGTATAGCGAATATGGTGTTAGTGACCATAAATTTTACAGACCTTCGGCACATAATTTTTGGGTAATGTGGTCGGTATTACGCCCGTGCCACTTTACTTTCCCAGAAAAAAATCCGGTACCCATTAAAGGCTGGGTGAACTCTACAGAGTTGGTGAGCCGTTGGTTGGGATCAAACCCTACCTCTTGTCCTTTGTAGTCCTGTTCACTAACCACTGAGTTATTCTCGTACTTTACCTTTACTTAAAAGGGATGTCAATTGGGTAAAGATTCATTTTGCCCAGCACATTACTTCAGCACGACAATGTCTTGTTGTCTTCCCTCTCGATTCCTACTCCTCTATTCTGACTGGTATGTTTCTAGGTGGACTAAAGAGGTGGAGCAGATATGGATCTTCTATTCTATTTATGGAATCGATTTGACCGCAGTCATGAATTCACCATTTTCACTCCATCTCATGTCACAGCGCCCTACTAAGATCATTCGGACTTCCAGAAAAATGGCGCCCACATTCGCAGCATCTTTAGACAGTGCAGTTACTAACATTATTTTTTTCCGACGTGGGAAGGGCACAGGATTTTGACAACCACCAGTCCATGTCACTCCTTCCGATGAAAGAGATGGGAGTTAAGATGGGTACAGTCAGAAACAAGAAACTTAGTGGGCGTGTAAGAAGACTAATCAACCAACACAGAACTGGAGTCGTCAGTCGCTGGACGGGACTTGCAGAGGAGGGGATCTGAGCACCTATGGACGTGTTCGGAGTGCAATGATGATGACCCATAAATAACTCAATAGTTTTTTGGTTGGAGACAAATAATAAAAAATAAATGAATATTATTATAGAGGGAAACTTCCGAGGCGATAATTCAGCGAATCATAGGAGGAAGAGGTATGTTTTACAGCACTCAGAAAAATGTTCGTTTTGTTTTTTTTTTCTGTTGTATGTCATTTGTTCTGAGTGCTGTAAAACATACCTCTTCCTTATTGATTCATTTTTTTGGTTGTTTTGATAATCTTTAGTGTGTTTTTTTAGAATTATTGGACTGAACTGGTGTAGGGAAGCGACAGTCTGCGTTCTTTTTGTTTTCAAAATGTTGCCTACACAGTCAGTTATAGCTTGCACACAGTTCAATATTTGCTAACAGGAAAATTTTCTTGAAAGATTCGGTTGAGCACCGAACGTGCCCTAATTGACTGCACAGGTGATACCTACACTTTCACCAAGAACACAATGCCCAGTCACTTCCTCACTTGTTTTCTCAACAACAAAAAAAGCACAAATCACATTGAAAATAAATCAACCGAAGTGGTTTAAGCGACTATGATAATGTGTAGCAGTGATTACAGAGTGTATGACAATATGGGAGTGTGTGATAGAAGTTGAGGGGAAAGTGAGAAGAGTTCACTCAAATAGAAATATCGAGTTTCACATGGAAAGAGAGAAGGAAGAATGTAAACAGGGATATGATTGGTTGGAAGGGATGAAGTAGGAAAAATGATAAGTTAAGAAGGTCAGTCTAGATGGGACCAGTACTCAATGCGGACGGTGGCTTTTTGCAACTGATAGCATGAGTTGTAGCCAGGCTAGTTACACAAAACAGTGTCGTAGTGTTAGTTAGTTTGTGCTCGGCAGTTGAGAGGAACGGACCTGGCACATGGGTCAATGTTAAGTTAACTTGTGTTACCAGTATAGATGCAAGTAGAGGTTGTGAAGCTCATAAGCAACAAACAATTTAGGTGAAAGTAAGCGAGACAGCTCTCACAGATTTAATGCTCAATAATGAGTGTGCTATTATAAGGGAGTTGTGAAACTCATAAGCAACAAACAATTTAGGTGAAAGTAAGCGAGACAGCTCTCACCGAGTTAATGCTCAATAATGAGTGTGCTATTATAAGGGAGTTGTGAAACTCATAAGCAACAAACAATTTAGGTGAAAGTAAGCGAGACAGCTCTCACAGATTTAATGCTCAATAATGAGTGTGCTATTATAAGGGAGTTGTGAAACTCATAAGCAACAAACAATTTAGGTGAAAGTAAGCGAGACAGCTCTCACCGAGTTAATGCTCAATAACATGTGTGCTAATGTAGACACGAACAGATGACATTGTGAAATTCATCAGCCAAGACCAGTAGCCGATAGCTAGCGGGAAGATCATGCGTAGTGTTTTTCAAGAGAGTCCGACCGAGTGGAGTCGGCTCCAACAGGATGTCACCAAATTGCATGGTGGCCTGAAGGAAGTATTGCAACTCTGCACCACGTCATGATGAAGCCGTCCAATGAGTTGATGTAACTACAAACCAGTGCTGGAAGTGTATAATTTATGGAAGGGCAGTGGTACCAATGCAGCCCTTGGTTGAAAGCCAAGACACGTTGGTGTAGGGTGTGTGGGTGGAACTAGCCCGACCACGTGAAGGGGTCACATTGACAGTAGTGCGGGAAAACGAGGCGAGTGTATGTGATACGCCTCAATGTTAACAAGTAATGTGAGAAGTGCTGCTGACAAACCTACTGTGGTTGGAAGTGTACAATGTTGTGCGAGGGTGATATTCCATAAATAAACCTTGATTGTGTATTTTTTAAAATGGTATTCCATTGATTACTTACTCAATGCAGTCTGTTTACGTCTGTGCCCACCAAGCAAAGGCCCGTCGAAGCAGTGGCGGTCTTAACAACAAAACAGCGCGAAGTACAAGGTTATACGATCACGACGACAAGTGTGTCGGGCCAGTAGAAAGTTCCTGCAGGAGTCAAGCCAAACGCTGACTGAAGTGTGTCAGTCCATGAAGGTGTCAACAAGCAAAGGTGATATAGGACAGTGCAGTACAATTGCAGTGTCCAGGCAATCGAGCATCAAGATCTGTCACCGTCGATTATAAAGAATAGGTCAACACGTCATCGAGGCGGGATGTCAAACTTTCTGGTATAAATGTCAGCAAAAACAGGATGATGTGCAGTCATTGAGCAGGAGAAAGGAGAAGCGCAAGAGGCAGACCAAGAGTAAGATGGACAGACAACATCAATTGACATTGAGCACTGGCCACAACAGAATGAGAAACCACATTCTCACCAAACTCAAAATAGAAACTACCAGCCAATGCCCACTGGATAACATGACAACAAAACGTGTTCTACAGGACTGCCCCCAGTACATAGACCTGAGAAGGACAATGTGGTCCATACCCACCTCCCTGGAAGAGAAACTATATGGGGCAACCTAATCACTTAAACAGACAGCTGCCTTGATAAGAGAGTCCAGAATCCTAGCCTGAATGAGCCATGATCGCAGAAGAAGAATTGACAATGATTGAAGCCGACAAAAGGGTGAGAACCAGAATTTTGTATCTCCCTCGACACCCAAATAGGTATAAGAGGAAGTGAAGAAGAAGATGCAAGGCAAGGAGACTCACTGACATTATGTGATATCTGGTACCCATTAAAAGTAGGGTGTGCCAAGAAGCCAACCTCATGTTCAAAGTAGACGAGTTTTCTGCTCCACAAGTGATGTAAAATTGTGAACATCTAATAAAGAAGAGGCTACTACAAGCATGAAGAATGAGTTGTACTCACCTCCTGTATATGTGTACAATTACGAATACCAACGCAATTGTGTACGCATCAAAGGCATTGTCAGAAAACGGAAGAGATTCTGCGTTAGCTTTCATCCATGATATCCCTGAAAGCAAATCAAATGACAAGAACACGTCAACAAAGGTAAACTACTTTCTGTGATAGGCACAGCTCTTGGTGATATTTTAGTAGTCTTGTGAAATGTTCTCACTTGTGAACCATGAGAGATTACAATTCTGCTATAGCACATTAACAATGATCATAAGTGACACTAAAAGTGAACTTTGAGGAATATTTGTAGTTAAATTATAGTTATTTAACACTAGAAGGGGTCAAATTTGTCCAATTTTGAAATAATTGTTATCATAAACATTTTTGGACTAAAATATCAACAGCATCAAAATGACCTATTCTAGAATATTCATATTTTTGTTCAGTGTCACAAACTTGAACCACTCCAGTAAAATATCAAATCTCAAGAATGAGTGGAATGTAGTTCCCTAAGGAAACATCTTCACTTATACATGTAGCAATGTTTTTATGATTATATCTCAAATTGACTGTTGAGATGAAAGCAAACAGCGTGTGGGAGACCCTACAGAGATCTGTATCTGGAGGGCATATAATTATAGGAAGGAAAAGCATTTCTGCATAGAGGGGAATTAATCAAACAGGCTAGGTCAAGAGAAGCAAAACAATGTAGGTCTTTGGATGAGAGAAATAAAACAGGATAGGTCATAGGAAGAGAGAAATAAAACAGGGTAGGTTATAGGAACAGAGAAATAAAACAGGGTAGGTTATAGGAACAGAGAAATAAAACATGGTAGGTCATAGGAACAGAGAAATAAAACAGTGTAGGTTATAGGAACAGAGAAATAAAACAGGGTAGGTTATAGGAACAGAGAAATAAAACAGTGTAGGTTATAGGAACAGAGAAATAAAACAGGGTAGGTCATAAGAACAGAGAAATAAAACAAGGTAGGTCATAGGAACAGAGAAATAAAACAGTGTAGGTTATAGGAACAGAGAAATAAAACAGTGTAGGTTATAGGAACAGAGAAATAAAACAGGGTAGGTCATAAGAACAGAGAAATAAAACAGGGTAGGTTATAGGAACAGAGAAATAAAACAGTGTAGGTTATAGGAACAGAAAAATAAAACAGGGTAGGTCATAAGAACAGAGAAATAAAACAGGGTAGGTCATAGGAACAGAGAAATAAAACAGAGTAGGTTATAGGAACAGAGAAATAAAACAGGGTAGGTCATAAGAACAGAGAAATAAAACTGGATAGGTCATAAGAAAATAAAGATAAAATAATAAGTTGTAGGTGTAGATGAAACAAATATGGGAGGACAGTCTATGTATGAAAGATGACCTGATGTGTATCCCAAATGTTGAGACTTCTGCCTGCCCACATCCAGCATGGCCTGGTTGATGTCACACACTGTCACATGACTTCCGTTACAGTCTGGGGGCAGTAGTGTCACTGATTGCTGACTTTCATTAGGTCGTGAGTTTTCTTCATCAGATGAAGATGATGACGACGACAGATCTTCTGCCGACCCCATGTACACCTGATATTTTGCGTAAGAAAGATAGAATTAAGGAACATTTTTGGCAAATTTATCTTTATCAAATAATCAGTTCTGTTTTGTTCAAGGATTCATTTCCAGTCGGGTTTTCCCCATATCTGCTCCACCACAGTTCACAGTATCCTGCCAAAGTGTGTTGGCAAATAATTCTGTTGACAAGATTGGCTACTGTGCAGCCCTAGCGCAAATGCAGGTTCCAAACTGCAGTGATGCTGCACATGCATATGTTAACACTGGTATCACATCCATATGTTGGCACTGGTACCGCATCCATATGCTGGCACTGGTATCACATCCATATGTTGGCACTGATACCACATCCATATGCTGGCACTGGTATCACATCCATATGTTAGCACTGGTATCACATCCATATGTTAGCGCTGGTATCACATCCATATGTTAGCACTGGTACCACATCCATATGCTGGCACTGGTACCACATCCATATGCTGGCACTGGTATCACATCCATATGTTAACACTGGTATCACATCCATATGTTGGCACTGGTACCGCATCCATATGCTGGCACTGGTATCACATCCATATGTTGGCACTGATACCACATCCATATGCTGGCACTGGTATCACATCCATATGTTAGCGCTGGTATCACATCCATATGTTAGCGCTGGTATCACATCCATATGTTAGCACTGGTATCACATCCATATGTTAGCACTATATATGTGTCTGGTATCAGACAGGAGTTGAACAATCTCAGTTATGGACAGTAGACCCAGTCAAAAGTCATGCACAGATCACAGATTTAACCCTTATTCATTAGCAGTTTAGTTTGACAGGAAATTGTGATACCAATGTCAATCGTGAACAATTCTTGAAAGATGGGTGCCTACATTAGCTACAAGAGAAATAAAACAAATTAAACAATTGTGAACAAAAAGTATAAGAGATAAAAATTAGAAGTGAAAGCTTGAGAAAAATGAAAGCACCAGCTATTGACAAAGTAAACAACAAAGTAGAATAATTAAATGGTTTGGAATCTTCTTCTTCTTTTCAACTCCCTGTGGAGCATAGGTCTTCAACAAACACTTTCAACTAACTCCCTGTGGAGCATAGGTCTTCAACAAACACTTTTAACTCCCTGTGGAGCATAGGTCTTCAACAAACACTTTCAACTAACTCCCTGTGGAGCATAGGTCTTCAACAAACACTTTTAACTCCCTGTGGAGTATAGGTCTTCAACAAACACTTTTAACTCCCTGTGGAGCATAGGTCTTCAACTAACACTTTCAGCTCCCTGTGGAGCATAGGTCTTCAACAAACACTTTCAGCTCCCTGTGGAGCATAGGTCTTCAACAAACACTTTCAGCTCCCTGTGGAGCATAGGTCTTCAACAAACACTTTCAGCTCCCTGCGGAACATAGGTCTTCAACAAACACTTTCAGCTCCCCGTGGAACATAGGTCTTCAACAAACACTTTCAGCTCCCTGTGGAGCATAGGTCTTCAACAAACACTTTCAGCTCCCTGTGGAACATAGGTCTTCACTTTCAGCTCCCTGTGGAGCATAGGTCTTCAACAAACACTTTCAACTCCCTGTGGAGCATAGGTCTTCAACTAACACTTTCAGCTCCCTGCGGAACATAGGTCTTCAACAAACACTTTCAACTCCCTGCGGAACATAGGTCTTCAACAAACACTTTCAACTCCCTGTGGAGCATAGGTCTTCAACAAACACTTTCAGCTCCCTGTGGAGCATAGGTCTTCAATAAACACTTTCAGCTCTCTGAGGAACATAGGTCTTCAACAAACACTTTCAACTCCCTGTGGAGCATAGGTCTTCAACAAACACTTTCAGCTCCCTGTGGAGCATAGGTCTTCAACAAACACTTTCAGCTCCCTGTGGAACATAGGTTTTCAACAAACACTTTCAGCTCCCTGTGGAGCATAGGTCTTCAACAAACACTTTCAGCTCCCTGTGGAACATAGGTCTTCACTTTCAGCTCCCTGTGGAGCATAGGTCTTCAACAAACACTTTCAACTCCCTGTGGAGCATAGGTCTTCAACTAACACTTTCAGCTCCCTGTGGAGCATAGGTCTTCAACAAACACTTTCAGCTCCCTGTGGAGCATAGGTCTTCAACAAACACTTTCAACTCCCTGTGGAACATAGGTTTTCAACAAACACTTTCAGCTCCCTGCGGAACATAGGTCTTCAACAAACACATTCAGCTCTCTGAAGAACATCGGTTTTCAACAAACACTTTTAACTCCCTGTGGACAAAGGTCTTCAACAAACACTTTCAGCTCCCTGTGGAGCATAGAGCTTCAACTAACACTTTCAGCTCCCTGTGGAGCATAGATCTTCAATAAACACTTTCCAAGACGTTCTATTTCTTGCCATTCTTTCAGGATCATTCAGATTCCCTTTGGCATGGGCGAGATGTAGTCTGACAGTTATAACTGTGGCATGGGCGAGATATAGTCTGACAGTTATAAATGTGGCATGGGCGAGATATAGTCTGACAGTTATAAATGTGGCATGGGCGAGATATAGTCTGACAGTTATAACTGTGGCATGGGCGAGATATAGTCTGACAGTTATAACAGTAGAAAATTGTCTACATGATAGACGTTATTTCACAAAGCTGGTAGGCAATTGACTGCTTTGTCATATATGTTCCCAAAGTTTATTAAAAAAAAAAAAAAAAGCTACAACGCTTACATTTGAGGTCTTGCTTTTTGGAACTTGAAAGTTCTGGTATCTGGTGGCATGAGTTGGAGTGTTGACGTATTTCAAAAACCTGAAGGCAATGTCCCCTGAAAAATGATTGGCTTATGTTAGCAAGATTTATACAGGAAACGACATTGCAGATGTAGACAATATTTCAGGCGAACGAAAGATAGAGAGATAGATGTTAGCAATAAAGATTTATACAGGAAACGACATTGCAGATATAGACAATACTTCAGGCGAACGAAAGATAGAGAGATAGATGTTAGCAATAAAGATTTATACAGGAAACGACATTGCAGATATAGACAATACTTCAGGCGAACGAAAGATAGAGAGAATAGATGTTAGCAATAAAGATTTATACAGGAAACGACATTGCAGATATAGACAATACTTCAGGCGAACGAAAGAGAGAGAGACAGGCAGGCAGGCAATACAAACAAGACAGATAGTTAGCAATACAATGAAGCTTAGATTGTTTTTTACAAATGTTGTAGAGACTGTGTGGTCTAGAGATAAGGTTATGGCCTTGGAGAAGAAGGCCCCAATTTCAAATCCTGCCACCAGGAGTGGAATTTTTCTCTTCACATTCTTTGCAGCTTTACCCTCCTATCGAATTATGGGTGGTGAGATCTTTATATCTAACCCTCTCAGATTCCACAGAAAAAGCATATTTAAAAAAAAAATAATTTTTTTTTGCGTTCGCCAGCTCTGACTAAGTCCCTAGAGACTAAGAACTGAATTTTGCGTGTTAATCCATTTTTCCCTGGCAGCCATGTACACAGGGCAGTTGAAAGTAGAAAAGAATAGACAGACATATTGTTTATGCCTGGACAAATAAATATATTAATTTGTGATTGGATGTATAGACAGATGTATAGACAGATGTATAGACAGATGTGCAGACAGATGTGCAGACAGATGTATAGACAGATGTATAGACAGATGTATAGACAGATGTGCAGACAGATGTGCAGACAGATGTGCAGACAGATGTATAGACAGATGTGCAGACAGATGTGCAGACAGATGTATAGACAGATGTGCAGACAGATGTATAGACAGATGTGCAGACAGATGTATAGACAGATATATAGACAGATGTATAGACAGATGTGCAGACAGATGTGCAGACAGATGTATAGACAGATGTGCAGACAGATGTATAGACAGATGTATAGACAGATGTGCAGACAGATGTATAGACAGATGTGCAGACAGATGTATAGACAGATGTATAGACAGATGTATAGACAGATGTGCAGACAGATATATAGACAGATGTATAGACAGATGTGCAGACAGATGTGCAGACAGATGTGCAGACAGATGTGCAGACAGATGTATAGACAGATGTGCAGACAGATGTATAGACAGATGTATAGACAGATGTATAGACAGATATATAGACAGATGTGCAGACAGATGTATAGACAGATGTGCAGACAGATGTATAGACAGATGTATAGACAGATGTGCAGACAGATGTATAGACAGATGTGCAGACAGATGTATAGACAGATGTACAGACAGATGTGCAGACAGATGTATAGACAGATGTATAGACAGATGTGCAGACAGATGTGCAGACAAATGTATAGACAGATGTATAGACAGATGTGCAGACAAATGTATAGACAGATGTATAGACAGATGTGCAGACAGACAGATGTATAGACAGATGTGCAGACAGATGTACAGACAGATGTATAGACAGATTTATAGACAGATGTGCAGACAGACAGATATATAGACAGATGTATAGACAGATGTATAGACAGATGTGCAGACAGACAGATATATAGACAGATGTGCAGACAGACAGATATATAGACAGATGTGCAGACAGACAGATGTATAGACAGATGTGCAGACAGATGTATAGACAGATGTGCAGACAGACAGATATATAGACAGATGTATAGACAGATGTGCAGACAGACAGATGTATAGACAGATGTGCAGACAGACAGATGTATAGACAGATGTGCAGACAGACAGATGTATAGACAGATGTGCAGACAGACAGATGTATAGACAGATGTGCAGACAGACAGAAGAGATTTGCCAGAGTAAAATACTAAGAACTGAAATTCAGCACCAAGAAAGATAAGCAGTAGACAAATTGTTGAATTTGTTAGGACTTGCAGACAGTTAGATTCATGGAGGTAGACAAACAGAAGAACTATTTAGCTTGGTAGAGTAGGGAGATATGAGTATAGGTTGATAGACAGAAGGAGGAAAAATGACAGACAAAAGGAAGACAGAAAGAAGACAAATACAGGCAGATATTAAAGAAGGAGAAACAGACAAATAGAAAGAAGCCATCAAAATAGAAGGGAGCCGCGATAGCTCAGTGGTTAGTGAACTGGACTACAAAGGACAAGAGGTAGGGTTCGATCCCAACCGACAGCTTCTGGGGTCACCCAGCCTTTAATGGATACCTGATTTTTTTCAGGGAAAGTGAAGCGGCACGGGCGTAATACCGACCACATTACCCCAAAAATCATGTGCCGAAGGTCTGTAAAATATATGGTCACTAACACCATATTCCCTATACGCCACTCGGCGTGATGGGGGTACTTTACTTTTTTTTTTACATCAAAATAGACAGACAAATAGAAAGAAGCCATCAAAATAGACAGACAAATAGAAAGAAGCCATCAAAATAGACAAATAGGAAGAAGCCATCAAAATAGACAGACAAATAGGAATCATCATCATGCACCCTGCCAGTTGGCGTAGGCGATCATGTCCCTCCACAATCTTCTATCTACAGTGCATCGTATCAGTTCCATTGTTGACTGTTTTCCATGTCATGACATCAAGCTATCCAGTATTTTCTCTCTTTGTCGTCCGCGATCTCTCTTTCCTTTTATTTTGCCAGTTGTAACCAAGTATTCCAACTTTCCACTTCTCATGATGTGCCCGAAAAATGTTGATTGTTTCTTTCTGATGTTTTTTAGCAGCTCCCTTTTTAAATAGGAATAGGCCATAAAAATAGACAAACAGAAAGAAGTCAAAACGATAAATGAAGGGCAGAAAGCTGAGAGAAGAAATCTGACACTCACCGGTACCTCCAGCAACATCCAGCAGTCTAGTGCCGGGAGGCGGAGCAAAGTGCTCCAGGAATATGTCCTTCCATATCCGATGAACCCCAGCACTCATGGCATCATTCATCAAGTCATACTTGGAAGCCACATTCTCAAAAACTTCGTACACTGTAACACAAGAAATGGCAACAGTCATGAGTCATACAATCTATGCTGGATCCAAGGAAAAGTCACATCTCTAGTCCTTGAATCTTCTTTTTCTTCTCCTAACTTCTGTTAAAGATTCATTATAGTGAAGGAAAGCAAAAATAAAGGACACAGCCTTAATAGTAAAAAGACAGTAATAAAGGAAGGAACAAGGAAAAAGACATCACAACAATGCACAATAAAGACAAGTAGAACAATATTAAAACAGGTAAATGAATTTAAATATCTGGGAACGATGTTAACCTCAGATGGTATATGTACAACAGAAGAGAGATGCAGAATGGATCAGGCAAAAGCAGCTTTCCAAAAAATGAGGAAGACACTGGGCAATCTATTTTTGACAATAGAAACAAGAAAAAGAGCTCTTAAATGTTATGTAGAGCCAGTCTTAATATATGAATGTGAATCATGGACAATAGGAGAACAGACAAGAAATTCACTGGAGGTTGTAGAAATGTGGTTTTACAGAAGAATGTTGAGAATACCATGGACAGCTAAGGAGAGTAATGAAAACGTTCTGAAAGAGGTCAAAGCAAAATGAGAGCTAATTACCAATACTAGGAAGAAACAATCATCATTTTTTGGCCATGTAATGAGAAGGGAACAACTGGAATATATTTAACAACTGGGAAAATTGAGGGACGAAGAGATAGAGGGAAGCAAAGAGAGAAAATACTAGACAGCTTTTCAAGAACTGTCGAGATTGAAAGTTGTGGAGAGACATGATCCCCTACACCAGTAGGACCGGTACTTGATGATGATGACACAGAACGTGAATCATGCGGTCTTGGTGACTGACTTGCAAAGTCTGCTACAGAAGACCGACAGTGTCTGCAGCAGGAGTGGATGCAGCTCTTGGATGACTCTAAAGTGAGCACATTAACATGGTTGTACTGCCAAGGTCATGCTGGTGTACACGGCAATGAAATAACCAATAAAATCACTGGCAGCTGTGGCACTGAGTGAGGCCTTACTCTGGACAAAGAGAACATCGCCAAGTTTGTTCTTCATTCCTTAAAAGAAGAGGAGGAGAATGGGTGGGTCAATGATGTATATATTGAGAGACTGAGGAGTCTAAAGATGAAAAAGGGGTCTGGGCAATTCAGAGTGCCAGTGCAAGTGTGAGGGACAGTCGGTAGTACAGATATAGGGATGCCCCGAGTCCCGACTGCAGTAGGGTGAACTGATTCCATGAATAAGAATAGCATCATATTGAACTGACATAGGTAATTTACAAGTTTAGCTACCTAAATAATTTATGCTTGGAGTAATGTCCCCTTGCACTTTATAATTCGGCTGTTCTCAAATCTGATATGCCATCCCTGGATGAGGGTTACCCAAAATCTTGCAGAAAAAAATTTAATTAAATGCACAGAAGCTAGACACAGTCAATACATTTAATTGTGCGGTCAATAAGGGGAGATCACTCACTGAGCAGAAATAATTTGGGATGCTTAACTCGTAAATTACTACCGAATTATTACGAATTACATATGCTTGCTTGCGTTCGCCCAATGATTAAAGTATTCGTAGACTTTAGAATTCCTCTTCGTAATCCGTCCTTAAAAGGACACACAACAGTGACAACACATCCGACTTCAGCACATTTTTGAGTACCGGGTTGTCGTCCCTCTTTGATCCCTGCTTGCTTGGCCAGACTACAGGCTAGTCTGTTACTCAGGAGGCACCACAGAGAGGTGGAGCAGGGTCTTGATGCCGTCTTGATGGTTCTGGTTCACCGATCCTGGCGCAAGCCATCAGCTGTGGGTCACTGACAACTTCCAGCTCTGGTGCTGGGAGACGCGCCTTCGCCTCCAAATACAAAGTAAGTTTAGTTTAGTAAGTATCGAATTACATTCATTTACAGAGGACATGCAAAAATCATTCATTACAGTACACTCCAGAACCAACCTTTGTGTTCCTTCTCATTTTCATCCACAGACTGAAATCCGAAATGAGTTTCCGATTTGCGAGATTTATCGTTATTGTTTTCACCAGTTCTGGCACTATCTGTCGCTAACAATCGAGCCGAGCTAGGCCTAAAAGAAACATGACGAAACAGCCGGCTTGAAGCGATCACTTGTCTACACAATGGCGCTGCCATGTTTGTTCAAGCAGGGACCTCTCATTCAATCACGTTTTAACTTAATCACAACTATTTAACATTAAATATTTAAAAATTAAATCAATACAATTACATTTCATTTATTACTATAATATATGCTATTAAGTGTTGATATTTTGTATTTTGCAAAAATGTATAATGTATTTATGTAAATATATATTACAATGACCTATCCCTGTAACTACCGTCTGCAAACAGAATCATGGCCGCCTCCAGACTGGAGCTGGACGAAGAGGAAGCCAAGAGATTTAGAGAGAACGTTTCACGGCTACAGACATTTGGTCTCCGGGATGATGAGAAATCTAGAAGTACTTTCGGTCTACTGCTGGACGAATTATTATCTGTTGAATCGTCTGTTTGTAGGTTCCAGCATGAAAATGTAAGTTCATATTTTCATTTTGACAAGATTATTTGATTATATTTATTTTATTTCACATTTTGTTTGTATTAAAATTAAATTAATATAAATAATTATGTTATGTTATATATTTTTCTCTCCCCATGGCTTTCTTTGGAATGTTACGTGATGAGGCTCCAATCTCTTTCACGGTAGTCTGCCATATTCGTCTTTTTTTACAACATGGTACCATTTGAATAGCAGAATAGCTCATGCTCCGCAAACTGGCGGTGCACCCCTTGCTCATTAGATGGATCGCCGCGGCACTGTTTCAGAGGAAGGTGATACTCGAATGTGGAAGTTGGTCTTCCGAGTCAACATCCATTTGTCCAGGGCTGTCACAAGGTTCACCATTGTGATTGTCACCAGTTCTATTTAACGTACACAATAACGATCACGGAACAACAGCTGCGCTGGATGGGAGGGGAAGAACTATGACTTTTGCTGATGATATTCTGGTATATCGACAGGGAAGAGACAGACGGGGATCGCCTCCACAATGCAAGACGAACTCGATCGCATTTCTTCCTGGTGTGGGGTTTCAGGTGCCTTGGTTAATCCTAATAAAGCATCAGTTTCATGGTTCTCCCTTAACAATCATATCATTAATACGACCACACCGGTAGTACGAATGGGAGCTGATGAGGTGACCAGGGACAAGTTGATGACATACCTTGGAGTTAAGTTTGATTGCAACCTGTGTTTTCGGGACCACATCGACCATGTGATAACAAAATCCTGCAAAGGATTAGCCACCTTGAAGGTCATGGCAGCTGCCAACATCGAGCAGAGGCTACTTACTCTTCTGTTCCAGGGATTAGTCCTCGTGCCAATCGAGTATGCCCTGGCAATTCTTACTGTCAGTACGACTCAAATTGATGGGCTGGAGAAAATACAAAATGAAGCCATGCGCATTATCTTGGGATGTACAAGGGACACTCCTTGTGTAGCATTGAGGTATCTTTTTGACTTTCCAACCATGGATGACTGAATCAAGATCTGGAGAGCACGAGCAAATCTGAAGATTAATACAAATAAAGAGCATTCATTGCAGCACGTGCTCAACACAGGGAAAGGTGCCAGAATAAAAAGAGGCAAATCATGGGTGGGCCGAGCAGAAGATGTCATCAAACAGGTTTGTGGGCTTACCAATATCAGCGTTGGTGAGGAGTGGATACCGGTGCCTATGTCGTTCAAGGGAACTTTCTCGTGTATTGTCACACTCAACAGGAAAAGTAGGGAACAGAACCCAGTTGTGGTTAATGCTTTGGTCAACGGTCTCATCTGCGATAACACTGATGAGAAAGATGCAGTCATCTATACAGACGGATCTGTAAGATGACACGAAAGAAGTGCAATGGCATTTACAGCATGCCTGGCAGGCAGAATAGTCAAAGAAGACAGTGGTGCATATGTCATGACCACAAGTAGTATGACAATGGAGGTGATGGCAGTGACCAAGGCATTCAAATGGTTAGAGTCACAAGACTACACGCTCTATACGCATGCAATGGGTAGAGTCGTTGCAGAAGTCCAAAATACGTAAGGTCACCTTTGTCTGTGTCCCTGGAGTACGGGGAAATGAAAGAGCGGACAGGTTTGCTAGCTGTGCTGTAGTTGAAGACGGGCAACTTCCTGTGGGAAGAGCACTGGACACTGCGGGACTTGCTGAGGAGGGGATCTAAGCACCTATGGACATGTTCGGAGTGCAATGATGATGACCCACAAATAATTCAATTCGTCTTTTTTTTTTTTTTTTTTTTTTTTTTTGGGCATAGACAGACCAAGACTAGCGTTACACAATACTAACATGGACGAGTAATAGCAAAAGATGGACAGGTCAGCCCATGATAATTGCACCATCAAAGCAAGAGACAGTGGAATGGCGCTCCATCATACTCCATGGTAGCCAACTTTCGATGTGGAGACGGCACTCAATGATGATTATGATGATGTTATATTTTTATTATAATAAAAAATAATTAAAAACACAACACAACGAGACATCAGTTGAACACCAGACCCAAGGGCTTACCATGAAAAAGATGGATTGATGAAGTATTGGAAACACTTCACTATGACTAGAAAACATAACAACAGTAGAGTAGAGCAAAGAGAAGAGCAAAAGACAGCAAATTAAAATGATATCTCCCCTCGAGGATGAAAGTAAAGGCAGTGACACTGAATTTTACTGAAAGGCAAATGAGGAAGGAAAGAGGAAGAATTTTATTTTATTACTCATCTTCGGTTTCGCAGCGCATCTATATCTTGACTATCAATCATGTTCAATTATAATTATTATAATAATTATAGGTAATTTGAGAATTTAGTGTCCCAAATTATTTCTGCTAAACAAGTGATCTCCCCTCACTGACCTGTCTTGAATTATCAACTGTTTCTAGTTTTTGTGCACTGAATTACATTTTTTTTCTAAGAAGGGTTAAGTTTAGGCTTAGTTGTAGGCTATTCCAAACCCTAAACCCATTCCAGGGGTCTTCTAATGACAGATTCAAGAGCAACCAAATCAAAAAGTACAAGGGGACGTTACTCCAAGCAGAAATAATTGGGACACTAAACTCGACCTGTACCTTTAATTATATCTGATGAATTGTTATCAAATACTGATGATCATGGTTAGAATTGAGATCAGATCTACATTCTAGTTAAGGTCGGTAGTTGACTAGTTGCATCTATCTGTTGACTTTTTGAGCCACAGCTGGCCCATAGGGCATAGACCCAGACACTCTTTCTCTTATCTAAATTTTTATTCTAGCAGTTTTCAATCCTTGTAAATATCTTTTATAAAATCTCGCCATTTGTCTCTGTTCTGTGCAAGCAGCTCTATCACATTGAGGGAGCCAATTCCTGCTGCTCTTGCCTCTCTGATCAATGTTATTCTCAGTTCCTCTCTGGGTCGGCCTCTTTTCCTCTTACCTGTTGTTTCCCACATGAGGGCTTGCTTTGTTATTCAGTTATTATCTCTCCTCATCACATGTCCAACATATGACCATCATCTTTTCTTGATTACTGAAGATATTAGTGGTTGATGGGTGATTTCTCTAATTTCTTCATATGTTTTGAATTCGTTGCACGCTATACCAAGTATTTTCCTTAGACATTTATTTTCGAATGCGTTCAACTTTGTTTCTATGTCTCTTGTTGTTTTCTAGCTCTTACATGCATACTAAGGGTAGATGACTAGTTGCATGGTATTATGGTATATTAGTAGTAAGTAGTATGTGATGACTACTCAATGACATATATAACACTGGACACATACCCAAAGATCTACAAAAATCTATCTTTGTAGTCATACTGAAGAAGTCAGGCGCCACTGATTGTGAAGACCATCACACTATTAGTCTCATGAGCCATATGACTAAAATATTACTAAGAATAATCATGAGACATGAAAGGAACAAAATAAAACCAGAAATAAGTGAGGAACAATGTGGATTTGTGGAAGGAAAGGGCACCAATAATGCAATATACATCTTAAGAGCATTGATAGAAAGATCTATAGAGGTAAAGAAAGATCTATATAAGTGCTTTATAGACTACACAAAAGCATTTGACAAAGTAAAGCATGTGGAAATAATTAATATGCTGGGGAAATTAAACATTGATGGCAAGGATCTGTGAATCATAAAAAACATGTACTGGCAACAAACAGCAGCTATACGAATTAACAACCAAACAGGACAATTTCAACTTATAAAACAAGGAGTCAGACAAGGCTGTGTTCTGTCACCGGATTTGTTTTCACTTTACAGCGAACATATTATGAGATCAATAGTAGACAAAAAAGGAATTGAAGTCAACGGTCACGTCACATTATGCAACAAATCTATGTCATTAGAAATGAGAAAGAGAGTTCATCTGTGCTATATAGAACCAATTCTGACCTATGGAAGCGAATCATGGACAGTAGACAAACAAATGAAAAGACGATTAGAGGCCACAGAGATGGGATTTCTCAGAAGAATGTTGAAAGTTCCCTGGACAGATAAAAAGACCAATGAGGAAATTCTCAAAGAGGCCAACACAAAAAGGGAGCTCTTAAAAAACATCAGAAAGAAACAATCAACATTTTTCAAGCATATCATGAGAAGAGGAAAGTTGGAATACTTGGTTACAACTGGCAAAATAAAAGGAAAGAGAGATCGCGGATGACAAAGAGAGAAAATACTGGATAGCTTGGTGTCATGGCAAGGAAAACAGTCAACAACAGAACTGATACGATGCACTGTAGATAGAAGATTGTGGAGGGACATGATCGCCTACGCCAACCGGCAGGGTACATGATGACGATGATGACTACCAGACACTTTGATGGTGTTATTTCTATTGACTCCAGCTTCAGTAATTTGTCATTAGAACAGTATATATTAAATATCCTTATACTAGTGGAGTTAAGGTATAGGTCTGTACCAATGATCTCTGCCTCTCCGTTTGTGTCTACATCTATCAGTTTTGCTGGGATGGTGGTTTTAATAAGTATAAGGATTCCACCCTTGTGGCCTTCCCTGTTCTGTCTAAATGTTTGGTAGCCCCTAATCATAAATCTGTGCTGAGGATTAGGATGAGTTTCTTGGATGCAGGCAATGTCTATTTCCTCCTCTGCTAGTCTGATTGCCAGGGCTTGTTTTTTGTGGTATATGCCCTCCGCATTCCAGTGTATTATTTTCAGCTGTTTTTTAAGCCTTTCCGGTCAGCAGTAGTTTTTCTTTGGTCCCATTTCCTAGCTCTCCAAAATGGGTCAGGGTGACCACCAATAGCTTGGGGTGGACCCCTTCGTGGCATGTGGCCCAGCATTCCACCTGCCTGGGGGGACTCCACAGACAGAACACCATAATTAGAGTCTGTTAGATCCATTCTGATTAAATACCTGTTAGAACGTTATAGAACCAATTCTGACCTATGGAAGCGAATCATGGACAGTAGACAAACAAATGAAAAGACGATTAGAGGCCACAGAGATGGGATTTCTCAGAAGAATGTTGAAAGTTCCCTGGACAGCTAAAAAGACCAATGAGGAAGTTCTCAAAGAGGCCAACACAAAAAGGCAGCTCCTAAAAAACATCAGAAAGAAACAATCAACATTTTTCAAGCATATCATGAGAAGAGGAAAGTTGGAATACCTGGTTACAACTGGCAAAATACAAGGAAAGATATGATGCACTGGAGATAGAAAATTATGGAAGGACATAATCATCTATGCCAACCGGTATGGCACATGATGATGATAATTATGCATTTTACTGTAATGCCAGAGTCTTCCGTTTTGCCGATGTATTTTAAGATTTCCTATATTTACACAAATTACCAGAATACCATTTCATAATATAAATTTTATGAGAATACTATTTCGTAATATAAATTTTAATCATCATCATCAAGTAGCCTTCTGGCGTTGATGATCATGTCTCTCCACAATTTTCGATCTCGACAGTTCTTTATCATTTTCGTTGTTGACCTTCTGCCAAGCCTTTCTCCTGAATGGCTTGGCTGTCTGGTATTTTTTCTCTTTGCTTCCCTCAATCTCTTCGTCCCTCAATTTTCCCAGTTGTTACAATATATTCCAGCTGTTCCCTTCTCATTACATGGCCAAAAAATTATGATTGTCTCTTCCTAATATTGGATCCCTGTGGTTAGCGGGGTATAGTTCCGCCCTACCAAAGGAGGAGTAAGACGTCTCCTTTCCTCAGCTAGTCTTCGGGACACCCCTGGGCAAGGTGGAGCTCCCGTTTAGCCCCCCCTATCAGGGTTATGTGAAGCCATTGGAGCAGGTGGTGGATGGTGTTGTGGGAGCAACCGACAAGTAGTGCCAGTTATGTTCCCCACACCGCAATGGCAGGCAGAGGATCTCATGTATAGAGACAATGGCTGCGATCTCCGACTAGTACAGTCACTGCCAAGAAGGAAAGGAATGGCAAACTACCTTCTTAAATTGCCTGGAATAATCATGACAAATCACAACCTTCTATTTACAGCTAATGACGTTAATGGGGGCTTCACAGTCACCTCGTTCTGTAAGGAGCGTCATGTGCTACAGGTGACACCCGATCGTCATCAAGCAACTGTATGCAAGATCAAAAATAAAGAGACACTAGCAATAGGAACTTGGAACATTAGATCAGCATTCCAGGTTGGAAAACTAGAAAACATCAGTCAAGAAATGAAGAGAATGAAATTGAACATCTTGGGACTATGTGAAATGAGATGGACAGGGGCAGGATTATTACAACGCGACAGTGGAAATGTAATTTACTCTGGGGGAACCACACACGAAAGAGGAGTAGGCATCATGTTAGATAAAGAAAGAAGCAAAACAGTGAAAGGATTTTGGCCAGTATCAGACAGAATTCTGCTAGTAAAATTGAGTGGCAGACCAATGGATATCAACACAATTCAAGTTTATGCACCAACAAGTAATAGCGAAGAAGAAGACATTGACACTTTTTACGAGGAGCTAGAGGCGGCCATGGAACAGTGTAAATCCCAAGAAATAACTGTTGTATTAGTGAATTTCAATGCAAAGATAGGAACAGCTAAAGTGCAAAATGTGACTGGGGGGCATGGCCTTGGCGAGACGAATGACAGAGGGGATAGATTGATAGATTGGGCAAAGACACATGAAATGATTATAGGTAACACCTGGTTCAAACAACACCCTAGGCGACTATGGACATGGCAAAGCCCAGACAAAAAAGTACACAATCAAATTGATTTTATACTGGTACAGAGAAGATTCAGGAATGGGCTAACATCGGTTAAAACAAGGCCAGGCCAGGAGCAGATTGTAATAGTGACCATGTACCAGTAGTTGGAAAGATAAGAATAAAACTGCGGAAGGCACAGAAATCACCAAGAAATATAAAATTAGAACTAGATATGCTAAGTGTAGATAAACCGATGAGTGATAAGTACAGCATGATAGTACAAAATAGATATAATGCTATTGAGAAAATACAGGACATCCAGGAGCAGTGGGAAATGCTCAAACAATCGATTCAGCAAACATCAAAAGAAGTAGTACCAGTGACTAAAAGAATCAACAAAAAGAAATGGATGACAGAAGAAATATTACAACTAATGGACGAAAGAAGAAAACATAAGAAAGAAGAATGAGCATACAAAATATTGCACAAAGAGATCCAAAACAAGTGCAGAGAAGCAAAGGAAGGATGGTTAAAACAGAAATGTGAAGAAATGGAAAAACAACAAAAGAAAGACCCAAAATTTATGCACAATCAGTTAAATGAATTAACAGGAAGAAAAGAAGTCAAAGTTTCAGGATGTGTGAAATCAAAGGAAGGAAATATAATAATGGGACAAGAGAAGACAATAGAAAGATGGACAGAATATATCAGTCAACTCTATGATGATGAAAAACCAGAATTAAACAATTCAAATGAAGACACAGGACCACCAATAATGCAGAGTGAAGTGGAGGACGCAATTCAACACATGAAAAAAGGCAAAGCTCCAGGTCCTGACAATATAACAATCGAAGAGATAAATGCATTAGGAGAGTTGGGAGTACAAGTCATAACAAAATTACTCAATGACATATATAACAATGGACACATACCCGAAGATCTACTAAAATCTATCTTTGTAGCCATACCGAAGAAGTCAGGCGCCACTGATTGTGAAGACCATCGCACTATTAGTCTCATGAGCCATATGACTAAAATATTACTAAGAATAATCATGAGACGTGTAAGGAACAAAATAAAACCAGAAATAAGTGAGGAACAATGTGGATTTGTGGAAGGAAAGGGCACTAATAATGCAATATACATCTTAAGGACATTGATAGAAAGATCTATAGAGGTAAAGAAAGATCTATATATGTGCTTTATAGACTACACGAAAGCATTTGACAAAGTAAAGCATGTGGAAATAATAAATATGCTGGAGAAATTAAACATTGATGGCAAGGATCTGTGAATCATAAAAAACACGTACTGGCAACAAACAGCAGCTATACGAATTAACAACCAAACAGGACAATTCCAATATATAAAACAAGGAGTCAGACAAGGCTGTGTTCTGTCGCCGGACTTGTTTTCACTTTACAGTGAATATAATATGAGATCAATAGTAGACAAAAAAGGAATTGAAGTCAACGGTCACAACATAAATAATTTGCGATATGTGGATGACACAGTCTTAATAGCAGAGACAGAGAATGAACTACAAGAAATGATAGACATAATAGTAGAAGAAAGCAACAAGAAAGGTCTCAGTCTGAATTGTAAGAAAACAGAAGTAATGGTTATATCGAAGAAACAATCATCACCATCATGCAGCATAAAAATAAACGAGACAAATCTGAAACAAGTACAACGTTTCAAATACTTGGGCACAATAATTACATCAGATGGGAGATGCACCACAGAAATAAAAAGCAGAATAGCTCAGGCCAAAATAGCATTTCAGAAAATGAAAAATATCTTATGCAACAAATCTATGTCAATAAAAATGAGAAAGAGAGTTCATCAGTGCTATATAGAACCAATTCTGACCTATGGAAGCGAATCATGGACAGTAGACAAACAAATGAAAAGACGATTAGAGGCCACAGAGGTGGGATTTCTCAGAAGAATGTTGAAAGTTCCCTAGACAGATAAAAAGACCAATGAGGAAGTTCTCAAAGAGGCCAACACAAAAAGGGAGCTCTTAAAAAACATCAGAAAGAAGCAATCAACATTTTTCGGGCACATCATGAGAAGAGGAAAGTTGGAATACTTGGTTACAACTGGCAAAATAAAAGGAAAGAGAGATCGCGGACGACAAAGAGAGAAAATACTGGATAGCTTGGTGTCATGGCATCATGGAAAACAGTCAACAACAGAACTGATACGATGCACTGTAGATAGAAGATTGTGGAGGGACATGATCGCCTACGCCAACCGGCAGGGTACATGATGATGATGATAAATATTGGAAATTAGCTCTCTTTTTGCTTTAGCCTCTTTCAGAACGTTTTCATTACTCTTCTTAGCTGTCCATGGTATTCTCAACATTATTCTATAAAACCACATTTCTGCAGACTCCAGTAATTTTCTTGTCTGTTGTCCTATTGCCCATGGTTCACATCCATATGTTAAGACTGGCTCTAAATAACATTTACAAACTCTTTTTCTATATAAATTGAATATTCAATTTTTTATATATATTGCATCAGGTCGGGTAATTTTACCTGCTACTGCAGTAAACAGTACAACCTGTGGCTGCTCTGCTGCCTTGCATGTGTGATCGGGAGAGTGAAAGGCTAAGGGAGGGTCATCATCATCATCGAGTGCCGTCTCCTCAACGAAAGTTGGCTACCATGGATCACCATTCCACTCTGTTTCTTGCTTTGATGGTGCAGGTTGTCATAGATTGACTTGTCCAACTTTTGATGTTACTCGTCCATGTTAGTCGTGGTCTGCCTCTGCCACCTTGTATTTTCCCTTCCAATATTACTTTTAGGTAGGGTACCCTGAAGTAAACAACCCACTGCCTTGTGGGTGAGACTTTTTAGTCAAAGGCTAGTGGAGCCAACCGTAAACAAACCGATGGGATGCAACATTTAATGATATAAATTTTACTACAATACCATTTGGGAGCCGAGATAGCTCAGTGGTTAGTGAACTGGACTACAAAGGACAAGGGGTAGGGTTCGATCCCAATCGACGGCTTCCGGTTCACCCAGCCTTAAATGGGTACTGGATTTTTTTCTGGGAAAGTAAAGCAGCACGGGCGTAATACCGACCACATTACCCCAAAAATCATGTGCTGAAGGTCTGTAAAATATAGGGTCACTAACACCATATTTCCCTATACGCCACTTGGCGTGATGGGGGGTACTTTACTTACTTACTACAATACCATTTAATTATATAAATTTTACTACAATACCATTTAATTATATAAATTTTACTACAATACCATTTAATGATATAAATTTTACTACAATACCATTTAATGATATAAAGTTTACTAGAATATCATTTATGAAATATTTAGTATGTAACAACCTTACTAATAATTGCATACATGTCTATAGGAAGGTAGTGAACTGCTAGCTCACCTTGCACGATTAGTGCCCCTGCATTTGGACCGAATTGTAGCTAAAGTTTGCTACGTTATTGTCAACTTCTGTGTTCACAAAAATGTAAGTAAAAGTATCACCTCGGCTCTTTAATTGTAGCTCTTTTCTTGTATGTTCCAGAAGATTCTTACAATTAAACAAGTTGAAAGTGAATTTGATGTGTATTATTTCTAACCCTAGATTATGTTACCAGCGTACAAATGACAGCAACAAAAAACAAATTTGTCAAAATTTGACAGTTTGGTGTGGTCATACATGGCCCACTCCATGTAAAGAGTTAAGGCATAAATTAGCGAAGCTGCAGTAAAGCTGAATATGAGGAAAAATAAAAAAATAGTATGTAAGAAGCTTTACGTGATAAGTGGACGACACAGACTAAACAGCGTTTCGGCTTTCTCCTTTGTGTTTGCACACTGACCCCTGTGTGAACTCCTCTGGTTCTGTGTACATTTACGCACATTTTTGCACGTTTCTCGACGTTCACGACAGCCGCACTTGGTTACGATTTCGTTTTGGTTTTGACAGGATAGTTTAATTTATTTTGTTTTCTTTAACACATTTCGGTTGTTTTTGTTTTGGTTGTTTCGTTATTAGTTTTGTGTGTGTGTTTTTTTGTTTGTTCCTGATGAAGGCCTATTGAGCCGAAACGTTGTTTAGTCTGTGTCGTCCACTTATCACGTAAAGCTTCTTACATACTATTTTTTTATTTTTCCCCACTCCATGTACCTTCTTAATGACTGCTTCTAGTGTCCCCTGAGTGTTGGATTTGTTTTTGTTGATGTATGATTTGACCTTCCACCACCACACAGCTGTTTGGCTTCATCAGAAAGTGCCATGGTAGTTCTCATGCTGGAAGGTTGGAAGCAATTATGGACAAAGATGTCCTGAGCCTAATACATTCCATTTTCTTAAAATTTATTTTTTCGTGTTGTCAATTAGTGACACCAAACACAAAATGTCACATTCGTAGCTAAAGTCAGTGTTTATATATAAATAGTATTTTTGTGAGATACAATGGTATTCTTCTTCTTCTACCTTTTTAGCTCCCAGTGGAGCATAGGTCTTCAACAAACACTTTCCAAGTCGTTCTGTCTCTTGCCATTCTTTTAAGATCATTCCATGTCTTCCCCATCATCTTCATCTCTGCTTCTATCTGTCTTCTCCAAGAATTCCTTGGTCTTCCTCTTTGTCTTTTCCCCTGGGGGTTCCAAAAAAGGGCCTGTTGTGTAATACTCTCAGTTGGCTTCAATACAATGGTATAGTGTGAAAAAATTCACCAGCTTTCAAGAGGTTTTTTCTGCTATGATCAGGGAGTTAGACATTATAGAGAAAGAAAGCAAAAATAAAGGACTCTGCCTTAATAGCAGAAAGACAGAAGTAATAGTAACAGCAAGGAAAAAGATATCACCTCAGTGCAAAATAAAGACAAGTGGAACAATATTAAAACAGGTAAATGAATTTATATATTTGGGAACGTTGTTAACTTCAGATGGAAGATGTACAACAGAGGTGAGATGCAGAATGGCTCAGGCAAAAGCAGCTTTCCAAAAAATGAGGAAGATACTACACAATCCATTTCTGACAATAGAAACAAGAAAAAGAATTCTTAAATGTTATGTAGAGCCAGTTTTAACAATTGGATGTGAATCATGGACAATAGGACAACAGACAAGAAAATCACTGGAGGCTGTAGAAATGTGGTTTTACAGAAGAATGTTGAGAATACCTAAGACAGCTAAGAAGAGTAATGAAAACATTCTGAAAGAGGCTAAAGCAAAAAAAGAGCTAATTTCCAATATTAGGAAGAAACAATCATCATTTTTTGGTCATGTAATGAGAAGGGAACAGTTGGAATATATTGTAACAACTGGGAAAATTGAGGGACGAAGAGATAGAGGGAAGCAAAGAGAAAAGATACCAGACAGCTTAAGAGAATGGCTTGGCAGAAGGTCAACAACAGAAATGATAAATAACTGTCGTGATCGAAAGTTGTGGAGAGACATGATCACCTACACCAGATTCAGATTTGGAAGTTGCCAGTGACCCACAGCTGATGGCTTGCGCCAGGATCGGTGAACCAAAAGCATCCAGACCCTGCTCCACCTCTCCGTGGTGCCTCCAGTAACAGACTAACTTGTCTAGTCTGGCCAAGCATGCAGGGATCGAAGAGGGAAGACAACCCGGTACTCAAAAATGTCGTGCTGAAGTCGGATGTGTTGGGCCGAAAGGCGCCAATATAACAGTTATACTGCAAACCACAACACAACATAGACACATCCACTTAACGTCCTTTTAAGGGCGGATGACGAAGAGGAATTCTACAGTCTACGAATACTCTAGAATACTTTAGTCATCGGGCGAATGCAAGCAAGCAAGCTAACAACCCTTTGTGACCCAGGAATAATGCTATGAGTTAGCCAAACATATTGATGGACTTTATGGCAACCGTACCAATAGAAATTGTAACACATCTGGTCCATGTGATCATATTCAGTTCATAAATCAACCTGAGCCAAGAAATCTGAGTCCCTGTGTCTCTCCTAGTGTAAACACACAGCTGTGTGTATATTTTTAGAGCTCCTAATGTTACAATTAAATTATGGTAATTTTTACTGCGGTGTTGTGATCATGTGAGTCACAGATGGGTATTGTATTCTAGGGTAAATAAACACTGCTGTGAGATGAATAGAGGCTGTGTGTCTTTTGCAGAACATTCCATTGAAAACAGCCTGTTGGAAAAATCGCTGTTTCTAGTCAAATCTCCCACTTCTGCTTTTGTCACACTCAAGGTCTATTTAATGTCTTGAGACTACCTTAATATTGGTCTTCCATTGTCTTGTTTTCCTAGAACCATGCCTTCTATTATCTTCTTCTACTTTCCTTCTTCATTTGCCTTTCAGCATCAAGTGGAGATATCATTTACTGTCTTTTGCTCTTCTGTTCATCTCTCCTGCTGTTATGTTTCCTAGAGTTTCTAATATTCCATCAATCCATCTTTTGCTCTTCTGTTGGCCTCTCCTGCTGTTATGTTTCCTAGTGTTTCTAATATTCCATCAATCCATCTTTTGCTCTTCTGTTGACCTCTCCTGCTGTTATGTTTCCTAGAGTTTCTAATATTCCATCAATCCATCTTTTGCTCTTCTGTTCACCTCTCCTGCTGTTATGTTTCCTAGAGTTTCTAATATTCCATCAATCTATCTTTTTCATGATCAGCCTCTGGGTCTGGTGTTCTCGCAACGTTTATTGAAGGCTCGTTGTGTTGTGTTTTGATCTTTCTGCCTTGTCACATGGCCAAACCATTTTATCTGTTATTTCTTTATATATTCTATCTATTATTCCTTCTATTATCGTTCTTTGCAATTCATCATGTTTTTTTATATGTGAGTAAAATAATTCATTTTCCCATGTAAGAGAATATTTGGCAACTCTTCAATATTCTGGAGGATAAACAACAGTATAGCAAACAGCACACTGTTGTTTGGTTTCATCAGAAACAGCATTTTAGTTGTCATGCTGGAAATTTGGCAGCAATTATGGATAATAATTCCACTTTCTTCAAATTTATTTTTTCCGAGAGCGTTTTCAATTTGTGACACCAAACACAAAACTTCACTTTCGTAGCTAAAGTCAGCATTTATATACAAATGATATTTTAATAATTAACGCTTGTAACAAAAAAGATTTAAGATTGGCAAATCTGAGAAAGCAGAGACAGCTGCAATTACAGGAGGCAGCAGAACTCTTTATACTGTACAAAAGTTGCTGAAACACCTATACATCCAGTGGAGCACCAATTCTAGACAAATCTAGTCCAATGCTAACAACAAGCGCAGACATAAAAGCACATTGGGCGGAACACTTCAAATAAATTCGTAACCATCCACTACCCCACAATTTAATAGATTTTTAAGCTGAAACACCAGCAGTAGAATTAGATATATATATTTAGATGACTTCATCTTGAGCGAAATTGAGATCTCCTTAAAGCGTATGGCCAACAACAAGGCTGCTGGAGAGGATAAGTTAACAGCTGAAATACTCAAGGCAATTGATAACCATAATTTAACACATCTCCAGAAAATGTTCAACATCATTTGGAAAACAGAGAAGACGCCTCATAAATGGAAAAAAGGAATCATTGTTAAGATTCCAAAAAAGGGCAATCTTAGAGATTGTAACAACTGGAGAGGCATGACACTTTTGTCAGTTGCCTCAAAGTTATTCTGTAAAATCATCCTAAATAGAATAAAGGATTCAATAGATACAGTAATGCGTGAAGAACAGGCTGGGTTTAGAAAAGGGAGAAGCTGCCTTGACCACATTTTTACTCTACGACTTATATTGGAGGAACACATTGAAAAGCAAAAACCTTTTGTACTAACTTCATCGACTTCAAAAAAGCATTTGACAGTATTCATAGAGATTCTTTGTGGAAAATTCTGAAGCAATATGGTTTACCATCAAAAATCATAAATATTATCAAAGACATGTATGATGGTTACACATGTGCAGTTCGAACAGAGGAAGGACTGAGCGAATGTTTCCCAATAGAAACTGGTGTTAAACAAGGATGTATTTTATCGCCCTTGTTATTTGGAGTTGTTATGGACTTCATAATGAAGAAATGCTGCACTGGTAACAAAGGCATCGAATGGATACAAGGAGACCATATGGAGGACCTCGACTTTGCTGATGACATAGTTCTCATCAGCAGTCAGATAAAAACTTGCAGGAAAACACAAATGAACTATCATTAACAGCCAGCAAAATTGGGCTTGAGATCAATCATGAAACGACTAAAGTCACGAAACGACTAAAGTCATGAATGTTTTGGCTACATTTTATCCTACTACTTTTGCCCAGGCAGTGGCCATTTTTTCCCTGCTCTTTTCAATTTCCAATTGCTACGGGTTCTTTAACGTGTGCAGAGTGCACATGGGAGAACTCTGGTTGTTGTTTTTCCTCACCATTGTCCGAGAGGGCTAGACATGAGGTCTCACTACCCAAAGACCATGGATGAGTAAAGGCACAAAGAAATTACAGATTCAATTTTTGTTGTTAAAATATCCACCACCTGTGATTGGAACTCAAGACTTTCTTGCTATATGCCAATGTCCTACCTCTAGACTACCACCTCACAATCCTCTTTCTTTGTGGGTGTTATAGATCTTTGAGGAATGCTGTCTGGTAGTGATTGTGTTGCTTGCGCAAACTGCTTGATTTCTTGTGTCCTAGTATAATCATTATTATATAATTAGAGGCGACTAAGGAGGTTGATCGATGGCTTGACAAGCTGTCATTGTAAAATGTATTGTTATGGAAACAGCACCATATATTTTAGAGCAGTGATCTCTGCAATATGTGCCACTTTGGCACGCAAGGTTTCTGTTTTTGAGATTGTGGTTCTGCCCTATGTGCCGTCTTCGGCTCGAAAGGACAATAGATAGATAGATAGTATAATCAACAAATAAAACAGGGTGTTAGGCAAGGTTGTGTGCTGTCACCAGATTTGTTTAATATTTATAGTAAGATTATTTTATGATCCATAAAGGGCATGCCTGGAATAACAATTGGAGGTCATAATATAAATAATCTAAGGTATACTGATGATACAGTCTTAATCGCTAAGAGTGAAAATGAGTAACAAGAAATGTTAGATATTATAGTGAAGGAAAGCAAAAATAAAGGACTCAGCCTTAATAGCAAAAAGACATAAATAATGGTAGCAACAAAGAAAAAGACAGTAAGAATGGTACCAACAAAGAAAAAGACATCACTGCAATGCACAATAAAGATAAGTGGAACAATATTAAAACAGGTAAATGAATTTAAATATCTGGGTACAATGTTAACTTCAGATGATAGATGTAAAACAGAAGAGAGATGCAAAACGGATCAGTCAAAAGCAGCTTTCCAAAAAAATGAGGATGATACTGTTTAATCTATTTTTAACAATAGAAACAAGAAAAAGAGTTCTTAAATGTTATGTAGAGCCAGTCTAAACATATGGATGTGAATCATGGACAATAGGACAACAGACAAGAAAATCACTAGAGGTTGTAGAAATGTGGTTTTACAGAAGAATGTTGAGAATACCATGGACAGCTAAGAAGAGTAATGAAAACGTTCTGATAGAGGCTAAAGCAAATAGAGAGAGAATTTCCAATATTAGGAAGAAACAATCATCATTTTTTGGCCATGTAATGAGAAGAGAACAACTGGAATATATTGTGACAACTGGGAAAATTGAGGAACGAAGAGATAGAGGGAAGCAAAGAGAAAAGATACCAGACAGCTTAAGAGAATGGCTTGGCAGAAGGTCAACAACAGAAATGATAAATAACTATTGAGATCGAAAGTTGTGGAGAGACATGGTCATCTATGCCAGCAGGCTCGGTACTTGATGATGATGATGATGAATATAAACCATCTCTGGTGTTGCATCAAATCCTTTACATGTTGTTCTCCACATACATAGATCGGATCATTTTAGATCAAGTGTGATGAGTTAGTAATCACTGTCTACTTCACAGGTTGTTCTGACCACATCTGACCTTCACATTCTAGTCCAGTTCCTGACAGACACGCTCCAACGATGTCCTACATTTGTGCACACAGAAATCATTAGTGCATTGTCTGCTGTCTGTGAGAATAATACATATCGTATTGAGGTAACAGTTTTTTTTTTATTTTTCTCTTTGTTTAATAATGGAGTTTTGTTGTTTTTAGCCGAACTGTTTTTTGTTTCTGGTGGGGGTGTAATCAGGATCGAACAAGACCAAGACTTCCTGACCTTAGTAGTCCAGTTCACTAACCACTGAGCAATCGTGCCACCCCCCTTCTTTCCCAAAAATGTGCAGAATCGTGGAAATGGAAAAAGTAATTAAAAACCATATTCTCCATATGCTTAGCAAGGCAGGGGAGGAAACTCTGACTTTACTTTTACAATTTTTCTTATGAATAAAATTACACCTGCCTATAGTAGTTTGGAGGGAGCCAGTGGTGGGGTGTGCTAAACACTCTAAAGTATGGTGACAGCTTTACAAATAAGGAAAGTAAATCTGTCACCATACTTTGGAGTGTTTAGCACACCCCACCACTGGCTCCTTGCTACCAGCTTTACCGCAGCATGCAATTATTTGCCTGTCCCCTATAGTAGTTTGGACCTGCCTATAGTAGTTTGGACCTGCCTATAGTAGTTTGGACCTGCCTATAGTAGTATGGACCTGCCTATAGTAGTTTGGACCTGCCTATAGTAGTTTGAACCTGCCTATAGTAGTTTGAACCTGCCTATAGTAGTTTGGACCTGCCTATAGTAGTTTGAACCTGCCTATAGTAGTTTGGACCTGCCTATAGTAGTTTGGACCTGCCTATAGTAGTTTGGACCTGCCTATAGTAGTTTGGACCTGCCTATAGTAGTATGGACCTGCCTATAGTAGTTTGGACCTGCCTATAGTAGTTTGGACCTGCCTATAGTAGTTTGGACCTGCCTATAGTAGTTTGGACCTGCCTATAGTAGTTTGAAATCCAAAGCAAGAGGATCATTTCTTGCCCTGGGGAAGCTTAAGGAAATCCAAAGAAATTAGGTTAAATACAAAAATAAAAATGTTCGACTCCAATGTTAAGTCAGTCCTATTATATGGCTGCGGAGCATGGAGAACAACAAAAATGACAATCATGAAGATACAGACCTTTATATGGATGCTTACGCAGAATAAAAGGATGGAAATGATCGGACAAAATCACTAACATAGAATTATAGAAATGTACCAGTCAAATACCAGTGGATAAAGAGATACAGCGAAGACAATGGGGCTGGATAGGACACACACTGCGGAAGCCAAATGAGAGTATTAGACAACAGGCCCTTTTCTGGAATCCCCAAGGAAAAGGACAAAGAGGAAAACCAAAATATTCTTGGAGAAAACAGATGGAAGAGGAGATGAAGGTGATTGGGAAGACATGGAATGATCTTAAAAGAACAGCAAGAAACAGAACGACTTGGAAAGTGTTTATTGAAGACCTATGCTCCTCAGGGAGCTGATAGACCTATACTCCACAGGGAGCTGAAAGGTAGAAGAAGATAGTAGTTTGAAATCTCTCACGTTGTTTCCACGGTTTCATGTCAAATGTTATGTCCGAAACAAAAAAGTCATTCCTGAATTAAGAGTTAGGTTTGATTAACTCTACACTTTTGTTTACCATTTCCATCCATTAATCATTATCCTGTGCCATATAAGTAAACAAATGATTCTGTCTCACCATTTCCATCCATTAATCACTATCCAGTGCCATATAAGTAAACAAATGATTCTGTCTTATCATTTCTATCTATTAATCACTATCCTGTTGCATATAAGTAAACAAATGATTCTGTCTTATCATTTCTATCCATTAATCACTATCCTGTTGCATATAAGTAAACAAATGATTCTATCTTATCATTTCCATCCATTAATCACTATCTTGTGCCATATAAGTAAACAAACTATTCTGTCTCACCATTTCCATCAACTAATCACTATCCTGTGCCATATAAGTAAACAAATGATCTGTCTCACCATTTCCAGAAATTCCACGACGTTCTTGTTGGTGGAAGAGGCATACTGCTGCAGCTTACTGACGATACTACTTGTGAGGAAGAGGTTGTGGTAGAGGCTGTTAGATGCTTGGCTGTGTTCACTTTTATGAGGTCAGTGTACGTTACTGAGAGTTTACCATGTGATTATTTATGTTTATGTGTTCATTTATATCTGAGTAGTAAGAAAACAGAAGTAATGGTCATATTGCAGAAACAATCATCACAACCATTGCAACATAAAAATAGACAGGACAAATCTGTAACAAGTGGAGAGTGTCAAATACTTGGGCACAATAATAACATCAGATGGAAGATGTACCACAGAAATAAAAAAACAAAATAGCTCAGGCCAAAATAGCATTTCAGAAAATGAAAAATGTCTTATGCAACAAATCTATGTTGATAGAAGTGAGAAAGAGAGTTCATTAGTGCTATATAGAACCAATTCTAACCTATGGAAGCGAATCATGGACAGTAGACAAACAAATGAAAAGACGATTAGAGGCCACAGAGATGGGATTTCTCAGAAGAATGTTGAAAGTTCCCTGGACAGCTAAAAAGACCAACAAGGAAATTCTCAGAGAGGCAGACACAAAAATGGAGCTCCTAAGAAACATCAGAAAGAAACAATCAACATTTTTCAGGCACATCATGAGAAGAGGAAAGTTGGAATACTTGGTTACAACTGGCAAAATACAGTGAGGGGAAGAGAGATCGCGGATGGCAAAGACAGAATATACTAGATAACTTGGTGTCATGGCATGGAAAACAGTCAACAACAGAATTGATACGATGCTCGGTGGATAAAAGATTGTGGAAGGACATGATCACCTACACCAACCGGTATGGCACATGATGATGATGGTGCTCATTTATAGTACACATTGGTCTGAGTTGGGGTCACAAAATATGGTCAGGAATTAATATTTGTATCTTAAACTCAGTATTTGATGTTTTCTCTCTTAAAATCAGGAATTAATATTTGTATCTTAAACTCCGTATTTGATGTTTTCTATCTTAAAATCAGGAATTAAAATTTCTATCTTAAACTCAGTATTTGATGTTTTCTTTCTTAAAATCAGGAATTAAAATTTCTATCTTTAACTCAGTATTTTATGTTTTCTCTCTTAAAATCAGGAATTAATATTTGTATCTTAAACTCAGTATATGATGTTTTCTCTCTTAAAATCAGGAATTAATATTTGTATCTTAAACTCCGTATTTGCGATGTTTTCTCTCTTAAAATCAGGAATTAATATTTGTATCTTAAACTCCGTATTTGCGATGTTTTCTCTCTTAAAATCAGGAATTAATATTTGTATCTTAAACTCAGTATATGATGTTTTCTCTCTTAAAATCAGGAATTAATATTTCTATCTTAAACTCAGCATTTGATGTTTTCTCTCTTAAAATCAGGAATTAAAATTTCTATCTTAAACTCAGTATTTGATGTTTTCTTTCTTAAAATCAGGAATTAAAATTTCTATCTTTAACTCAGTATATGATGTTTTCTCTCTTAAAATCAGGAATTAATATTTCTATCTTAAACTCAGTATTTGATGTTTTCTCTCTTAAAATCAGGAGTTAATATTTCTAACTCAGTATTTCATGTTTTCTTTCTTAAAATCAGGAATTAAAATTTCTATCTTAAACTCAGTATTTCATGTTTTCTTTCTTAAAATCAGGAATTAAAATTTCTATCTTAAACTCAGTATTTCATGTTTTCTCACTTAACCCTAAATTACGATGCTGTCTTAACATTTATGAACTTAAAATATGCTTTTTTTTTTAGAATTCAACAGTTTGCTGCAGGCAAACATTTCCCCCCTCCTTCCCAATTATTTTTTCCGGTGACCCCTGAGTATTCGATTTGTTTCTTTTGTTGTTGGATTTGTTATTTCAAACACAATGTGCTTTTTGAAATATTTGCAAAGGTGTCGTAAGAGCACCGCTAGTTTTTTTTTGGTTTTTTTTTAAATAATAAATTTCGCCAATTTTTTAGAAATTATTTTTTTTTCCTCCATGATGGGTGGGGGAGAGAGATATCTCTTCGGCTGTCGGTAAGACATTAAACAAACCTTTGTAGCATGGGATAGGCAGCAAATGACGCTAAGTGGAAGCTAAAGATACAGCTAGAATGACAGACTGGTGGCTTACACACTTGAATAGACAACATAACATCTCCCGTAGCCATGCCGCCATGCGTTCACATCTCAGGCCTTAGATCAAACATAACCCAGAAAATGATTACCACATCCAATTCCTGTGTCTCTCCTTGTGTAAAGACACAGCTATGTAGCAAATAGTTCAAAGAATGTACTATTTTTGGAACTCCAAATGTAACATTTGGGGTTCGTAAGTTTTACAAAGGTGTCATGAAAACGTATCTCGTGGATATTAATGTAATCTAGGGTTAAAATAGGAAGTTAATATTTCTTTCTTAAACACAGTTTTTGATGTTTTCTTTCTTAAAGTCAGAAATTAATATTTCTTTCTTAAACACAGTTTTTGATGTTTTCTTTCTTAAAGTCAGAAATTAATATTTCTTTCTTAAACACAGTTTTTGATGTTTTTTTTCTTAAAGTCAGAAATTAATATTTCTTTCTTAAACACAGTTTTTGATGTTTTCTTTCTTAAACACACTTTTTGATGTTTTCTTTCTTAAAGTCAGAAATTAATATTTCTTTCTTAAACACACTTTTTGATGTTTTCTTTTTTAAAGTCAGAAATTAATATTTATTTCTTAAACACAGTGTTTGATGTTTTCTTTCTTAAAGTCATAAAATAAATGTTTTTGTCTAAACTTCAGTAATTATTGTTTAATGTTTTGTCTGTCTGCAGACCGAATCATGCTGAATGTATTGAGGTACGTTACGTGTCTGCTAGTTTTGACACGTTTGTCCATCTGCTGCACAGAGCTCCACAGATGAAGATGAGTGCCCATATGCGACATAAGGTTTGCAAACTTTGATTTTTCTCATCCTTCACTGCCCTGATCTGATATAGATGTTGATCTCTTTGTCTGGATTCTGCAAGTTATCCTACAATGTAACAAAAGACAAGAAAATCACTAGAGGTTGTAGAAATGTGGTTTTACAGAAGAATGTTGAGAATACCATGGACAGTTAAGAAGAGTAATGAAAATATTTTGAAAGAAGTCAAAGCAAAAAGAGAGCTAATTTCCCAAATTAGGAAGAAACAATCATCATTTTTTGGCCATGTAATGAGAAGGGAACAGCTGGAATATATTGTGACAACTGGGAAAATTGAGGGAAGAAGAGATAATGGGAAGCAAAGAGAAAAGATACCAGACAGCTTAAGAGAATGGCTTGGCAGAAGGTCAACAACAGAAATGATAAATAACTGCCGAGATCGAAAGTTGTGGAGAGACATGATCACCTATGCCAGCAGGCATGGTACTTGATGATCATGTCTATAGATTACTACTTTATTTTACTCAGCCATTTATATACTTTATATGATAAATTACTTCTTTATTTTACTCAGCCATTTATATACTTTATATGATAAATTACTTCTTTATTTTACTCAGCCATTTATATACTTTATATGATAAATTACTTCTTTATTTTACTCAGCCATTTATATACTTTATATGATAAATCACTACTTTTTTTTACTTAGCCATTTATATACTTTATATGATAAATTACTACTTTATTTTACTCAGCCATTTATATACTTTATATGATAAATTACTACTTTATTTTACTCAGCCATTTATATACTTTATATGATAAATTACTACTTTATTTTGGGAGCTGCGATAGCTCAGTGGTTAGTGAACTGGACTACAAAGGACAAGAATTAGGGTTCGATCCCAACCGACGGCTTCCGGTTCACCCAGCCCTTAATGGGTACCGGATTTTTTTTCTGGGAAAGTAAAGCAGCACGGGCGTAATACTGACCACATTACCCCAAAAATCATGTGCTGAATGTCTGTAAAATATAGGGTCACTAACACCATATTTCCCTATACGCCACTTGGCGTGACGGGGGTATTTTACTTTTTTTTTTTTACTACTTTATTTTACTCAGCCATTTATATACTTTATATGATAAATTACCACTTTATTTTACTCAGCCATTTATATACTTTATATGATAAATTACTACTTTATTTTACTCAGCCATTTATATACTTTATATGATAAATTACTACTTTATTTTACTCAGCCATTGATACAGTATTCATTATATATATTTCAAATCACTTGCTATTTTATATTTGGCTAGCCATTTAATGTGATGACTTTTTGGCTTTTCTCCCCCAGCTGCTGATACACTGCTTTAGCGGGATCCAGAATATTGTTGCAATCAAACGCCTCCCGAACATTGAGCTTGGCATCCTGTTTGCGGCCTTAAGGGTATGTAGGGAATAATAGAACAAAGAAGTATGTGTTAGCACTCGGAAAAATTGACAGACAAACAACAATAGAAAAAAACGAAGAACAATATATAGTCCGAAGTGGGATCGAACCCGTACTCAGTGGCACCGCGCCTTGCCACGAGAAGCCGAACGCTTGGCACACTACCACGCAGCCAACTAAAAAATTGGCTATTGCAGTAGTGTCTTACACGATGACGTTCTCAATGACTATAGCATAGGGTAACGATCACAGACCGGAAATAAATTGTATATTTGTACTTTCCTATTAATGCAAGTATTTCCCAGTAGGGCTGAATACTTGTGTTGTAGACAAACATTTATTGGACGAAACAGCACGAATAGTAGTTCCCAGTGTTTATATACTGGGTACAAATAATAATACATAAATATTATTATATGGGGAACTTCCGAGGCGATAATAGGGAATAATAGAACAAAGAAGTATGTGTTAGCACTCGGAAAAATTGACAGACAAACAACAATAGAAAAAAACGAAGAACAATATATAGTCCGAAGTGGGATCGAACCCGTACTCAGTGGCAACGCGCCTTGCCACGAGAAGCCGAACGCTTGGCACACTACCACGCAGCCAACTAAAAAATTGGCTATTGCAGTAGTGTCTTACACGATGACGTTCTCAATGACTATAGCATAGGGTAACGATCACAGACCGGAAATAAATTGTATATTTGTACTTTCCTATTAATGCAAGTATTTCCCAGTAGGGCTGAATACTTGTGTTGTAGACAAACATTTATTGGACGAAACAGCACGAATAGTAGTTCCCAGTGTTTATATACTGGGTACAAATAATAATACATAAATATTATTATATGGGGAACTTCCGAGGCGATAATAGGGAATAATAGAACAAAGAAGTATGTGTTAGCACTCGGAAAAATTGACAGACAAACAACAATAGAAAAAAACGAAGAACAATATATAGTCCGAAGTGGGATCGAACCCGTACTCAGTGGCACCGCGCCTTGCCACGAGAAGCCGAACGCTTGGCACACTACCACGCAGCCAACTAAAAAATTGGCTATTGCAGTAGTGTCTTACACGATGACGTTCTCAATGACTATAGCATAGGGTAACGATCACAGACCGGAAATAAATTGTATATTTGTACTTTCCTATTAATGCAAGTATTTCCCAGTAGGGCTGAATACTTGTGTTGTAGACAAACATTTATTGGACGAAACAGCACGAATAGTAGTTCCCAGTGTTTATATACTGGGTACAAATAATAATACATAAATATTATTATATGGGGAACTTCCGAGGCGATAATAGGGAATAATAGAACAAAGAAGTATGTGTTAGCACTCGGAAAAATTGACAGACAAACAACAATAGAAAAAAACGAAGAACAATATATAGTCCGAAGTGGGATCGAACCCGTACTCAGTGGCACCGCGCCTTGCCACGAGAAGCCGAACGCTTGGCACACTACCACGCAGCCAACTAAAAAATTGGCTATTGCAGTAGTGTCTTACACGATGACGTTCTCAATGACTATAGCATAGGGTAACGATCACAGACCGGAAATAAATTGTATATTTGTACTTTCCTATTAATGCAAGTATCTCCCAGTAGGGCTGAATACTTGTGTTGTAGACAAACATTTATTGGACGAAACAGCACGAATAGTAGGTAAGGGTATGTACCTGGCCACCAACAAACGTTCTTCTTATTCTCATTTTGATTGCGTTGGTTGTCGAGGGAGATACATACATTTTAGTTCTTAACTCTTCTGACACCCTCAACCATTGGCAGGTTTTCTTTTCTACTCTATTCTTTCCATAGAACCAATTTCATTGCAGTCAGGAATTACCCATATCTGCTCCACCGCTTGTCACAGCATTTCCCAAAATGCAACGGTAAGTTCCACTGACAAGGTCACTCCCTGCAAGTCCTACTCGACAGTACAGGCAACAATTTCAAATCTCCTTAGTCACCTCTTGCGACATGTGGCAGGTAACAGTGGCTCTATTCTTGTCTCCTCTTATGATGAAGTAGTTTCCTTGATGTCATCTCTTTTTAAAAGTCTTAAATGGTATCACACCAAAAGAAAGAGAGTTCATCAGTGCTATATAGAGCCAATTCTGACCTATGGAAGTGAATCATGGACAATAAACAAACAAATGAAAAGACTATTAGAGGCCACAGAATTGGGATTTCTCAGAAGAATATTGAAAATTCCATGGACAACTAAAAAAGACCAACGAGGAAATTCTCAAAGAGGTCAGCACAAAAAGGGAGCTCCCAAAAAACATCAGAAAGAAAAAACATCATGATTGACAAACCAAAAATTGTTTTATTATCTTTGTTATGTCGGTGAGTCAGTTCTTTAAAGTCATTAAGTTTCCTTTTTTGGAGCCTAGGCCAATGTGGTGACTGTGTTTCTTCCTCTCTCTTATTCTTGGACACTTTCTCTGTCTCTTTTAGGTGAAGTCAATGTCTTTTGGTCTCTTATTCTTGGACACTTTCTCTGTTTCTTTTAGTTGAAGTCAATGCCTTTTGGTCTCTTATTCTTGGACACTTTCTCTGTTTCTTTTAGTTGAAGTCAATGCCTTTTGGTCTCTTATTCTTGGACACTTTCTCTGTTTCTTTTAGTTGAAGTCAATGCCTTTTGGTCTCTGTCAGTGGTACATGTTTTAATGTTTAACAAACCTGACATCATCTTTGTCATGTGTACATTTTTAATGTTTGTCCAACTAATCACTGTTTTATTATCTCTGTCATGTGTACATGTTCTAATGTCTGTCAAACTAATCACTTTTCTATTATCTCTGCCAGGCGTACATGTTTTAATGTTTGTCCAACTAATCACTGTTTTATTATCTCTTTGTCATGTGTACATGTTTTAATGTCTGTCAAACTAATCACTGTTTTATTATCTCTGCCAGGCGTACATGTTTTAATGTTTGTCCAACTAATCACTGTTTTATTATCTCTGTCATGTGTACATGTTCTAATGTCTGTCAAACGAATCACTTTTCTATTATCTCTGCCAGGCGTACATGTTTTAATGTTTGTCCAACTAATCACTGTTTTATTATCTCTGTCATGTGTACATGTTTTAATGTCTGTCAAACTAATCACTGTTTTATTATCTCTGCCAGGCGTACATGTTTTATGGCTTGACAAACTAATCACTGTTTTATTATCTCTGTCATGTGTACATGTTTTAATGTCTGTCAAACTAATCACTGTTTTATTATCTCTGCCAGGCGTACATGTTTTACGGCTTGACAAACTAATCACTGTTTTATTATCTCTGCCAGGCGTACATGTTTTACGGCTTGACAAACTAATCATTGTTTTATTATCTCTGCCAGGCGTACATGTTTTACGGCTTGACAAACTAATCACTGTTTTATTATCTCTGCCAGGCGTACATGTTTTACGGCTTGACAAACTAATCACTGTTTTATTACTCTGCCAGGCGTACATGTTTTACGGCTTGACAAACTGATCACTGTTTTATTATCTCTGCCAGGCGTACATGTTTTACGGCTTGACAAACTAATCACTGTTTTATTATCTCTGCCAGGCGTACATGTTTTAAAGTCTTTCAAACTAACCACTGTTTTATTATCTCTGCCAGGTGTACATGTTTTAAAGTCTGTCAAACTAACCACTGTTTTATTATCTCTGCCATGTGTACATGTTTTAAAGTCTGTCAAACTAATCACTGTTTTATTATCTCTGCCAGGTGTACATGTTTTACGGCTTGACAAACTAATCACTGTTTTATTATCTCTGCCAGGCGTACATGTTTTACGGCTTGACAAACTAATCACTGTTTTATTATCTCTGCCAGGCGTACATGTTTTACGGCTTGACAAACTAATCACTGTTTTATTACTCTGCCAGGCGTACATGTTTTACGGCTTGACAAACTAATCACTGTTTTATTATCTCTGCCAGGCATACATGTTTTACGGCTTGACAAACTAATCACTGTTTTATTATCTCTGCCAGGCGTACATGTTGCGTACATGTTTTACGGCTTGACAAACTAATCACTGTTTTATTATCTCTGCCAGGCGTACATGTTTTACGGCTTGACAAACTAATCATTGTTTTATTACTCTGCCAGGCGTACATGTTTTACGGCTTGACAAACTAATCACTGTTTTATTATCTCTGCCAGGCGTACATGTTTTACGGCTTGACAAACTAATCATTGTTTTATTATCTCTGCCAGGCGTACATGTTTTACGGCTTGACAAACTAATCACTGTTTTATTATCTCTGCCAGGCGTACATGTTTTACGGCTTGACAAACTAATCACTGTTTTATTATCTCTGCCAGGCATACATGTTTTACGGCTTGACAAACTAATCATTGTTTTATTATCTCTGCCAGGCGTACATGTTTTATGGCTTGACAAACTAATCATTGTTTTATTATCTCTGCCAGGCATACGTGTTTTATGGCTTGACAAACTAATCACTGTTTTATTATCTCTGCCAGGCGTACATGTTTTACGGCTTGACAAACTAATCATTGTTTTATTATCTCTGCCAAGCGTACATGTTTTATGGCTTGACAAACTAATCACTGTTTTATTATCTCTGCCAGGCGTACATGTTTTACGGCTTGACAAACCAGACACTCAACATTCCATCTCAGCTCTATCCTAACATGGTTACTCCCTATGACCCTCTGGCTTCCTCTAAGACCCCAAAGGCAGCCGGTGATGCTGGAAGGAAAGAGGGCAATAGATCAATATCTTCAAATGCAGCAGGGAACTATGGGCAGGTTTGTTTGTGTTTGTTTCGCTGGCATCTCTGACACAGAATGTGGCCTGACATCAGACAAATAGGACACCACCAAATTTGTTCTTAATTCCATACCTCACTGTCAGCATTGCTCATGAAGTCCTGTTTTGCCTAGAGTATGCTATTAGTATGGTAGTTTTGCATTCTGACCTATATTTTAAATATACAGTGTGCTAAACAAGCATATTTTCAAGGGATTCAACTCTAACCTGTCTTGTTGCAAGCCTAAAATGGCTTCCACTGTATTACATTGTTCACACTACAAACAAATTTGTGATGTTTTGAAAGTCTTCAATTAGCTATTTCATGTGTTTAAAATGGCCAGCAGCAGTGAAGTATATTCTTCTTCTTCTTTCCTCTTTATCTGCCTTTCAGCGTCGCGTAATTTGCGGTCTTTTGCTCTTCTGTTCGCCTCTGCTGCTGTTATCTTTCCTAGTGCATTTAATATTGCATCGACCCATCTTTTTCGTGGTCGACCCTTGGGTCTGGTGTTTTCACAACGTTTATTGAAGGCTCGTTGTGTAGTGTTTTGTTCTTTCTGCCTTGTCACGTGGCCAAACCATTTTATCTGTTGTTTCCTTATATATTCTATGGCGGGGGCTATTCCTCGCTTTTTTTCTCAGTTCTTCCAGTGAAGTATCAAGAATAAAAAAAAAAAGTACAGAGCCCTGTCATGCCAAGTGGTGTAAAGAATATAGTGTTAGTGACCATAATTATTACAGACCTTCAGCGCATGATTGTTGGGGTAATGTGGTCGGTAGTACGCCCTTGCCACTTTACTTTCTCAGAAAAAAATCTGGTACCTATTTAAGGCTGTGTGAACTCAGAAGCCGTCGGTCAGGATCGAACCCGACCTCTAGTCCTTTGTTGTCTAGTTCACTAACCTCTGAGCTATCGCGGCTCCCAGTATCAAGAATAGATAATGCAAAATATAGAGAATGGTGTTCTCAGAACTTTGAATGTGTAGGACTAGTAGTTTCTGTAATGTTGATGATAACATTTTAGCATTACAAGACATGTTTAGTGGCAACAACAAAATATAGAGAATGATGTTCTCAGAACTTTGTAGGACTAGTAGTTTCTGTAATGTTGATGATAACATTTTAGGATTACAGGACATGTTTAGTGGCAACAACAAAAATTATGTGCTTTTTCTTTTTCTGAAAATATTGATTATTATCTTAATTTCTTATCCTTCACTTTTTTTTTTTTTTTCCAAAATATTTTCGGTGATAATGAAAATTCCTTTGCCCATTAATTTGTTGCCTAGAGGGTTATGTGCCCGTCCGTGACTTGTAGCAACTAAAATATGACAGATTGAGTGCAGGAAGTATTTATCAGAAAGAAAAAAATCAAGGAAATCAGGGAAAACTTCTTCCATTGTGCAGTGTCTTTCATTGTATCACTTCTTTCATTGTATCACTTCTTCCATTGTATCACTTCATTTATTGTATCACTTCTTCTATTGTATCACTTCTTCTATTGTATCACTTCTTCTATTGTGTCACTTCTTCCATTGTATCACTTCTTCCATTGTATCACTTCATCTATTGTATCACTTCTTCTATTGTGTCACTTCTATTGTGTCACTTCTTCCATTGTATCACTTCTTCTATTGTATCACTTCTTCTATTGTGTCACTTCTATTGTGTCACTTCTTTCATTGTATCACTTCTTCCATTGTATCACTTCTTCTATTGTATCACTTCTATTGTGTCACTTCTTCCATTGTATCACTTCTTCTATTGTGTCACTTCTATTGTGTCACTTCTTCCATTGTATCACTTCTTCTATTGTGTCACTTCTATTGTGTCACTTCTATTGTGTCACTTCTTCCATTGTATCACTTCTTCTATTGTGTCACTTCTATTGTGTCACTTCTTCCATTGTGTCACTTCTTCCATTGTGTCACTTCTTCCATTTAATCAGACAGGAAGTGGGGGCAGAGGTCATGGAAAAAATGAGACAACAACTTCCAGGAGCAAAAACCGCAACAAGAAATTAAGGAAAAAGAAAGGCCACTGGCAGGATGCTGAAGGAGGAGATGAAGATACAGCACCCAGGAAGGAAGAAGAGCAGACATCTTATTTGCCAGCTAGTGAGTTTGTTTTTTTCTTAAGCCTTCTTAACATTCACCCATCAAGTGGGCTTGGATGCTTTGTGTGGCCCGACACATCTGTCTTCAACATGGGTAGAACAATGATGAATTGATGATGAGAACAAACATTGTTTGTTGAACAATTTTGGCATGGGTAGAACAATGATGATGAGAACAAACATTGTTTGTTGAACAATTTTGGCATGGGTAGAACAATGATGATGAGAACAAACATTGTTTGTTGAACAATTTTAGCATGGGTAGAACGATGATGAGAACAAACATTGTTTGTTGAACAATTTTAGCATGGGTAGAACAATGATGATGAGAACAAACATTGTTTGTTGAACAATTTTGGCATGGGTAGAACAATGATGATGAGAACAAACATTGTTTGTTGAACAATTTTAGCATGGGTAGAACAATGATGATGAGAACAAACATTGTTTGTTGAACAATTTTAGCATGGGTAGAACAATGATGATGAGAACAAACATTGTTTGTTGAACAATTTTAGCATGGGTAGAACAATGATGATGAGAACAAACATTGTTTGTTGAACAGTTTTAGCATGGGTAGAACAATGATGATGAGAACAAACATTGTTTGTTGAACAATTTTAGCATGGGTAGAACAATGATGATGAGAACAAACATTGTTTGTTGAACAATTTTGGCATGAGTAGAACAATGATGATGAGAAAAAAACATTGTTTGTTGAACAGTTTTAGCATGGGTAGAACAATGATGATGAGAACAAACATTGTTTGTTGAACAGTTTTAGCATGGGTAGAACAATGATGAAATGATGATGAGAACAAACATTGTTTGTTGAACAATCTTGGCATGAGTAGAACAATGATGAAATGATGATGAGAACAAACATTGTTTGTTGAACAATCTTGGCATGAGTAGAACAATGATGAAATGATGATGAGAACAAACATTGTTTGCTGAACAATTTTGGCATGAGTAGAACAATGATGATGAGAAAAAAACATTGTTTGCTGAACAATTTTGGCATGGGCAGTGGTCATTTTTGACATACCATTTCAACTTTTAAATCCCAAGATTTCAGTACACAGATTAACGTACACATGTGCACTCGGTGGCTTTCTCTTTTTTTGCCGTTTTCTGAGATGGCTAGACATAGGATCTCCCTACCCAGAGAGGGCTAGACATAGGATCTCACTACCCAGAGAGGGCTAGACATCGGATCTCACTACCCAGAGAGAGCTAGACATTGGATCTCACTACCCAGAGGGGGCTAGACATCGGATCTCACTACCCAGAGAGGGCTATGCATCAGATCTCACTACCCAGAATCCCGGGTAAAGCAACGATGAAGACATGAATTTGTGAAAATGTCTATGGCATGTGGAAGGATTCAAACCCAGGACTTTCCTGTCCAAAGGTCTATGTCTTACATCTAGACCACCAAATCCCCTAAGTCTGGTTCAATTTTAAAAGAGAGGAAATGTAAGGTTTCTTCCATGTCTTATGAGCAATATGGCGTTAGTGCTTGTGTTTCTCATTGAAAAATGACTTATTTCATGGATGATGGTTGTATTCTGACAGGTTTCCTTATGTTTTCTGAAAATGTTTCCTTATGTTTTCTGAAAATGTTTCCTTATGTTTTCTGAAAATGTTTCCTTATGTTTTCTGAAAATGTTGCCTTATGTTTTCTGAAAATGTTTCCTTATGTTTTCTGAAAATGTTTCCTTATGTTTTCTGAAAATGTTTCCCTATGTTTTTTGAAAATGTTTCCTTATGTTTTCTGAAAATGTTGCCTTATGTTTTCTGAAAATGTTTCCTTATGTTTTCTGAAAATGTTTCCTTATGTTTTCTGAAAATGTTTTCTTATGTTTTCTGATTCTATGTGAATCTGGAAGTCGGCACGGAAAACAAAAATTGCCACATTTGTGAATTGATGGACAATTGTGACTTCTTAGTCATTTCAGTTTCCCTGATTCTTCAATGTTCTCCACTATTAATTAGAACTAAAATCCCCACTTTATATTGGATTCATAGATTACGAAAAGGCATTTGATAGTTTAGACAGAAGAATGCTTTGGAAGTTGCTGAGTCATTACGGAATCCCCATAAAGTTTATTAACCTGATAAAAACAATGTATGAAGGAACGAAATGTAGCGTGGTGCATGAAGGACAGCTTACAGAAGCATTTGAAATAAGAACAGGAGTATGGCAGGGATGCCTTCTGTCTCTATTTCTCTTTCTACTGGCCATAGATTGGATTATGAAAATAACTCGAAAAACAGGAATGGAATCCAGTGGTCATTGACCAAGTAACTTGATGATTTAGACTTTGCTGATGACATAGCTCTCCTATCACACAGCCATCAACAGATGCAAGATAAAATGAGCATACTTGATGAGAGATCACAACAGCTAGGACTGAAGATTAATAGAGATGAGACCAAAATTATGAGAATTAATGCAGTTGGCAATAGCCAAATAAAACTAGGAGAAATACCTCTACTAGACGTACAATCTTACATATATCTGGGCAGTAATATAGATAAAGAGGGAGGAACAGAAAATGATACCAAAATAAGGATATCAAAAGCAAGAGGAGCATTTGTTGCACAGGGAAACATATCAAAGTCCAAAGAAATTAGGTTTAATACAAAAATAAAAATGTTCATCTCCAATGTTAAGTCAGTCCTAATATATAGCTGTGAAACATGGAGAACAACAAAATTGACAATCATGAAGATACAGATTTTCATTAATGGATGCTAACACAGAATAAAAGGATGGAAATGGCAGGACAAAATCACTAACATAGAATTATTGAAATATATCAGTCAAATACCAGTGGATAAAAAGATACAGCAAAGACAATGGCGCTGTAATACGAGAGTATTACACAACAGGCCCTTTTTTGGAATCCCCAGGGAAAAAAACAAAGAGGAAGACCAAGGAATTTTTAGAAAAGACAGATAGAAGCAGAGGATAAAGATGATGGGGAAGACATGGAACGATCTTAAAAGAATGGCAAGAAACAGAACAGCTTGGAAAGTGTTTGTTGAAGACCTATACTCCACAGGGAGCTGAAAGTGTTTGCTGAAGACCTATACTCCACAGGGAGCTGAAAGTGTTTGCTGAAGACCTATACTCCACAGGGAGCTGAAAGTGTTTGTTGAAGACCTATACTCCACAGGGAGCTGAAAGGTAGAAGAGATAGAGAGAGTTAGTTGTATCCTTGTCCTAATCTTTATAGAACAACTGGTCAGTTGTAGCCTTGTCCTAATCTTTATAGAACAACAGGTCAATTGTAGCCTTGTCCTAATCTTTATAGAACAACTGGTCAGTTGTATCCTTGTCCTAATCTTTATAGAACAACTGGTCAGTTGTACCCTTGTCCTAATCTTTATAAAACAACTGGTCAGTTGTATCCTTGTCCTAATCTTTATAGAACAACTGGTCAGTTGTATCCTTGTCCTAATCTTTATAGAACAACTGGTCAGTTGTATCCTTGTCCTAATCTTTATAGAACAACTGGTCAGTTGTCATAATCTTTATAGAACAACTGGTCAGTTGTATCCTTGTCCTAATCTTTATAGAACAACTGGTCAGTTGTATCCTTGTCCTAATCTTTATAGAACAACTGGTCAGTTGTATCCTTGTCCTAATCTTTATAGAACAACTGGTCAGTTGTATCCTTGTCCTAATCTTTATAGAACAACTGGTCAGTTGTATCCTTGTCCTAATCTTTATAGAACAACTGGTCAGTTGTATCCTTGTCCTAATCTTTATAGAACAACTGGTCAGTTGTATCCTTGTCCTAATCTTTATAGAACAACTGTTTACTTTGTTTCATTCTAGATGATGGACTTTGAGGAGTTTATTTATTTAATTTTAGGTAACAGATTTAGAGGAATTAATTCCATTGACTTTAGTTAATGGACTTTGAGAAATTAATTTCTTTCATGTGAGATACATGACCTTTTGTCTGAAATAAATTACCTTCTTTCATCTTAGATTTATTTCTGGAGCACTAAGGGTATGCTTGCTCCAAGTTGAACACCACTGATCTGTTACATTGATTGTATGTCCAACCCACTAAGGGTATGCTTGCTCCAAGTTGAACGCCACTGATCTGTTACATTGATTGTACGTCCAACCCACTAAGGGTATGCTTGCTCCAAGTTGAACGCCACTGATCTGTTACATTGATTGTATGTCCAACCCACTAAGGGTATGCTTGCTCCAAGTTGAACACCACTGATTTCAATGTGTGTCCCAGGTGTGCCCAGCCCCTCTTGGAGTGACCCTACTGTAGACTCTGAGGTACAGACTTGGGAGATGACTTGGCTCAAGGTCAGCAGCTCAGACTCCGAGTACTCTGACATTGAGGGAGGACGGGTTCGACAACATAAATCAGAGATGGTGAGAGTGAGACAGAGTGCCCTCAACTGCTTCCTCAACATTGTGCGGGTAAGGCTTGTATTCTCACCTGTTGCCATTCTTCTTCTTTCTTCTTTTCTCTTTCTCACTGATACCTAAAAGGTGTCGTGGTTATATCATTTGTCAATCTTGAGCTGCTCAAACTGTCTGAATTAGTGATTTTCCTTTGTTGCTACATGTCTCTATCACTACATCTATGCATCTTCTTCTTTTCTCTTTCTCACTGATACCTAAAAGGTGTCGTGGTTTATATCATTTGTTGTTCTTGAGCTGCTCGAACTGTCTGAATTAGTGATTTTCCTTTGTTGTTACATGTCTCTGTCACTGCATCTATCCATCTTCTTTTCTCTTTCTCACTGATACCTAAAAGGTGTCGTGGTTTATATCATTTGTCGTTCTTGAGCTGCTCGAACTGTCTGAATTAGTGATTTTCCTTTGTTGTTACATGTCTCTATCACTGCATCTATCCATCTTCTTCTTTTCTCTTTCTCACTGATACCTAAAAGGTGTCGTGGTTTATATCATTTGTCGTTCTTGAGCTGCTCGAACTGTCTGAATTAGTGATTTTCCTTTGTTGTTACATGTCTCTATCACTGCATCTATCCATCTTCTTTTCTCTTTCTCACTGATACCTAAAAAGTGTCGTGGTTTATATCATTTGTCATTCTTGAGCTGCTCGAACTGTCTGAATTAGTGATTTTCCTTTGTTGTTACATGTCTCTGTCACTGCATCTATCCATCTTCTTCTTTTCTCTTTCTCACTGATACCTAAAAGGTGTTGTGGTTTATATCATTTGTCATTCTTGAGCTGCTCGAACTGTCTGAATTAGTGATTTTCCTTTGTTGTTACATGTCTCTGTCACTGCATCTATCCATCTTCTTCTTTTCTCTTTCTCACTGATACCTAAAAGGTGTCGTGGTTTATATCATTTGTTGTTCTTGAGCTGCTCGAACTGTCTGAATTAGTGATTTTCCTTTGTTGTTACATGTCTCTGTCACTGCATCTATCCATCTTCTTTTCTCTTTCTCACTGATACCTAAAAGGTGTCGTGGTTTATATCATTTGTCGTTCTTGAGCTGCTCGAACTGTCTGAATTAGTGATTTTCCTTTGTTGTTACATGTCTCTGTCACTGCATCTATCCATCTTCTTCTGTGTCTTCCTCTTGGTCTTTTTCCATGCATTTTTGAGAAGAATGCCCGCTGATGGTGGTTGGTGAGGATTCATTCTGACCTGGTGGCCAAACCATTTAAGTTGTTGTTCTATATATTCTTGGCAGGGTTTTGTTCCTACCATTTTTCTTATGGTTTCATTTGGTATTCTATCTCTTCTTGTGTTGTTTGTTACTTTTCTCAAGCATCGCATCTCACATGTATTGATCTTTCTTAAATGTGAGATGCGATGCTTGAGAAAAGTTGCCATTTCTGTGTTTAAATTGATGGTCCCCGAAATGTTTTTTTCATGGAATCAGTATCACTGCAGTTGGGAATTCCCCATATCCGCTCCACTCATGTTACAGTTCCAGCATGGTGAGAAATTCTGTTGGCATGGTCGACTACCGTGCAACCCTAATCTCGGCACACAGGCACCAATTCCAAATGACTTCCATCAAATAGAGAGTGTACAGTCATTTCCTTACCCCAATTTCCTCGAAAAAACACATTTAAAATACACATTTAAAACACACATTTAAAACACACATTTAAAACACACATTTAAAACACACATTTAAAACACACATTTAAAATAAACAAAGCAACCGAAACGGTTTAAACGAGTGCACTAGACTGCAAAAACTGGGTGACATTTAACCATTTTGATTTAGCATTGCTGGTTTGTCAGCAATTAGCAAACTCAAACTCAGTGTAAGTCAAGTTGACTGCATGGGCGACAATTTCAAACAATGTCACTGATAAAAGGGTGACCACAGTCACTTCCAGCTACAACTCACTGAAATAAATAAAGAAAAGTAATGGTAATAACAGAGAAAAGGACATCACCTCAGTGCACAATAAAGACAAGTGGAACATTATTAAAACAGGTAAATGAATTTAAATATCTGGGAACTTTGTTAACCTCAGATGGTAGATGTACAACAGAGGTGAGATGCAGAATGATTCAGGCAAAAGCAGCTTTGCCAAAAATGAGGAAGATACTATGTAATCCATTTTTGACGATAGAAACAAGAAAAAGAGTACTTAAATATTATGTAGTCAGTCTTAACATATGGATGTGAATCATGGACAATAGGACAACAGACAAGAAAATCACTGGAGGCTGTAGAAATGTGGTTTTACAGAAGAATGTTGAGAATACCATGAACAGCTAAGAAGAGTAATCAAAACGTTCTGAGAGAGGTCAAAGCAAAAAGAGAGCTAATTTCCAATATTAGGAAGAAACAATCATCATTTTTTGGTCATGTAATGAGAAGGGAACAGCTGGAATATATTGTAACAACTGGGAAAATTGAGGGACGAAGAGATAGAGGGAAACAAAGAGAAAAAATAACAGACAGCTTAAGAGAATGGCTTGGCAGAAGGTCAACAACAGAAATGATAAATAACTGTCGAGATCGAAAGATGTGGAGAGACATGATCACCTACGCCAGCAGGCCCGGTACTTGATGATGATGATGAAATAAAAGAGAAAAACATAAACCAGTCGTCAAAACAGAAACTGTTTCCGTGGTGGCACTCTCTAAAGGGGCCTGCAGCAATGGCTGCCGTCTTTCCTGGAAATGGTCTCTAACAATACAGACATAGACAAAAAAGGAAAGAGTGCAACCATGACTTTGTGAACACATCGGTTGTTACCAAATAATAACTTCTCAAACATTTACATTCTCAGGTTATTGACAAGAAAGTCATGTTTGGCTTCTGGTCATCATTCATCCCCGACGTCCGCCTGACAGCCAGCATGCCACAGTTGCAACAGTCGTTGTTTACGACCATACTTAAAGATCCATCACCTCGGGTAAGATCAAACACAAAAGTTACATACGATTACATATTTTTACATTTTTATTCTCTAGAGACTTTTTTTAGCCTCATTTCAGCTCATCATTTCCGATTTTAATTCCGGTAGAATAGGGTTTGTGTTCCATCAACTGCTGCAGGATTTGTGCTTGGGAACTGATTAATTTCAGCTCTCAAATGCAGATTTCTGTGTTAAAGCCACTGGATGTTCCACATAACGGATTTGCGCTAGTGCTGCTGAGTAGTGCACATGGTGGCGATCCTCTTTGGCATGTCAAGTATTGTGAACGCAACCTTCTCAAGAGTCGATATGCAGATTATGTCATCACAGAGAGTTGTCCAATAATTCGTCATTGGATTTGTTAGATGCTAATGTCTCACAGCCCCTTAATAATGTCTGCTCAGCCAAGCCATGCGAAGGTTCCACTTTAAGGAGTTTGCGTCACAACTATGGCGTTTAGTGGGTTTTGGCTGCTTTCCCTAGAGTAACCAGACATTTGTAGGTGCATCCATTGTTGTGTGTGCTACATCATCATGGTGGACATTCACATATTCCTAAACCGGCCGTACACTTGTAATGAAGGACATATGTGATGTAATCTTGTTTGTGAATTTGCAACTCTGGTGTGATTACCGTTCTTTTGTGTTAGTCAGGAGGGATGTTGCCTAGATTCAGGAGAACTATGAGGGAATCGGGATGGACTTGTGAACTAGTTTATCATTTTACTTTTGCTTGTCCTGCTGGGGAGGAGGTCTGAGCACTTATGGACTGTTGTGCGACAAGGATAATCCAACGACGTAACTAACTTTTAACATCGACGTTAGAAGCATTAATTTTAGTTCAAACAAAATATAAAATATGTTTATAAACTTCAGAAAGAAGGAAAATCCCCGTCACATCACTTGACAAATGGAAAATATGATGTTAGTCTTTATCTTCCTCTTCTTTTCAACTCCCTGTGGAGCATATATTTCCCTTTTTGTCTTGTCAGACGGTTTAGTGGCGGCTGTTGTGTATTTTGAGGTTTTGTTTTTGTCAAACAGCTTCTCTCGTGGCTGATTCTACCAATGATTGACAAACACACTCGGCCACAGAATGAACAAGTCAGGCCCACTGATCCATAAGGTTTTCCATCCTTTTTCATGAATTTTTTCTATTCCATGTTTTGACATAGTACAGCCTCAAATGTTATGCCATTTTTTATACATGGTCTCCATAATGTGCGTTCTCTTGCCAGAGATTGCCAGTCATTTTCACAGATAGAGAAGTCATTCAGAGATGATTTATAAATATCTCTGTATCGTAGTTTAGGTCTGCCGATTTGTCCCGTGTGTTAGTTCACCGTAGTTGGGGATGGTTGAGGTGAGTGAGTGAATATAGCACGAGGAGAGGTCACGGGAAATGTGAATAGAATAATGTTCAGGCAGGATAGCGGAAATCTCGTGACTAATTGAGATATGAATTGGAGGGGAGGAGTCCAAGTCGTAATAGAGAGTTAGACTAGTTGAAGAAGTAGGTCTCGAATTTATTGACGAGACAGGTCATTGTGTTAGTGTAGGGAGTAAATATTAGGATCCAGACTAGAGTGATTCAGTGTTGGACCGATTGTGTGTGAGAGACGAACTGAGGCACGACTGCAGTAGAGAGATGTGCATTCAGGACATTAATGTGTGAACAGCCGAGCGAATTGTACACCGCTGGCTTGTATATAATTTGTTTCATTGGACATGTTACGTGTAAATAAACTTACTGTTACTTCCACTAGAGAATTCTGTGTGCAGTGAATCACTATCACTTTGTCAGGTTCTGACGCTGTGGTGAAGAACAAAGTGTGAGTGTTGCAGTGAAAGAGAGTCAGTGTTATCAGACTCTGCAGTCCAGAATAATTCAAACATCAACACGAAGTACGTCAAGTGTAAGATGGGTACATGTTGAACACAGTAGGGAACTACCATCCAAGGTTTCTCACCAGAGTAACGGCAAGATCACATCTTGACAACACATCCTCAACCACTGCAGCGGAGCACGCATAAAGTGGGTCAAGAAGAGAGCAGAGTTGTTACGGCCTGGAGATTATGGCGATCATGGTAAGGACAGAATATTAGAACGCTTTAAGGTATATTCTTGTGAAAGTTACATCTGCGATGTTTACAGGGCATCATATAATCATATTTCCTGTGTGTTACCGGGGCTTCATTATGAGGGAAGTAAATAATAGTGACACTGTGATCTTCCAGGCATGTCATAAGAGGCGACTAAGGAGGTTGATCGATGGGTTGACAAACTGTTATTGTAAAAAGTATGTTATGGAAACAGAGCCATAGATTTTAGAAGCAGTGATCTCTGCAATATGTGCCATTTTGGCACGCAAGGTTTCTGTTTTTGAGATTGTGGTTCTGCCCTATGTGCCGTCTTCGGCTCGAAAGGACAATAGATAGATATAATCATATAACTAGATATTGTTTACATACAGTTACAGTCTGTTGAACATCTTTGACTATCCTAGTCTTTGTCATCATAAGTTACCAGTGGACCTTCAAGATTTACGTTTTCCTCCTGATCTTTCTGAATTTGAACTCACATTTTCTGTCTCATCCAGAGAGACCACTCTAAAAATACTTCTATCTATCATCATCATGTGCCATACCGGTTGGCGTGGGTGATCATGTCCTTCCACAATCTTCTATCTACAGTGCATCGTATCAGTTCTGTTGTTGACTGTTTTCCATGCCATGACACCAAGCTATCCAGTATTTTCTCTCTTTGTCATCTGCAATCTCTCTTTCCTTTTATTTTGCCAGTTGTAACCAAGTATTCCAAGTTTCCTCTTCTCATGATGTATCCGAAAAATGTTGATTGTTTCTTTCTAATGTTTTTAGGAGTTCCCTTTTTGATCAAATTATCATCGATATTAAATTTGTACAGAGAAAACATTCAGTTTTCAATAACAAAGGTTATATATGACAGCAGTAGCTAGCCTGACCTACATGTTGGAATCCATTAAAAGAGGATAATGAATGTTCCCATATTTATTGTTTTTGCAGTGTCGTATGACAGCAGTAGCTAGTCTGACCAACTTGTTGGAGTCCGCTAAACCATTCCTGGCAGCAGCCGAGGAGACCTCCACACACCAGTCGGCCTTCACACCTTTCTCAGCCAGTTTGGGTTCTATGGTCAAGGAGATGCATAGATGCCTGCTGCAGGCTTTGGTGGCGGAGAATTTTAAGTCTGTCATTATACAGGTCATTAAGGTAAGCTTTGAGATAAAGAATTTCAAGTCTGTCATTACACAGGTCATTAAGGTAAGCTTTGAGATAAAGAATTTCAAGTCTGTCATTACACAGGTCATTAAGGTAAGCTTTGAGATAAAGAATTTCAAGTTTGTCATTACACAGGTCATTAAGGTAAGCTTTGAGATAAAGAATTTCAAGTTTGTCATTATACAGGTCATTAAGGTAAGCTTTGAGATAAAGAATTTCAAGTCTGTCATTATACCGGTCATTAAGGTAAGCTTTGAGATAAAGAATTTCAAGTTTGTCATTATACAGGTCATTAAGGTAAGCTTTGAGATAAAGAATTTCAAGTTTGTCATTATACAGGTCATTAAGGTAAGCTTTGAGATAAAGAATTTCAAGTTTGTCATTATACAGGTCATTAAGGTAAGCTTTGAGATAAAGAATTTCAAGTCTGTCATTATACCGGTCATTAAGGTAAGCTTTGAGATAAAGAATTTCAAGTTTGTCATTATACCGGTCATTAAGGTAAGCTTTGGTTGTGGAGAACATAAAGTCTGTCATTACACAGATCATTAAGGTAAGCTTTGGTTGTGGAGAACATTATGTCTGTCATTACACAGGTCATTAAGGTAAGCTTCGGTGGTGGAGAACATAAAGTCTGTCATTACACAGATCATTAAGGTAAGCTTTGGTTGTGGAGAACATAAAGTCTGTCATTACACAGATCATTAAGGTAAGCTTTGGTTGTGGAGAACATAAAGTCTGTCATTACACAGGTCATTAAGGTAAGCTTCGGTGGTGGAGAACATAAAGTCTGTCATTACACAGGTCATTAAGGTAAGCTTTGGTTGTGGAGAACATAAAGTCTGTCATTACACAGGTCATTAAGGTAAGCTTCGGTGGTGGAGAACAGTAAGTCTGTCATTACACAGGTCATTAAGGTAAGCTTTGGTTGTGGAGAACATAAAGTCTGTCATTACACAGATCATTAAGGTAAGCTTTGGTTGTGGAGAACATTAAGTCTGTCATTACACAGATCATTAAGGTAAGCTTTGGTTGTGGAGAACATTAAGTCTGTCATTACACAGGTCATTAAGGTAAGCTTCGGTGGTGGAGAACATAAAGTCTGTCATTGTAGACCTTAGAGGCCATTATCATAAAGATATTTTGTGAAGTTAGGGACTTCTGGGATGTTATACAGATCGTGTCATTTACATTCAATAAAATTACTTAATAGCACACGCCAAAGTAGTATTTCAGAAAATGAAAAATGTCTTGTGCAACAAGTCTATGCCAATACAAGTGAGAGAGTTATTCAGTACTATATAGAGCCTATTCTAACCTGTGGAAGTGAATCATGGACAGTAGGTAAACAAATGAAAAGATGATTAGAGGCCACAGAGATGGGATTTCTCAGAAGAATGTTGAAAGTTCCCTGGACAGCTGAAAACACCAATGAGGAAGTTCTCAATGAGGCCAACACAGAAAGGGATTTCTTAAAAAAACATCAGAAAGAAACAATCAACATTTTTTGGGTACATCATGAGAAAAGGAAATTGGAGTACTTGGATACAACTGGCAAAATATGGGCAGAGAGAGATCACGGACGACAAAGAGAGAAGATTCTAGATAGCTTGGTGTCATGTTATGGTAAACAGTCAACAACAGAATTGATACGATGTACTGTGGATACAAAATTGTGAAAGGACATGATCGCCTACACCAACCAGCATGGCACATGATGATGATTCAGATCATTAAATTAGGTTTTAAACTTATCATTCAGATCATTAAATTAGGTTTTAAAATTATCATTCAGATCATTAAATTAGGTTTTAAACTTATCATTCAGATCATTAAATTAGGTTTTAAACTTATCATTCATATCATTAAAGTTATGGTCATCATTAGGGTCATGTTTGGAGGCTGCCATTTGGGTACAATATTAACAGAATTAACCCTAGATTGTGATACCTATCTGTGAGTCTTGTTTCTATGATCATCATCATGTGCCATACCGGTTGGCGTAGGCGATCTTGTCCCTCCACAATCTTCTATCTACAGTACATCGTATCAGTTCTGTTGTTGACTGTTTTCCATGCCATGACACCAGACTATCCTGTATTTTCTCTCTTTGTCGTCCGCGATCTCTCTTTCCTTTTATTTTGCCAGTTGTAACCAAATATTCCAACTTTCCTCTTCTCATGATGTACCCGAAAAATGTTGATTGTTTCTTTCTAATGTTTTTAAGAGCTCCCTTTTTGCGTTGGCCTCTTTGAGAACTTCCTCATTGGTCTTTTTAGCTGTCCAGGGAACTTTCAGCATTATTCTGAGAAATCCCATCTCTGTGGCCTCTAATCGTCTTTTCATTTGTTTGTCTACTGTCCATGATTCGCTTCCATAGGTCAGAATTGGTTCTATATAGCACCGATGAACTCTTTTTCTCATTTTTATTGACATAGATTTGTTGCATAAGACATTTTTCATTTTCTGAAATGCTATTTTGGCCTGAGCTATTCTGCCTCCTGAGCCATTCTGCCTCCTGATCCATTCTGCCTCCTGAGCCATTCTGCCTCCTGAGCCATTCTGCCTCCTGAGCCATTCTGCCTCCTGAGCCATTCTGCCTCCTGAGCCATTCTGCCTCCTGAGCCATTCTGCCTCCTGAGCCATTCTGCCTCCTGAGCCATTCTGCCTCCTGAGCTATTATGCCTCCTGAGCTATTATGCCTCCTGAGCCATTCTGCGTTTCTATGATACCCTGGTAAAAATGACTACAATTTAATTGTTACATTTGTAGTTCAGAAAATAAGATTTTCTGTGAACTTTTGCTACACAGTTGTGTGTTTACCCAAGCAGAAACATGGCAATTGGATGATGTAATAATTTCCTAGATTAGGTTAGATTTATGGCCTCAAATTCGACCCCATTGCACTGTGGCTACCAGATGTGTTACGTTGTCTATTGACTCGGCGGCTGTAAGTCCGTCAATCTAGTTGTATGTTTGGCTGCCTCTTATCGTCGTACTTTGGCTATACTGTGTTACAAAGGTTTATTTGATGCCTGCACCAACAGCCAAGGAGATTTCCCCTGTCATAATAATTTTTAAAAAAACAGTCCCTTTTGTTCGATAGAGTAGTATGTTTTTCAGTGAAAATGTTTGTGTCTGATTCAACATTAATGGGAACAAATCCAACACTTTCTGTGAAAATGTTTGTGTCTGATTCAACATTAATGGGAACAAATCCAACACTTTCTGTGAAAATGTTTGTGTCTGATTCAACATTAATGGGAACAAATCCAACACTTTCTGTGAAAATGTTTGTGTCTGATTCAACATTAATGGGAACAAATCCAACACTTTCAGTGAAAATGTTTGTGTTTGATTCAACATTAATGGGAACAAATCCAACACTTTCTGTGAAAATGTTTGTGTCTGGTTCAACATTAATGGGAACAAATCCAACACTTTCTGTGAAAATGTTTGTGTCTGGTTCAACATTAATGGGAACAAATCCAACACTTTCTGTGAAAATGTTTGTGTCTGGTTCAACATTAATGGGAACAAATCCAACACTTTCTGTGAAAATGTTTGTGTCTGGTTCAACATTAATGGGAACAAATCCAACACTCAAGAGTCACCAGAAGTAGTAATTAGAAAGATATGTGAGACGCTTGCATACTGCAAACTGTCAGACTTCACAAATGTGTATTTTGATAATGATATCATAATGTAGGTTTTAATTGTAATTATTAAAGGGATATTTTGGTATTGAGCATATTAACATGGAACTGATGTTTGAGGTCAAGATGCTGGACAGTTTGTGAGCATTACTTGGTTGTGACTTGACATTGGTAATATATATGGTCTGGAATATTTCATCCTGACTGCAGTTTGAACCTACAGCTTGGTGGTGATAATGATGATATTGGTGGTGGTGATGATTTTGGTGATGCTATTGGTGGTGATAATGATGATATTGGTGACATTAATGATGATATTGGTGGTGGTGATAATGATGATTTTGGTGATGCTGGTGGTAATGCTATTATTGGTTATAATGATGATATTGGTGGTGATAATGATGATTTTGGTGATGCAGTTAGTGGTGATAATGATATTGGTGTTGGTGATAATGATGATATTGGTGACATTAATGGTGATAATGATGATTTTGATGATGCTGGTGGTGGTGATAATGATGATATTGGTGAAATTAATGATGATAATGATGATTTTGATGATGATAGTGATATTGGTGACGTTAATGATTATATTGGTGTTGGTGATAATGATGATATTGGTGATGATGGTGGTGGTGATAATGATGATATTGGTGATGATGGTGATATTGGTGACGTTAATGATTATATTGGTGTTGGTGATAATGATGATATTGGTGATGATGATATTGGTGATGCTATTGATGGTGATATTGGTGACGTTAATGATGATATCGGTGATGGTGATAATGGTATTGTTAGTGGCAGTTTTGATGATAGTGGTGTTGATGGTGATAATGATGATATTGGTGATGGTGATAATGATGATATTGGTGATGCTGTTGGTGGTGATAATGATGGTTTTATGGTGTGTTTCTGGAAACAAACAACCTATTATGTTTCAGTGTCTGGCAAACCTTGTGAACAACGTGCCTTACCACAGACTTAATCCCGGCCTGCTGACCCGTGTGCTGAAACAGATCCGTCATTTCTACCACCATAAAGGTGAGTGGATCCACTGACAGTCCCAGGCCACACAGTTCCATGCCACACAACTGACATATCAGACATTAATTTTTTTACATTCAAAGCCAACATTGATGAAGATATTCTATCGCTATCTGTTTGTCTGTCGAACTTTCGAGCCGTAGTCAGCCCTTATGGCATAGACTCACATACTCTGTCCCAGTTTTGAAATGTTCTTTCTAGCAGTCTCAATCCTTGCAAAGATCTTTTATCAAATCACGCCATTTGTCTCTGTTCTGTGCAAGCATCTCGATCTTATTGAGGGAGCCAATTCCTGCTGCCTTTGCCTCCCTGATCAATGTTCTTCTCAGTGTCTTCTCTGGGTCGGCCTCTTTTCCTCCTACCTGTTGTTTCCCACTCAAGGGTTGCTTGTCTTCAGATAATTTAACCCCTCCATTTATTGTCTTCAGATAATTCAACCCCACCATTTATTGTCTTCAGATAATTCAACCCCACCATTTATTGTCTTCAGATAATTCAACTCCACCATTTATTGTCTTCAGATAATTCAACCCCACCATTTATTGTCTTCAGATAATTCAACTCCACCATTTATTGTCTTCAGATAATTCAACTCCACCATTTATTGTCTTCAGATAATTCAACTCCACCATTTATTGTCTTCAGATAATTCAACTCCACCATTTATTGTCTTCAGATAATTCAACTCCACCATTTATTGTCTTCAGATAATTCAACTCCACCATTTATTGTCTTCAGATAATTCAACTCCACCATTTATTGCCTTCAGGTAATTAATTCAACTCCACCATTTATTGTCTTCAGATAATTCAACTCCACCATTTATTGTCTTCAGATAATTCAACTCCACCATTTATTATCTTCAGGTAATTCAACCCCACCATTTATTACCACCATTTATTATCTTCAGGGCATTCAACTCCACCATTTATTATCTTCAGGGCATTCAACTCCACCATTTATTGTCTTCAGATAATTCAACTCCACCATTTATTGTCTTCACATAATTCAAATCGTCCATTTATTGCTTTCAGATAATTCAACCCCACCATTTATTGTCTTCAGATAATTAACTCAGCAAGTCAATTCCCTCGGGTAATTAGCTCCCAACTAATCATTGTCCACAGGTCATTCAACTCTTGAGGTCAGTATGTTCCTAAGAAATGTTAGTTTTTTTTTAAACTTCTGTAGTAATCAAAACTCGACAGCGTTCTGTACTGACTATAAATGTCTTCATTTTCCCACTCACAGACTCAAATGTGCGAACAGCTTGTCTCACCTGCATCGGAGCTATTATTGGAATCAAGCCTCCGCTACTGGAGATCTCCCAGCTCATCAGAGCACCCCACAATCCTGTAGGTGTCAACCGATCTGTAAACCCTAGTGATTCTCTCCTGTTCCGGCCGGAAGATGCCTCCTATCTCCTGTACCCAAGCTTCGCTACATCGCAAGTGTCCAGTCTGCTTGATGAGAATCTGGATGCGACTGAGAACCAAAATGAGGTCAAGACGGATATAACCGTGGCTAGAACTCCCGCAGACAGAACTGGGTCACACTCGGAAGATAGTCCCAGTAATGGCTTTAAATCTGAGCTTACTTCACAGCCTGTGTCATCTGATGCCAATTTAAATGAAAGATTTAAAAATGGCATAATCTTTCATGATTTTAATGTAAATCATGAATGCCAGATTTTCAAATCTGGTCAAGAAATAAGTGATGGGTTCCAGAAACCAGTTTTGAAGCATATTGTTCAGCCGAGGAGAGGACGCAGACAAATGGCAGCATGCCTAGATCTGGTCATGATACTGGCACGATGACTCCAGTGTTGACAGGCAGCTCAGGGATGGACACACCTGTTTATGCAAATCAGATGTTGCAGAACGATGTACTGGAGACGTCATGGGTCATCAAGCTATGTATTAGAAATATAACAGGTACGTTGTTTATGTTATCTGAATTTTGTTTTTTTTTCTGTTTCTTTATCAACTACAATGTTCTCTATGTTATCTGAACTTTGTTATTTTTTCTGTTTCTTTATCAACTGCAATGTTCTTTATGTTATCTGAATTTTGTTATTTTTTCTGTTTCTTTATCAACTACAATGTTCTTTATGTTATCTGAATTTTGTTATTTTTTCTGTTTCTTTATCAACTACAATGTTCTTTATGTTATCTGAACTTCATTATTTGCTGTTTCTTTATCAACTACTCATAGAGACATATTGCGTAAGTGTTTCTCATTTAATTGAAATCATGAACATAAGTAGAACACCATGAAACATTAACATCTAGACTATTAAAGCAAGTCAAATATGTCATCCAGTACCATGCCTGCTGGCGTAGGTGATCATGTCTCTCCACAACTTTCGATCTTGACAGTTATTTATCATTTCTGTTGTTGACCTTCTGCCAAGCCATTCTCTTAAGCTGTCTGGTATCTTTTCTCTTTGCTTCCCTCTATCTCTTCATCCCTCAATTTTCCCAGTTGTTACAATATATTCCAGCTGTTCCCTTCTCATTACATGGCCAAAAAATGATGATTGTTTCTTCCTAATATTGGAAATTTGTTCCAATTTCCCTTCTTGATATAGAGTCCTAACATTCCAAGTACTTATTTTTAGATCTTTCCTCCGATATAAGTTTGAATTCCTCTCCATGGCTTCCTCTGGACTAGTACGTGATGAGGCTCCAATCTCTTTCATGGTGGTCTGCCATATTCGCCTTTCGTGTTCTGAATATGCCTCATGTGTACCACACACTTTGCTGTTTTCGCTTTCTGGGCCGTTGATCTAGAAATAGAAGGAATAGACCTGGAGACAGTTCAGAACTACAACTACCTTGGACATACTATAACCAGTGATGGAAAATGTACAACTGAAATAAACAAAAGAATAGGAATGGCAAAAAGTCATTTTAATGTCATGAAGAACATACTAACATCAAAACAAATAACACCAGGGCTAAAACTAAGAATAGCAAAATGTTACATCTTCTCAATATTCCTGTATGGTGCAGGAACATGGACATTAGACAAGAAAACAGAACAGAGAATTGAAGCCTTTGAAGTGTGGATATATAGAAGAATAGGTAGAATTGGATGGAAGGAAAAGAAAACAAACGACGAAGTCTTAAAACAACTAAAAATGAAAAGAGAACTACTAAACACAATTCAAACAAGACAAATGCGATTTTTGGGCCATGTTAAAAGACACAACAGCCTACTAAAAGTAATCCTGTAGGGGAAAATACAAGGTAAAAGAGGCAGAGTCAGACCAAGACTGGCATGGATGAGTAACATCAAAAGATGGACAAATCAGCCTATGACAACAAGCACCATCAAAGCAAGAGACAGAGCAGAATGGCGCTCCATGGTAGCCAACCTTCGTTGCGGAGAAGGCACTTGATGATGATGATGAATATTGGAAATTAGCTCCCTTTTCACTTTGGGCTCTTTCAGAACGTTTTCATTACTCTTCTTAGCTGTCCATGGTATTCTCAATATTTTTCTGTAAAACCACATTTCTACAGACTCCAGTGATTTTCTTGTCTGTTGTCCTATTATCCATGATTCACATCCATATATATCAAAACTGGTTCTATATAACATTTAAAAACTCTTTTTCTTGTTTCTATTGTCAAAAATGGATTACACAGTATCTTCCTCATTTTTTTGGATAGCTGCTTTAAAGCAAGCACGAGAATTCAAATATCTGGGCAGCATTTACATAGTGGATGGAAGGTTTAACAGAGAGATTGAAGTAAGGATTCAAAGTGATAACAAAGTTATAGAGGATGGAAGGTTTAACAGAGAGATTGAAGCAAGAATTCAAAGTGATAACAAAGTTATAGAGGATGGAAGGTTTAACAGAGAGATTGAAGCAAGAATTGAAAGTGATAACAAAGTTATAGAGGATGGAAGGCTTAACAGAGAGATTGAAGCAAGGATTCAAAGTGATAACAAAGTTATAGAGGATGGAAGGTTTAACAGAGAGATTGAAGCAAGGATTCAAAGTGATAACAAAGTTATAGAGGCTGGAAGGTTTAACAGAGAGATTGAAGCAAGGATTCAAAGTGATAACAAAGTTATAGAGGATGGAAGGTTTAACAGAGAGATTGAAGCAAGGATTCAAAGTGATAACAAAGTTATAGAGGATGGAAGACTTAACAGAGAGATTGAAGCAAGAATCCAAAGTGATAACAAAGTTAAAGAGGATGGAAGACTTAACAGAGAGATTGTAGCAAGAATTCAAAGTGATAACAAAGTTATAGAGGATGGAAGGTTTAACAGAGAGATTGAAGCAAGGATTCAAAGTGATAACAAAGTTATAGAGGATGGAAGGTTTAACAGAGAGATTGAAGCAAGAATTCAAAGTGATAACAAAGTTATAGAGGATGGAAGACTTAACAGAGAGATTGAAGCAAGAATTCAAAGTGATAACAAAGTTATAGAGGATGGAAGACTTAACAGAGAGATTGTAGCAAGAATTCAAAGTGATAACAAAGTTATAGAGGATGGAAGGTTTAACAGAGAGATTGAAGCAAGAATTCAAAGTGATAACAAAGTTATAGAGGATGGAAGGTTTAACAGAGAGATTGAAGTAAGGATTCAAAGTGATAAAGTTATAGAGGATGGAAGACTTAACAGAGAGATTGAAGTAAGGATTCAAAGTGATAACAAAGTTATAGAGGATGGAAGACTTAACAGAGAGATTGTAGCAAGGATTCAAAGTGATAACAAAGTTATAGAGGATGGAAGGTTTAACAGAGAGATTGAAACAAGGATTCAAAGTGATAACAAAGTTACAGAGGGTGGAAGACTTAACAGAGAGATTGAAGCAAGGATTCAAAGTGATAACAAAGTTATAGAGGATGGAAGGTTTAACAGAGAGATTGAAGCAAGGATTCAAAGTGATAACAAAGTTATAGAGGATGGAAGACTTAACAGAGAGATTGAAGTAAGAATTCAAAGTGATAACAAAGTTATAGAGGATGGAAGACTTAACAGAGAGATTGGAGCAAGAATTCAAAGTGATAACAAAGTTATAGAGGATGGAAGGTTTAACAGAGAGATTGAAGCAAGGAGTGATAACAAAGTTATAGAGGATGGAAGACTTAACAGAGAGATTGAAGCAAGAATTCAAAGTGATAACAAAGTTATAGAGGATGGAAGGTTTAACAGAGAGATTGAAGCAAGGAGTGATAACAAAGTTATAGAGGATGGAAGACTTAACAGAGAGATTGAAGCAAGAATTCAAAGTGATAACAAAGTTATAGAGGATGGAAGGTTTAACAGAGAGATTGAAGCAAGGAGTGATAACAAAGTTATAGAGGATGGAAGACTTAACAGAGAGATTGAAGCAAGGATTCAAAGTGATAACAAAGTTATAGAGGATGGAAGGTTTAACAGAGAGATTGAAGCAAGGAGTGATAACAAAGTTATAGAGGATGGAAGACTTAACAGAGAGATTGAAGCAAGAATTCAAAGTGATAACAAAGTTATAGAGGATGGAAGACTTAACAGAGAGATTGAAGCAAGGAGTGATAACAAAGTTATAGAGGATGGAAGACTTAACAGAGAGATTGAAGTAAGAATTCAAAGTGATAACAAAGTTATAGAGGATGGAAGGTTTAACAGAGAGATTGAAGCAAGGATTCAAAGTGATAACAAAGTTATAGAGGATGGAAGGTTTAACAGAGAGATTGAAGCAAGAATTCAAAGTGATAACAAAGTTATAGAGGATGGAAGACTTAACAGAGAGATTGAAGCAAGGATTCAAAGTGATAACAAAGTTACAGACCCAGATACTCTTTCTATGATCTAAATTTGTATTCTAGCAGTTTTCAATTCTTGTAAAGGTCTTTTATCAAATCTTGCCATTTGTCTCTGTTCTGTGCAAGCAACTCTATCTCATTGAGGGAGCCAATTCCTGTTGCTCTTGCCTCTCTCATCAATGTTCTTCTCCCTCTTTTCCTCTTACCTGTTGTTTCCCACACGAGGGCTTGCTTTGTTATTCGGTGTTAGTGCCCATAATTTGTACAGACCTACGGCACATTATTTTTGGGGTGAGGTGGTCGGTAATATGCCCAAGCCGCTTTCCCAGAAACAAAATCCGGTATCCATTTAAGGCTGGGTGAACCCGGAAGCCGTCGATCAGGATTGAACCTGACATCTTGTCCTTTGTAGTCTACTTCACTAACCACTGAGCTATCATGGCTACCATTTCATTATATGTTAATATGATAATTATACCAATATTAGGAAGAAACAATCATCATTTTTTGGCCATGTAATGAGAATGGAACAGCTGAAATATATTGTAACAACTGGGAAAATTGAGGGATGAAGAGATAGAGGGAAGCAAAGAGAAAAAATACCAGACAGCTTAAGAGAATGGCTTGGCAGAAGGTCAACAACAGAAATGATAAATAACTGTCGAGATGGAAAGTTGTGGAAAGACATGATCACCTACGACAGCAGGCCCAGTACTTGATGATGATAATTATATTCTATTTCCTGCTTCTTCTTCTTCTTAAGCCAAGTGAACAATAAGGTGGAATTATCGTCTGACAAACGCAGGAAAAAAAGTGGATCGCTTCTGGAGTGCAGGCATATTCCTCCCACCGGTGTTATGCATAGCCTGTCTTGACATAGAAGTGAATCATGGACAATTGTATAACAAAGTAGAAAATATTTGGAGGCAACAGAAAAATGGTTTTACAGAAGAATTTTGAGAATACCATAGACAGCTAAAAAGTGTAATTCTTCCTCTTCTACCTTTCAGCTCCCTGTGGAGCATAGTAAAGTAAAAAAGTAAAGTACCCCCCGTCACGCCAAGTGGCGTATAGGGAAATATGGTGTTAGTGACCCTATATTTTACAGACCTTCAGCACATGATTTTTGGGGTAATGTGGTCGGTATTACGCCCGTGCTGCTTTTACTTTCCCAGAAAAAATCCGGTACCCATTTAAGGCTGGGTGAACCCGGAGCCGTCGGTTGGGATCGAACCCTACCCCTTGTCCGTTGTAGTCCAGTTCACTAACCACTGAGCTATCGCGGCTCCTACTAATTTTTAGGGAATTAGTAAAACCCAGGTGTCCTCGCCAGGATTACGAACCCCGGCTGTTGCCGTGGTAAGCCAACCGCCTATCGATTGCGCTAACCGGACACCCCTGTGGAGCATAGGTCTTCAACAAACACTTTCAGCTCCCTGTGGAGCATAGGTCTTCAACAAACACTTTCCAAGTCGTTCTGTTTTTTGTCCTTCTTTTAAGATCATCTTCATCTCTGTTTCCATCTGTCTTCTCCAATACTATTGTGGTCTTCCTCTTTCCTCTCTATCTATTATAGTGCATTAAGAATGTTCATAAATGAAGAGAAGCCTTTTCCCCTGGGGATTCCAAAAAAGGGCCTGTTGTGTAATACTCTCAGTTGGCTTCCGCAGTGTGTGTCCTATCCAGCACTGTCGTCTTCCCTGTTTCTCTTTATCCGCTGGTATTTGACTGGTACATTTCCATAATTCTATGTTAGTGATTTTGTCCTGCCATTTCCATCCTTTTATTCTGTGTAAGCATCCATTAATGAAAGTTTGTATCTTCATGATTGTTAATTTGTTGTTCTCCATGTTCCGCAGCCATATAATAGGACTGACTTAACATTTGAGTTGAAAATTTTTTCTTTGACTTGAAAAAGAGTAATTAGTCAGTTCTAAAAGAGGCCAAAGTAAGAAGGAAATGTATTACCAGAATCATGGGGAGATAATCTTCATTTGTTGGTCATGAATGAGAAGGGAGTAATTGGAATATATTCTGACAGCTGGAAAAATAACGGAAGAAGAAGTAGAGGAAAAAGGAGAGAAAAGATTCTTCTTCTTATTATTCCTTGGACAGAGAAAGAGGACACTCACACGAGATCTTTGGATGGTGGACAACTCTCGCCAGGACCTGCCAGCATCTTTCTTTTCATCCTGTATGGTTCGTTAACTTTACTGAGATAATCCTGTATGTTTCGTTAACTTTACTGTGATAATCCTGTATGGTTCGTTAACTTTACTGTGATAATCCTGTATGGTTCGTTAACTTTACTGTGATAATCCTGTATGGTTTGTTAACTTTACTGTGATAATCCTGTATGGTTTGTTAACTTTACTGTGATAATCCTGTATGGTTCGTTAACTTTACTGTGATAATCCTGTATGGTTTGTTAACTTTACTGTGATAATCCTGTATGGTTCGTTAACTTTACTGAGATAATCCTGTATGTTTCGTTAACTTTACTGTGATAATCCTGTATGGTTCGTTAACTTTACTGTGATAATCCTGTATGGTTCGTTAACTTTACTGTGATAATCCTGTATGGTTTGTTAACTTTACTGTGATAATCCTGTATGGTTTGTTAACTTTACTGTGATAATCCTGTATGGTTCGTTAACTTTACTGTGATAATCCCTGATGATTGTTAACTTTACTGTGATAATCCTTGATGATTGTTACCTTTACTGTGATAATCCTTGATGATTGTTAACTTTACTGTGATAATCCCTGATGATTGTTAACTTTACTGTGATAATCCTTGATGATTGTTAACTTTACTGTGATAATCCCTGATGATTGTTAACTTTACTGTGATAATCCTTGATGATTGTTAACTTTACTGTGATAATCCTTGATGATTGTTAACTTTACTGTGATAATCCTTGATGATTGTTACCTTTACTGTGATAATCCTTCACTAGATCCTCCTTGTGAAGATAACCAAGTGAGGTCCGAGGTGCCGCTGAGGTACGAACCTTTGCCTGTTCGGCTGGAAGCCTTGCAGGTTATGAGCAATCTTGTGAGAAATTACTTCCCAGTTATAAGGTAGGAAGGAACATGGGATAAAGATTGGGGTGGGAGGGAAGATGTTGAGTGAGACTGAGTGTGCGGGTAGTTATGTGAGTGCATCTGTTAACAAGTTAGTATATGACTAGGTCTTTTGTTAAAGTTAGTATATGACTAGGTCTTTTGTTAACCTCAGGCGGAAGATGTACAACAGAGGGGAGATGGTAGATGTACAACAGAGGGGAGATGGTAGATGTACAACAGAGGGGAGATGGTAGATGTACAACAGAGGGGAGATGGTAGATGTACAACAGAGGGGAGATGGTAGATGTACAACAGAGGGGAGATGGTAGATGTACAACAGAGGGGAGATGCAGAATGGTTCAGGCAAAAACAGTTAAAATGAGGAAGATACTGTGCAATCCATTTTTGACAATAGAAACAAGAAAAAGAGTTCTTAAATGTTATATAGAGCCAGTCTTAATGGATGTGAATCATGGACAATAGGACAACTGACAAGAAAATCAACTGGAGGTTGTAGACATGTGGATTTACAGAAGAATGTTGAGAATGCTATGTGTAATAGGGAGATTCACAGGTTACAAATAAGAAGGGGTGAGACAGTAAACACGAATCAAGTCAAGTGAGCTAGGAAGAAATCTCGTGAAAGGAGTGTGCACGTGACAGGTGAATTGTTAGTGAGTTGGGAGTGAATGGTATTCTGGACAGACAGTTAGTGGTGAACCGTTGACGAGTAAGTTACTGCAGTCAGTTGAGTAGAGATCGTCACTCAAGACGGACGGCTTTTGAGTAACCGCACCATGGAGCCGGTAGCCAACCAGGCTTACCAACCTCCAGTTTTGTTAATTTGTATTTTGTTTACAGTTTAGAAGGTAAGACATATTTCAAGACGAAGAGCATGTTAAGTCATTAACTGGCAAATTGTTCATAAGTTAGAAGAGTAGACATTATTCAGAATAGAGATTGTGTTAAGCCACTAACTGGCAAATTGTTTCATAAATTAGAAGAGTAGACATTATTCAGAATAGAGATTGTGTTAAGCCAGTAGTAGGCAAATTGTTTCATATTTAGAGGAGAAGACTTTATTCATTTACAGAGATCGTGTGAGCCACTAACGTGGAATAAGTCCACTGTAGAGGAGAAGAGATTAGATCAGACAGAGAACAGGTGGAGCCAAGTTGTGGTTTCTGTAGTCCATTGGACAATAAACGTTACTCGAGCTTAGTTAGAGCTGAACCAATTAGCTAGCTAGTTGTCTGGTCCATGAGACAGAACATTTCTCTGGACAGAAATGAGCAGGGAGACCTTTTAAGCAGTACTGTATTTGTGCTAGAGATATGTGCAGTCAGAGTCATGATTATGAGACCTTTTAAGCAGTACTGTATTTGTGCTAGAGATATGAACAGTTAGAGTCATGATGATGCAGAATTATTATTGTGCATGCAGGTTGTGGCTACAAGTAAAGAAATTAGAATCAGAATAGCTAAAGCAGCAATGTCTTTCAGAAGCCTTGAAAAGTTGTGGAAATCAAAACTCATCAGCACAAACACAAAACTTAGGTTATTCAAATCAAATATACTATCAACCCTTACGTATGCGTGTGAAAGCTGGAAAACAACAAGAGATATAGAAACAAAGTTGAACGCATTCGAAAATAAATGTCTAAGAAAAATACTTGGTATAGAATGGAACGAATTCAAAACAAACGAGGAAATTAGAGAAATCGCCAATCAACCACTAATATCTTCAGTAATAAAGAAAAGACGATGGTCATATGTTGGACATGTGATGAGAAGAGATAATAACCGAATAGCAAAGCAAGCCCTCATATGGGAAACAACAGGTAAGAAAAAAAGAAGAAGACCCAGGGAGACACTGAGAAGAACATTGATGAGAGAGGCAAGAGCAGCAGGATTCGGCTCCCTCAATGAGATAGAGCTGCTTGCACAGAACATAGACAAATGGCGAGATTTGATAAAATATCTTTAAAAGAAAACTGCTAGAACAAAAATTCAGATAGGAGAAGGAGTATCTTGGTCTACGCCCTATGGGCCGGCTACGGCTCGAAAGGTCAACAGATAGATAGGTTGTGGCTGATGCTATCAATCATTTAAATCCAGTTAATGTTGCTGAAGGAGCGAGAGACTGCCTGGTGTTAACGGCAGAAGTTGTATGAAATAAACAGTCAGTGCAGTTTTTTCATGCGGTGTTGCCTTGAGTCATATTCTTCCATCAGTGGCACAGCGGGTGTGTTGGGGCTAGTGACGGACGAACATTGTGGAAGACAGAAAATCTGGTCAGCAGATTTAACGAGACCGGCAAGTCAACAAATCAGTGCGAAGTACTAAAAATATATGATTCACGTTGAAACATAAGGGTGTCCGGCCAGTTACGGAGCAGACACTTCTTCCAGCACCAGCACGAGCAAGTGGTCATCTGAGTTTGACCAGTCTGTTTCGCAACACAAGAAGGTCCAGATTTAGTTCAGCGCAAATAGGCAAGCTGCCTGATTGTTTGCATCAATCGAACGACCTTGTTAAAGGGTTGGCGGCTGCTGACAGGCGCGCAAGAGTGACATCCGTCACGTGTAACATATAGCCCCATTGTCCATATCACCGTGATCAAGTTACAGGGGGCATCAAGTGCGTTCAAGGTTAGACGCTCACATTAAGAGCGTGTTTACCTTGAAACGAGTATTAGCAGTATTAGTCGCACAGTGAGCAGTCAAGGTCGCAGACATGGACAGGTTACGTGTCTGTTTACATTCCTGTTCTGTGTACAATACTAGCAAGCAGGCGAAGAAGGGACGAAGAGATAGAGGGAAGCAAAGAGAAAAGATACCAGACAGCTTAAGAGAATGGCGGCTTGACAGAATATTGAATTATCTAGGACATCATTAATTGTATATTGAATTATCTAGGACATTCTTAATTTTATATTGAATTATCCAGGACATCATTAATTTTATATTTAATTATCCAGGACATCATTAATTTTATATTGAATTATCCAGGACATCATTAATTTTATATTGAATTATCTAGGACATCATTAATTTTATATTGAATTATCCAGGACATCATTAATTTTATATTGAATTACCCAGGACATCATTAATTTTATATTGAATTATCCAGGACATCATTAATTTTATATTGAATTATCTAGGACATCATTAATTTTATATTGAATTATCCAGGACATCATTAATTTTATATTTAATTATCCAGGACATCATTAATTTTATATTTAATTATCTAGGACATCATTAATTTTATATTGAATTATCTAGAGCATCATTAATTTTGCAGGCAAAGCTTTACTCTTCTGAAAAGCCTGGTTCAGACGTGTCTTGATGACCCCAACCACATTATTAAGCTTCATGGGATTAAGGTTCTTGACGAACTGACTCAGGCGCTGCAGAAGGATGCGAAAGATGCTAACACTTTTCCAAATCATGTGATTCCTTTCCAGCAGGTATGTAGAAGAAGTCAGTCAGTTCTGTTATCTTAAATCAGGATCATCTCAGCACTCCAGGCACACCCATAGGGGCTCCAATCTTCTCCTCAAAATGTCCATCAGCACACAGCTACTAATTGTACCAGTTCGGTGTTGGATCACAAGTCCTCTCATTTGTCCAGGATATCACTCTGTTCTGACAACACCGGTCTTCACTCCCAGTTCACACAGTCTAGATAGCCATGTATTTGTACTTCACTCCCAGTTCACAGTCTAGATAGCCGTGTATTTGTACTTCACTCCCAGTTCACAGTCTAGATAGCCATGTATTTGTACTTCACTCCCAATTCACACAGTCTAGATAGCCATGTATTTGTACTTCACTCCCAGTTCACAGTCTAGATAGCCATGTATTTGTACTTCACTCCCAGTTCACACAGTCTAGATAGCCACGTATTTGTACTTCACTCCCAGTTCACACAGTCTAGATAGCCATGTATTTGTACTTCACTCCCAGTTCACACAGTCTAGATAGCCATGTATTTGTACTTCACTCCCAGTTCACAGTCTAGATAGCCATGTATTTGTACTTCACTCCCAGTTCACACAGTCTAGATAGCCACATATTTGTACTTCACTCCCAGTTCACACAGTCTAGATAGCCACGTATTTGTACTTCACTCCCAGTTCACACAGTCTAGATAGCCACGTATTTGTACTTCACTCCCAGTTCACACAGTCTAGATAGCCATGTATTTGTACTTCACTCTCAGTTCACACAGTCTAGATAGCCATGTATTTGTACTTCACTCCCAGTTCACACAGTCTAGATAGCCACGTATTTGTACTTCACTCCCAGTTCACACAGTCTAGATAGCCACGTATTTGTACTTCACTCCCAGTTCACACAGTCTAGATAGCCATGTATTTGTACTTCACTCCCAGTTCACACAGTCTAGATAGCCACGTATTTGTACTTCACTCCCAGTTCACAGTCTAGATAGCCATGTATTTGTACTTCACTCCCAGTTCACAGTCTAGATAGCCATGTATTTGTACTTCACTCCCAGTTCACACAGTCTAGATAGCCACGTATTTGTACTTCACTCCCAGTTCACAGTCTAGATAGCCATGTATTTGTACTTCACTCCCAGTTCACACAGTCTAGATAGCCATGTATTTGTACTTCACTCCCAGTTCACACAGTCTAGATAGCCATGTATTTGTACTTCACTCCCAGTTCACACAGTCTAGATAGCCACGTATTTGTACTTCACTCCCAGTTCACAGTCTAGATAGCCATGTATTTGTACTTCACTCCCAGTTCACACAGTCTAGATAGCCATGTATTTGTACTTCACTCCCAGTTCACACAGTCTAGATAGCCATGTATTTGTACTTCACCCCAGATCACACAGTCTAGATAGCCACGTATTTGTACTTCACTCCCAGTTCACACAGTCTAGATAGCCATGTATTTGTACTTCACTCCCAGTTCACACAGTCTAGATAGCCATGTATTTGTACTTCACTCCCAGTTCACACAGTCTAGATAGCCGTGTATTTGTACTTCACTCCCAGTTCACACAGTCTAGATAGCCATGTATTTGTACTTCACTCCCAGTTCACACAGTCTAGATAGCCACGTATTTGTACTTCACTCCCAGTTCACACAGTCTCGATAGCCATGTATTTGTACTTCACTCCCAGTTCACACAGTCTAGATAGCCATGTATTTGTACTTCACTCTCAGTTCACACAGTCTAGATAGTCATGTATTTGTACTTCACTCCCAGTTCACAGTCTAGATAGCCACGTATTTGTACTTCACTCCCAGTTCACAGTCTAGATAGCCACGTATTTGTACTTCTGTCAAATTCCTTTGTTCAACCTATCTCATAGATTGTTATTGATATCGGTCCGGTGGCAGTCAACGCTCTAATCCCGGATTACACCGACGAGGAAGCTGTAATAATCTATACACACAGATCCGTAATAATACACAAATGGAGTGCATGTGCATTTACAGCACGCTCGACAGGCAGAACAGTCAAAGAAGATAGCGGTGCTAACGTTATGACCACAAGTGGCATGATGATGGAGGTGATGGCATTGACCAGGGCATTCATCTAGTTAGAGTCTCAAGACCACATCCACGTCTGTATACAAAGTGATTTGATGAGCATGATAAGAAAAGCTGAGGCTGGCTCTGTACACAGGCAATGGGTAGAGTCATTACAGAAGTCAGTGATACAGAGTGTGTCACCTTTGTCTATGCCTCTAGACATACTGGATTATGGAAAAATGAAAGAGCAGACAGGTTGGCTAGCTGTGCTGTCATTGAAGACAGTCAACTAATGGATCGGGCAGACAGGCTAGCTGTGCTGTCATTGAAGACGGTCAACCAATGAATCGGGCGGACATCATCAATCCCCTCCGAGTTGTGGGAAGGGCACAGAACTTCGACAACCATGAGTCCATGTCACTCCTTCGTATGAAAGAGATGGGAGTTAAGATGGGCACAGCTATAAATGAGAAACTTAGTGGGCGTGTAAGAAGACTTATGAACCAACACAGAACTGGAGTCGTCTGTCGCTGGACACTGTGAGACTTGCTGAGGAGGAGATCTGAGCACCTATGGACATGTTCGGAGTGCAATGATGATGACCCGCAAATAACTCAGTAACTCTATCCAATTGTCATTGAACTAACATAGTTCCAGTGTCATGATAGGTATCATTTACCGTTTTTTATTTTGTTTAACTTGTAGGTGTTGGTACTTTACCATGTTTGATTTTGTTTAACTTGTAGGTGTTGGTACTTTACCATTTTTTATTTTGTTTAACTTGTAGGTGTTGGTACTTTACCATTTTTTATTTTGTTTAACTTGTAGGTGTTGGTACTTTACCATTTTTGATTTTGTTTAACTTGTAGGTGTTTGTACTTTACTGTTTTTGATTTTGTTTAACTTGTAGGTGTTTGTACTTTACTGTTTTTGATTTTGTTTAACTTGTAGGTGTTGGTACTTTACCATGTTTGATTTTGTTTAACTTGTAGGTGTTGGTACTTTACCATTTTTTATTTTGTTTAACTTGTAGGTCTTGGTACTTTACTGTTTTTGATTTTGTTTAACTTGTAGGTCTTGGTACTTTACTGTTTTTGATTTTGTTTAACTTGTAGGTGTTGGTACTTTACTGTTTTTGATTTTGTTTAACTTGTAGGTGTTGGTACTTTACTGTTTTTGATTTTGTTTAACTTGTAGGTGTTTGTACTTTACTGTTTTTGATTTTGTTTAACTTGTAGGTCTTGGTACTTTACTGTTTTTGATTTTGTTTAACTTGTAGGTGTTGGTACTTTATTGTTTTTTATTTTGTTTAACTTGTAGGTGTTGGAGTTTTGGATGTTTCTGTTGGAAGGACCACTGCCCATGTTGTTAAATTTCAACTCAGCGATGTCTGCGGAGGGCAACAACCTGGTGAGGTCAGGGGCTTGTGAGTGTGTGGCCAACGTAGGAGATCAGGTGTTTGCAAGTTTGCCGGTGAGTTGTTTTTAAAGTTAGGGTGCAGCATATAGAGGGGGTTGGGATAAACAATCTGAGAGGGTGGGCATATGTTGGGGAATGTGATGGGTGGGCATATGTTGGGGAATGTGATTGGTGGGCATTTATTGGGGATGTGATGGTTGGGCATATGTTGGGAATGTGATTGGTGGGCATTAATCGGGGATGTGATGGTTGGGCATATGTTGGGAATGTGATTGGTGGGCATTAATCGGGGATGTGATGGTTGGGCATATGTTGGGAATGTGATGGCTGGGCATATGTTGGGAATGTGATGGCTGGGCATATGTTGGGAATGTGATGGTTGGGCGTTTATTGGGGATGTGATGGCTGGGCATATGTTGGGGATGTGATGGTTGGGCATTTATTGGGGATGTGATGGCTGGACATATGTTGGGAACGTAATGGCTGGGCATTTATTGGGGATGTGATGGCTAGGTATATGTTGTGGATGTGATGGGTGAGCATATGTTTGGGATGTGATGGGTGGGCATATGTTGGGAATGTGATGAGTGAGCATATGTTGGGAATGTGATGAGTGAGCATATGTTTGGGATGTGATGAGTGAGCATATGTTGGGAATGTGATGGCTGGGCATTTATTGGAGATGTGATGGATGGGCATATGTTGGGGATGTGATGACATGGTCCACGGTGTGGGTAGATTTTTGATGACATTTTTGCCTGGACAATGGCCATATTTATGGCTTACTCTTTTCTATTTTAACTGCAAGGGGTTCTTCAACGTTCGCAAGTGCGCACGGGACCTCCTGTTTTTTGCCATTATCCAAGACGGCTAGACATCTGATCTCACTACCCAAGAGATCAAGGGATGGTAACATCATAAAGAAACCCGCGGATTAACCTTTCCCATTTTTTGAAAAATTACCACAGTTTCTGGTGGGCTTAGACCTGTCCTCAGGCTGACATCATGTCTCTAGACTACCCAACACCCCCCCCCCCCCCCCCACAAAATAGATGGTAAAAGTAAAAAAGTAAAGAGCCTCCGTCACGCCAAGTGGCGTATAGGGAAAAATATGATGTTAGTGACCATAAATTATACAGAACTTCAGCACATGATTTTTGGGATAATGTGGTCGGTATTACGCACGTGCTGCTTTACTCTCCCAGAAAAAAAAATCAGGTACCCATTAAAGGCTGTGCAAACTGGAAACCGTCGGTTGGGATCGAACCCTGCCTCTTGTCCTTTGTAGTCCAGTTCACTAACCACTGAGCTATTGCAGCTCCCACCAATAGATGGTGCTACTGTTAAATTCAGTTTCCTGTGTTGAAATCTGACCTATATAATGCTTCCATACAGTTTATGGATTCCATGCAGCGGAATGTGTGTATAACAGTGTATATGGATCAGGCTTCTCAGTATTTCAAGAAGATCTAGGCACCTATTGGTGTGTCTTGAGTGCAGCGAATATTTTCCTAACCTAGCGTTACATAACCAGGAGGTCCTGTGTGCACTTGCACACGCTGAAGAAACCTGGACAGTTAAAATAGAAAAGAGTAGGCCATAAATATGACCATTGACCGGACAAAGCAAACCCTCAAATGGAAGACAATAAGAAAAAAAGCATAACCTCAAGAGATATGGGAAGCAGCACTCTTTTTTTAGGGAGGTATTGAGTATTTTTTAATGTTTTAAATTAATTGTTTGATAGCTGATTTGATTTTTTGATGTTTTAAATTAATTGTTTGATAGCTGATTTGATTTTTTGATGTTTTAAATTAATTGTTTGATAGCTGATTTGATTTTTTGATGTTTTAAATTAATTGTTTGATAGCAGATTTGAGTTTTTGGTGTTTTAAATTAATTGTTTGATAGCTGATTTGATTTTTTGATGTTTTAAATTAATTGTTTGATATGCTGATTTGATTTTTTGATGTTTTAAATTAATTGTTTGATAGCTGATTTGATTTTTTGATGTTTTAAATTAATTGTTTGATAGCTGATTTGATTTTTTGATGTTTTAAATTAATTATTTGATAGCTGATTTGATTTTTTGATGTTTTAAATTAATTGTTTGATAGCAGATTTGATTTTTTGATGTTTTAAATTAATTGTTTGATAGCTGCTTTGATTTTTTGATGTTTTAAATTAATTATTTGACAGCTGATTTGATGTTTAGAGTTTGGAGGGTGGCTAAGTTGTTGAAAGTTGATGTGATGTTTCAGAGTTTTTATGACCAACCAAACTGTTGACAGTAGATCTGATTTGAGCAGAGTTTCAGATTTATATGTTTATGTGTTTGATTTGGTTTTTGATTCTGGGATTAAATATGGATTTTGAATTCTGTGATCACTTTAAGGTATTCATCTACGTTTTTAGATATTTGTGGAGCTGTGCTGCCTTTTCAACTCTGTGATCCCTCTTTGCCAAGAGATGAGATCATATGGGCATAAATATACCTTGCTCACTCTGCAGCTATACTACAATCAGCAACAAATCAAAGCCATTTAGACCAATTTTTGTGAAATTAGACCACATACAAGATCTCTCCATCCATCCCTATTCTTGGACATTTTCTCTACTTCTCTCCAGTCTAGGCCACAGACAAGGTCTCTCCATCCATCACTATTCTTGGACATTTTCTCTACTTCTCTCCAGCCTAGACCACAGACAAGGTCTCTCCACCATCCCTATTCTTGGACATTTTCTCTACTTCTCTCCAGTCTAGGCCACAGACAAGGTCTCTCCATCCATCCCTATTCTTGGACATTTTCTCTACTTCTCTCCAGTCTAGGCCACAGACAAGGTCTCTCCATTCATCACTATTCTTGGACATTTTCTCTACTTCTCTCCAGTCTAGACCACAGACAAGGTCTCTCCATCCATCCCTATTCTTGGACATTTCTCTACTTCTCTCCAGTCTAGACCACAGACAAGGTCTCTCCATCCATCCCTATTCTTGGACATTTTCTCTACTTCTCTCCAGTCTAGACCACAGACAAGGTCTCTCCATCCATCCCTATTCTTGGACATTTTCTCTACTTCTCTCCAGTCTAGGCCACAGACAAGGTCTCTCCATCCATTCCTATTCTTGGACATTTTCTCTACTTCTCTCCAGTCTAGACCACAGACAAGGTCTCTCCATCCATTCTTGGACATTTTCTCTAATTCTCTCCAGTCTAGACCACAGACAAGGTCTTTCCATCCATTCCTATTCTTGGACATTTTCTCTACTTCTCTCCAGTCTAGACCACAGACAAGGTCTCTCCATCCATCCCTATTCTTGGACATTTTCTCTACTTCTCTCCAGTCTAGACCACAGACAAGATCTCTCCAACCATCCCTATTCTTGGACATTTTCTCTATGTCTCTCTAGTCTAGACCACAGACAAGGTCTTTCCATCCATTCCTATTCTTGGACATTTTCTCTACTTCTCTCCAGTCTAGACCACAGACAAGATCTCTCCAACCATCCCTATTCTTGGACATTTTCTCTATGTCTCTCTAGTCTAGACCACAGACAAGGTCTTTCCATCCATTCCTATTCTTGGACATTTTCTCTACTTCTCTCCAGTCTAGACCACAGACAAGATCTCTCCAACCATCCCTATTCTTGGACATTTTCTCTATGTCTCTCCAGTCTAGACCACAGACAAGGTCTCTCCATCCATCCCTATTCTTGGACATTTTCTCTACTTCTCTCCAGTCTAGACCACAGACAAGATCTCTCCATCCATCCCTATTCTTGGACATTTTCTCTACTTCTCTCCAGTCTAGGCCACAGACAAGATCTCTCCATCCATCCCTATTCTTGGACATTTTCTCTACTTCTCTCCAGTCTAGACCACAGACAAGATCTCTCCATCCATCCCTATTCTTGGACATTTTCTCTACTTCTCTCCATCCATCCCTATTCTTGGACATTTTCTCTACTTCTCTCCATCCATCCCTATTCTTGGACATTTTCTCTACTTCTCTCCAGTCTAGACCACAGACAAGATCTCTCCATCCATCCCTATTCTTGGACATTTTCTTTACTTCTCTCCATCCATCCCTATTCTTGGACATTTTCTCTACTTCTCTCCATCCATCCCTATTCTTGGACATTTTCTTTACTTCTCTCCATCCATCCCTATTCTTGGACATTTTCTCTACTTCTCTCCATCCATCCCTATTCTTGGACATTTTCTTTACTTCTCTCCATCCATCCCTATTCTTGGACATTTTCTTTACTTCTCTCCATCCATCCCTATTCTTGGACATTTTCTCTACTTCTCTCCATCCATCCCTATTCTTGGACATTTTCTTTACTTCTCTCCATCCATCCCTATTCTTGGACATTTTCTCTACTTCTCTCCATCCATCCCTATTCTTGGACATTTTCTCTACTTCTCTCCATCCATCCCTATTCTTGGACATTTTCTTTACTTCTCTCCATCCATCCCTATTCTTGGACATTTTCTTTACTTCTCTCCATCCATCCCTATTCTTGGACATTTTCTCTACTTCTCTCCAATCTAGGCCATTGTTCTTGAGGTTTTCCATGACTTCTCTTCTCCATGTCATTTCCATTTGGCTCCACGACAGTGCCTGTATTGCTATGCTGGCATCAGGTTTTCTTAGTGTTTGTGTCCAACTAATCCCCATTCTCCATAATCTTTTACTAGACTGTCCCCTGTTTTGTACTTTCCCAGAGATCTCCATTTATGATCTTGTCCTACCATCTGATGTTCAGAATTGTCCTTAAACAATAGTTTTGTTTAGGGTCTGCTGGTAGAACGTGGTTGCTGCCCTTTGCTTGATGAACAACCGCAACAAACAAACAAACAAACAAAATTAAATAATTGTTTAATGTTTGTCATTTGTTTAGTTGAGGGAGCCGCGATAGCTCAGTGGTTAAGTGAACTGGACTACAAAGGACAAGGGGTGGGGTTCAATCCCAACCGACGGCTTCAGGGTTCACCCAGCCTTAAATGGGTACCGGATTCTTTTCTGGGAAAGTAAAGCAGCACGGGCGTAATACCGACCACATTACCCCAAAAATCATGTGCTGAAGGTCTGTAAAATATAGGGTCACTAACACCATTTTTCCCTATACGCAACTTGGCGTGACGGGGGTACTTTACTTTTTGTTTAGTTGTATTATTTCATAATTAATTTTAATTTAATTTAATTTTTTAAAATATTAATTTATATTAATGTATAATTTAATTTATTGTGTGTTAAAGGGGCTTCATTATGAAGGAAATAAAGAATAGTGACACTGTGGCCTTCTTCTAGAGACGACTAAGGAGGTTGATCGATGGCTTGACAAGCTGTCATTGTAAAAAGTATTGTTATGGAAACAGAGCCATAGATTTTAGAAGCAGTGATCTCCACAATATGTGCCATTTTGGCATGCAAGGTTTCTGTTTTGGAGATTGTGGTTCTGCCCTATGTGCCATCTTCAGCTCAAAAGGACAATAGATAGATTATTTAATATCCATGTTTCTCAGCCATATACGAGCATTGTTTTTACATTTGCAGCCATAACTACCATCTAAATATTAGAAGAATCAGCCTTGAGAGAAAGTTTGAAAAAAATGGCGCAGATTAGAATTATCAAAAATTGACAAAGACCTTCATTCAGTCATCTTGAAATATGATAAGACTCCATTTATAGTAATAGGAAGCTCTTTACACTGAGCTTTGCAACAAGAGGCAATCTGACCATCAGAAGATGACCATTCAAGCAAGTGTTTCAGCACTTTAGCTTCTTGACAGGCAGGGCCAAAGCAAAGGAATGCAAATAAGTGCATAAAAATGCAATGCCGCAGTAAAGCTAATAAGGAGAAATGAAAAACATATGTAGAAAAAAAAAGAAAAAAAACGAAGTTACGTAAAGCTTTAACTATACCGTTTTTTTTTTCTATGTATTTTTTCTATATATTTTTTCTATGTATATTTTCTATATATTTTTACTATGTATTTTTTCTATATATTTTTTCTATATATTTTTTTAATTTCTAGCTTCTTAACACTCTAGGGGAGCTAGACTCACCTGGGTCATGATGCCCAGGTGTTGACCTCCTGCTATATTGAACTTGACGGCTCTCGCTATATTTGGCACATGATGATGATAAAAGACTGTTGATGTCATATTAAACTGATCAGTTGATTTTGATTTCATTGCACAGCTCCCTCGTCAGATGCAGTGTGTGACGTTGGTTCTGGGGTTGTCGGGCGATGAAGACAAGCTAATCAGGTCAACCGCTATCAGAGCTGTCGGCATCTATGTTATGTATTCTGGTTTAAAGGAGGTACGGGTCTTGCTACTGCCTTTTTGTAACTTCAAATTTGTGCGCTAATCCAAGAGATTTAGCAGCACATATTGGTGAATGTGATCTCAGTCTACCCTATTCTATCTACCTACCATCCCTACCTACCCAACCCTACCCTACCTAACTTACCTACCTACCTTACCTAACTTACCTACCTACCTTACCTTACCTCCCTACCTACCTTACCCTCCCGACCTAACTTACCTACCCTACCTACCTACCTTACCTACCCTACCTACCTTACCTTACCTACCTACCCTATCTAACTTACCTACCCTACCCTACCTTACCTTACCTACCCACCCTACCTAACTTACCTACCTACCTTACCTAACTTACCTACCTACCTTACCCTCCCGACCTAACTTACCTACCCTACCTACCTACCTTACCTAACTTACCTACCCTATCTTACCTACCTACCCTACCCTACCTAACTTACCTACCTTACCTTACCTACCCACCCTACCTACCTTACCTTACCTACCTACCCTATCTAACTTACCTACCCTACCCTACCTTACCTTACCTACCTACCCTACCCTACCTTACCTTACCTAACCTATCTTACCTTACCAACCCACCCTATCTAACTTACCTACCCTACCTTACCTACCTACCCTACCCTACCTAACTTACCTACCCTACCTTACCTACCTACCCTACCCTACCTAACTTACCTACCCTATCTTACCTACCTACCCTACCCTACCTAACTTACCTACCCTACCTTACCTACCCTACCCTACCCTACCTAACTTACCTACCCTACCTACCTTACCTTACCTACCTACCCTGCCTACCTTACCTCCCTAACTACCTTCTGCTCCTGACCTACCTTACCTAAGCTACCTACCCTACCTATATTTTGCCCTCTTGAGCCAAAGATGACACATATAGGAGAGAAGTTCTAGATTGTCCATGCCCAACAACCTTTGTTATTTAAGTGTTGAGATTTCTGAATCTTGGCAGCATCCAAAATGGCCACTTAGTCAAATCAGAGCAGAATGGCACTCCTTGGTAGCCAACCTTTGTTGCGGAGATGGCACTCGATGATGATGATGAGTCAAATCAGGTTCTGGACTAGTGACATTTTGTTGTAATTGGTTTCTAGTGATTCTGGTTTGGATTTTAATTTGTGAGACAGCAGTAACCCAGTCGCATTTATCTGACCACAAAATCAACATGGTTTTGGTGCCCATGCACTGCGATTATGTTGCAGGCAACTGGCCGTGGAGTGTAGTTGAAAGGTACCAAACCCCAGCTTTGCCCTAGGACAGGATGTATGATCTGTGTTCAACTTCAAATTTGCCACCAGCTGAACCTTGGTCAGATCAAGTGTTTTACTGGAGTGGGGGCCTGACTACATTTGTTGGGACAGCAATTCATGGGGCATATATAATGATCGAATGTCCTAGCATCATCAAGCGCTATACATTTAAAAAATAATCTGACGATCATCATTTTCAGGAGGACGCGAACTTCAGGTCAATATGGTGATTAGTCGGCAGGAACCATCAAAGGCTATATCTGAAAAGTGTTCCTTGTTGCAGTTTCCTCATGTTCCAAGTCCGGCTTGTTGCAGGAGCTACCGTGTTTAGTGCTCTGTGCACACCGTGAGCTGTGCGTTTCATCTGTTTTGATCGTGTTTCGATATTCCAATTGTTTACGATGAATGATGATATCATATGACGGAGAACAGATGGCTGTGTTCACTTTCTGTGTGGTTTCGCCTTATGTCTTTTGGTGTGTGCTGAGACTGCTATGATGGAGACTACAGCTACCTTTCTTTGTTTGGGAGATGAAATAGTAATTCCACTGGCACGGGCGGTTGATCAGTTATGGATTTTCATTCATTTGCAGCGATACCGGGGCCTTCCATAACCAATAACAATCTAATGATCTTGGTCTACGCCGGAATTGGCACGGGTGCATGGAGATTATACTGCCTGTGATGGCCATTACAGCGACCCATGGACACTGTCCATTTTGAGTTATGTGCCATTTGTACAGTTTAATGTGGCACATTCAATAGAACAGTATGGACGATCAGGATAAACACATTTGTTGGTTGCTGGAACAGTGGCTGAGCAGATATGGGAATACCCCACCTGCAGTGAAGACATTCCCTTCGAAAGTCTACTTCAAAAATCATAGATGTTTCACAATGGCAGCTTATTAACCACCGATCAACGTCCATAGTGAAATCAAGAAAACCAGTCCTTCATCTCAGAACGGAATGAGTCGATTGTTTTCTTCTGATTCTCACATTTGATATTTATCAAAGCACATTGGTGGTAGCCTCGTGGTTGTTCATGGAGCAAAGGGCAGCAACCACACTCTACCAGCAGACCCAATTCTGTGCTATCTTCTCTAACTGAGCCCACCTCCAGTTCTGTGTTATCACATAAGTATTACATTATATCACATTATTGTTGTTGTTGGCGGATTACCACGAGTTGATACGAGCTTGTTTGCCCTTTGACTCATAAGATGTGGCGGGTCGTAATGGCTTTCTTGACATTCCCGGCTCTTACTGGAGGTTGGAGGTCGTCTGTCCCAGGCTACGCTGGGAAACTACTAGTCCAGCCCAGAGGTACTGCAATACTGGATCCTCTATCAATAACAGCCACCACTACAGGGAACATATCACATTGTTAAACAAGAATAAAAGTATTACATTATATCACATTGTTAAACAAGAAGAAAAGTATTACATTATACCACATTGTTAAACAAGAACAAAAGTATTACATTATACCACATTGTTAAACAAGAACAAAAGTATTACATTATATCACATTGTTAAACAAGAATAAAAGTATTACATTATATCACATTGTTAAACAAGAATAAAAGTATTACATTATATCACATTGTTAAACAAGAATAAAAGTATTACATTATATCACATTGTTAAACAAGAACAAAAGTATTACAATTTTGCACCTCCAGAATTTGACATTTAAGGATTTTATTTTAAGAAGAGCTCATCTATGTTCATCTCCGGAGCTGGCAAGGTTTAGCCAATAATTCACGTTCCTTCCAGGATGTGGCCTTTGTGATGGATGCTGCTAGGGCTGTCTTGTCCTGCATGAGGTGTCCCAGCAACAGTGTCAGGTTTAAGGCAGCCTGGGCCATGGCTAACTTGTGTGACACGCTGGTTAATAACAAGTGGGTATTGGTTGTCTTAACATCTGATGTTGGTGTTGTCTTAACATCTGTTGTTGGTGTTGTCTTAACATCTGTTGTTGGTGTTGTCTTTGAGTGTGTTGTTGGTGTTGTCTTTGTGACTGTTGTTGGTGTTGTCTTTGTGACTGTTGTTGGTGTTGTCTTTGTGACTGTTGTTGGTGTTGTCTTTGTGACTGTTGTTGGTGTTGTCTTTGTGACTGTTGTTGGTGTTGTCTTTGTGACTGTTGTTGGTGTTGTTTTAACATCTGTTGTTGGTGTTGTCTTTGAGTGTGTTGTTGGTGTTGTCTTTGTGACTGTTGTTGGTGTTGTCTTTGTGACTGTTGTTGGTGTTGTCTTTGTGACTGTTGTTGGTGTTGTTTTAACATCTATTGTTGGTGTTGTCTTTGTGACTTGTTGGTGTTGTCTTTGTGACTGTTGTTGGTGTTGTCTTTGTGACTGTTGTTGGTGTTGTCTTTGTGACTGTTGTTGGTGTTGTCTTTGTGACTGTTGTTGGTGTTGTCTTTGTGACTGTTGTTGGTGTTGTCTTTGTGACTGTTGTTGGTGTTGTCTTTGTGACTGTTGTTGGTGTTGTCTTTGTGACTGTTGTTGGTGTTGTCTTTGTGACTGTTGTTGGTGTTGTCTTTGTGACTGTTGTTGGTGTTGTCTTTGTGACTGTTGTTGGTGTTGTCTTTGTGACTGTTGTTGGTGTTGTCTTTGTGACTGTTGTTGGTGTTGTTTTAACATCTATTGTTGGTGTTGTCTTTGTGACTTGTTGGTGTTGTCTTTGTGACTGTTGTTGGTGTTGTCTTTGAGTGTGTTGTTGGTGTTGTCTTTGTGACTGTTGTTGGTGTTGTCTTTGAGTGTGTTGTTGGTGTTGTCTTTGTGACTGTTGTTGGTGTTGTCTTTGTGACTGTTGTTGGTGTTGTCTTTGTGACTGTTGTTGGTGTTGTCTTTGTGACTGTTGTTGGTGTTGTCTTTGTGACTGTTGTTGGTGTTGTTTTAACATCTATTGTTGGTGTTGTCTTTGTGACTTGTTGGTGTTGTCTTAACATCTGTTGTTGGTGTTGTCTTTGTGACTTGTTGGTGTTGTCTTAACATCTGTTGTTGGTGTTGTCTTTGAGTGTGTTGTTGGTGTTGTCTTTGTGACTGTTGTTGGTGTTGTCTTTGTGACTTGTTGGTGTTGTCTTAACATCTGTTGTTGGTGTTGTCTTTGAGTGTGTTGTTGGTGTTGTCTTTGTTTATGTTGTTAGTGTTGTCTTTGTTTATGTTGTTAGTGTTGTCTTTGTTTCTCTTCTTAGTGTGTCTTTGTTTATGCTGCTGGTGTTGTCTTTGTTTCTGTTTTCTTAGTGAGATCTAAGAAATTTCTAAATTCTATTAAAAGGAAAAAGGGATCTAAGAAATTTATAAATTCTATTGAAAGAAAAAGATATCTAAGAAATTTCTAAATTCTATTAAAGGAAAACTATATCTTAGAAATTTCTAAATTCTATTAAAGGAAAAATATATCTTAGAAATTTCTAAATTCTATTGAAAGAAAAAGTGATCTAACACATTTCAAAATACTATAAAAAATGTGTTTAACCTTAGATTATGATACTGCCGTAAAAATGACTGCATCAAAACACAAATTCTTCCAAATTTGACATTTGGCAGTGGTCAGACTTCTCACCACAGCCCACCCTCATCCTGTATACCTTCCTAATTACTACTTCTGGTGACCTTTAAATGTTGAATTTGTTTCCATTGATGTAGAAATTCCCTCTCTCTCTCCTCCCACCCACCCACACCCACCACCACCTTTTCGTGAGGTATGATCTTGTATTATGTGGGGAAAAAAAATTAAGTTTTTCAAAAAAATTTGGGTTTTTTCCTCTTTGCCATGACCAGGGAAATGTCCTCAGTTAATGACATCAAAACAATCCTTTGTGACTCGGGAAATACAGCGAATGATGCTATGAGGAGGTATCCGAACATACTGACGGACTTAGAACGGCCATACCGATAGACATTGTAACGCATCCAGTCCATGGGGTCAAACTCAGGTCATAAATCAATCTGAGCCAGGAAATCCCTGTCCCCGTGTCTCGCCTAGTGAGAACACACAGCTGTGTGTCAAAAGTTCAGAGAAATTGCTATTTTTAGATCACTTAATATTAGATTTAAGTGGTAGTAATTTTTACTACGGTATCGTAAACATGTCTGTCACAGATATGTCCTATATTTAAGAGTTAAAAGAAGAAAATAACTGTCAACAAGAATCTCAGACTTTGTTTAATTGAACCATCTCACACTTTGTTTAATTGAACCATCTCACACTTTGTTTAATTGAACCATCTCACACTTTGTTTAATTGAACCATCTCACACTTTGTTTAATTGAACCATCTCACACTTTGTTTAATTGAACCATCTCACACTTTGTTTAATTGAACCATCTCACACTTTGTTTAATTGAACCATCTCACACTTTGTTTAATTGAACCATCTCACACTTTGTTTAATTGAACCATCTCACACTTTGTTTAATTGAACCATCTTACACTTTGTTTAATTGAACCACCTCAGACTTTGTTTAATTGAACCATCTCAGACTTTGTTTAATTGAACCATCTCAGACTTTGTTTAATTGAACCATCTCAGACTTTGTTTAATTGAACCATCTCACACTTTGTTTAATTGAACCATCTCACACTTTGTTTAATTGAACCATCTCACACTTTGTTTAATTGAACCATCTCAGACTTTGTTTAATTGAACCATCTCACACTTTGTTTAATTGAACCATCTCACACTTTGTTTAATTGAACCATCTCACACTTTGTTTAATTGAACCATCTCACACTTTGTTTAATTGAACCATCTCACACTTTGTTTAATTGAACCATCTCAGACTTTGTTTAATTGAACCATCTCACACTTTGTTTAATTGAACCATCTCACACTTTGTTTAATTGAACCATCTTACACTTTGTTTAATTGAACCACCTCAGACTTTGTTTAATTGAACCATCTCAGACTTTGTTTAATTGAACCATCTCAGACTTTGTTTAATTGAACCATCTCAGACTTTGTTTAATTGAACCATCTCACACTTTGTTTAATTGAACCATCTCACACTTTGTTTAATTGAACCATCTCACACTTTGTTTAATTGAACCATCTCAGACTTTGTTTAATTGAACCATCTCACACTTTGTTTAATTGAACCATCTCACACTTTGTTTAATTGAACCATCTCACACTTTGTTTAATTGAACCATCTCAGGCTTTGTTTAATTGAACCATCTCACACTTTGTTTAATTGAACCATCTCACACTTTGTTTAATTGAACCATCTCAGACTTTGTTTAATTGAACCATCTCAGGCTTTGTTTAATTGAACCATCTCACACTTTGTTTAATTGAACCATCTCAGACTTTGTTTAATTGAACCATCTCAGGCTTTGTTTAATTGAACCATCTCACACTTTGTTTAATTGAACCATCTCACACTTTGTTTAATTGAACCATCTCAGGCTTTGTTTAATTGAACCATCTCACACTTTGTTTAATTGAACCATCTTACACTTTGTTTAATTGAACCATCTCAGGCTTTGTTTAATTGAACCATCTCAGACTTTGTTTAATTGAACCATCTCAGACTTTGTTTAATTGAACCATCTCACACTTTGTTTAATTGAACCATCTCACACTTTGTTTAATTGAACCATCTCAGGCTTTGTTTAATTGAACCATCTCACACTTTGTTTAATTGAACCATCTCACACTTTGTTTAATTGAACCATCTCAGACTTTGTTTAATTGAACCATCTCAGGCTTTGTTTAATTGAACCATCTCACACTTTGTTTAATTGAACCATCTCAGACTTTGTTTAATTGAACCATCTCAGGCTTTGTTTAATTGAACCATCTCAGGCTTTGTTTAATTGAACCATCTCACACTTTGTTTAATTGAACCATCTTACACTTTGTTTAATTGAACCATCTCAGGCTTTGTTTAATTGAACCATCTCAGACTTTGTTTAATTGAACCATCTCACACTTTGTTTAATTGAACCATCTCACACTTTGTTTAATTGAACCATCTCAGACTTTGTTTAATTGAACCATCTCACACTTTGTTTAATTGAACCATCTCAGACTTTGTTTAATTGAACCATCTCACACTTTGTTTAATTGAACCATCTCACACTTTGTTTAATTGAACCATCTCAGACTTTGTTTAATTGAACCACCTCAGACTTTGTTTAATTGAACCATCTCACACTTTGTTTAATTGAACCATCTCACACTTTGTTTAATTGAACCATCTCACACTTTGTTTAATTGAACCATCTCACACTTTGTTTAATTGAACCATCTCACACTTTGTTTAATTGAACCATCTCACACTTTGTTTAATTGAACCACCTCACACTTTGTTTAATTGAACCATCTCACACTTTGTTTAATTGAACCATCTCACACTTTGTTTAATTGAACCACCTCAGACTTTGTTTAATTGAACCATCTCACACTTTGTTTTATTGAACCATCTCACACTTTGTTTTATTGAACCACCTCAGACTTTGTTTAATTGAACCATCTCAGACTTTGTTTAATTGAACCATCTCACACTTTGTTTAATTGAACCATCTCAGACTTTGTTTAATTGAACCATCTCAGACTTTGTTTAATTGAACCACCTCAGACTTTGTTTAATTGAACCACCTCAGACTTTGTTTAATTGAACCATCTCAGACTTTGTTTAATTGAACCATCTCAGACTTTGTTTAATTGAACCATCTCACACTTTGTTTTATTGAACCATCTCACACTTTGTTTAATTGAACCATCTCAGACTTTGTTTAATTGAACCATCTCACACTTTGTTTAATTGAACCATCTCAGACTTTGTTTAATTGAACCATCTCACACTTTGTTTAATTGAACCATCTCACACTTTGTTTTATTGAACCATCTCACACTTTGTTTAATTGAACCATCTCACACTTTGTTTATTTGAACCATCTCAGACTTTGTTTAATTGAACCATCTCACACTTTGTTTAATTGAACCATCTCACACTTTGTTTAATTGAACCATCTCAGACTGTTTAAATAAACAAAAAACTGTCCAGAAATCTACAAATTTCACGCTTTGTTTAAAATAGAGAAAGTAAACCTGATTCCTATCTCTGACATTTCTCATTGATTGACTGTTGCTCTCGCAGAGATAAAGAAGTTGAGGACTTTGTGACAAGCTTTCCTGACGATCTCCTGCTACAGCTAGTTCATTGTGCAGCCTCTTCTACGAAGGACAGTGACAAGATTAGCTGCAACGCTGCTCGAGCCATAGGAAACCTCCTAAGGTACATGCCCTCCCATTGTTTCAAGCAACCAGATATGGAGAAAGCTGTCGAGGCAGCCGTGAAAGGGCTGGTTAAAAACATGAACAGTGCAACCATGAAGGTATCATATTGTTGGTTTGATTGTAATTGGTCCCTAGGGTTATGAGTTTTTACTTTCATTTTTATCCCCCCACTTTAGGTTAAATGGCAGATTGTATGGTAGGGGGTCTAAAAGTAAACGTCAACCACTGGAAAAGAGGATCATTAACTCTTTCCATACGTTTTGCCGCATCGTGCGTCACTCTCAGTTTGATTAGTGTGAACCATCATCAAACCATATTCTTTTGACATGTCTTGTATCATCTTGGTATTGGTGAAATACCTAGTTCAGTTATCTAAAAATGCATATATAATATGTTAGATAAATATAAATATGTAGATTGATTCTTAAAACCATGAAACATTTTGTCTTTGAAATCTCTGCCTTTGCATTGATGAAAAATTTCCGTACGGAAAGAGTTACAAAATATATATAGAAAAAAACGGTTAAAGTTTCATGTAATAAGTAGACAACACAAATCAGAACAACGTTTTGGTGCAAAGGCTTTCAACAGGAACAAACATACAACACAGGAACAAACATACAAATATGTATTTAAAATAAAAAATACATTTTAAAATCGAACTGGAAGGAGAAACGAGAGGAAAATATAAATAAAATCTTTCCTTTAAGATTTGATGTGGAAAGAATGGAAGTTCATCCACTTGGACAAGAGGATCCCAGGTTCAAAATTGTGGCAGTTTTTTACTTCGAATTTGTGATTTCTTCATGACTTTACTGTCCCTGGTCTCTGAATAGTGATATCCAATATCTAGCCCACTTTAATAACTGCCAATAAACAGGAGGTCATGTGTGGACCTGTGCATGTCCTTGGCATTTATAAACATCCAAAAAATTAGGTCATAAAATGTCCATTGTCCTGGCAAAAATGTCAGCAAAAATATGCCCACATTGATGGATGTGCTACACAGTTTGTGCTTTTGGATGAGCTACAGAGTTTGTGTTTATGTCCTCCCCCTCCATGTACCTTCATGTCCTCCCTCTCTATGTACCTTCATGTCCTCCCCCTCCGTGTACCTTAATGTCCTCCCCTTCCGTGTACCTTCATATCCTCCCCTTCCGTGTACCTTCATATCCTCCCCCTCCATGTACCTTCATGTCCTCCCCCTCCATGTACCTTCATGTCCTCCACTTCCATGTACCTTCATGTCCTCCCCCTCCATGTACCTTCATGTCCTCCCCCTCCGTGTACCTTCATGTCCTCCCCCTCCGTGTACCTTCATGTCCCCCCTCCGTGTACCTTCATGTCCTCCCCTCCGTGTACCTTCATATCCTCCCCCTCCGTGTACCTTATGTCCTCCCCCTCCATGTACCTTCATGTCCTCCCCCTCCGTGTACCTTCATGTCCTCCCCTCCGTGTACCTTCATGTCCTCCCCCTCCGTGTACCTTCATATCCTCCCCCTCCGTGTACCTTCATGTCCTCCCCCTCCGTGTACCTTCATGTCCTCCCCCTCCGTGTACCTTCATGTCCTCCCCCTCCGTGTACCTTCATGTCCTCCCCCTCCGTGTACCTTCATGTCCTCCCCCTCCGTGTACCTTCATGTCCTCCCCCTCCATGTACCTTCATATCCTCCCCCTCCGTGTACCTTCATGTCCTCCCCCTCCATGTACCTTCATGTCCTCCCCCTCCGTGTACCTTCATATCCTCCCCCTCCATGTACCTTCATGTCCTCCCCCTCCGTGTACCTTCATATCCTCCCCCTCCGTGTACCTTCATATCCTCCCCCTCCGTGTACCTTCATATCCTCCCCCTCCGTGTACCTTCATATCCTCCCCCTCCGTGTACCTTCATATCCTCCCCTTCATGTACCTTCATGTCCTCCCCCTCCATGTACCTTCATGTCCTCCTCTTCCATGTACCTTCATGTCCTCCCCCTCCATGTACCTTCATGTCCTCCACTTCCATGTACCTTCATGTCCTCCCCCTCCATGTACCTTCATGTCCTCCCCCTCCGTGTACCTTCATGTCCTCCCCCTCCGTGTACCTTCATGTCCTCCCCCTTCATGTACCTTCATGTCCCCCCCTCCGTGTACCTTCATGTCCTCCCCCTTCATGTACCTTCATGTCCTCCCCCTCCGTGTACCTTCATGTCCTCCCCCTCCGTGTACCTTCATGTCCCCCCTCCGTGTACCTTCATGTCCTCCCCTCCGTGTACCTTCATGTCCTCCCCTTCCATGTACCTTCATGTCCCCCCCTCCGTGTACCTTCATATCCTCCCCCTCCATGTACCTTCATGTCCCCCCTTCATGTCCTCCCCCTCCATGTACCTTCATGTCCTCCCCTCCATGTACCTTCATGTCCTCCCCCTCCGTGTACCTTCATGTCCCCCCACCCTCTGTGTACCTTCATGTCCTCCCCCTCCGTGTACCTTCATATCCTCCCCCTCCGTGTACCTTCATGTCCTCCCCCTCCGTGTACCTTCATGTCCTCCCCTCCGTGTACCTTCATGTCCTCCCCCTCCGTGTACCTTCATGTCCCCCCCTCCGTGTACCTTCATGTCCCCCCTCCGTGTACCTTCATGTCCCCCTTCCGTGTACCTTCATGTCCTCCCCCTCCGTGTACCTTCATATCCTCCCCCTCCATGTACCTTCATGTCCTCCCCCTCCGTGTACCTTCATGTCCTCCCCCTCCGTGTACCTTCATGTCCCCCCCTCCGTGTACCTTCATGTCCTCCCCCTCCGTGTACCTTCATGTCCTCCCCTCCATGTACCTTCATGTCCCCCCCTCCGTGTACCTTCATGTCCTCCCCCTCCATGTACCTTCATGTCCCCCCCTCCGTGTACCTTCATGTCCTCCCCCTCCGTGTACCTTCATGTCCCCCCCTCCGTGTACCTTCATGTCCTCCCCCTCCGTGTACCTTCATGTCCCCCCTCCGTGTACCTTCATGTCCTCCCCCTCCGTGTACCTTCATATCCTCCCCCTCCGTGTACCTTCATGTCCTCCCCCTCCGTGTACCTTCATGTCCTCCCCCTCCATGTACCTTCATGTCCTCCCCCTCCGTGTACCTTCATGTCCTCCCCCTCCATGTACCTTCATGTCCTCCCCCTCCATGTACCTTCATGTCCTCCCCCTCCATGTACCTTCATGTCCTCCCCCTCCATGTACCTTCATGTCCTCCCCCTCCGTGTACCTTCATATCCTCCCCCTCCGTGTACCTTCATGTCCTCCCCCTCCATGTACCTTCATGTCCTCCCCTCCATGTACCTTCATGTCCTCCCCCTCCATGTACCTTCATGTCCCCCCCCTCCGTGTACCTTCATGTCCTCCCCCTCCATGTACCTTCATGTCCTCCCCCTCCGTGTACCTTCATGTCCTCCCCCTCCGTGTACCTTCATGTCCCCCCCTCCGTGTACCTTCATGACCTCCCCTCCATGTACCTTCATGTCCCCCCCTCCATGTACCTTCATGTCCTCCCCCTCCATGTACCTTCATGTCCTCCCCTCCATGTACCTTCATGTCCTCCCCCTCCGTGTACCTTCATGTCCTCCCCCTCCATGTACCTTCATGTCCTCCCCCTCCATGTAACTTCATGTCCTCCCCTCCATGTACCTTCATGTCCTCCCCCTCCGTGTACCTTCATGTCCTCCCCCTCCATGTACCTTCATGTCCCCCCTCCATGTACCTTCATGTCCTCCCCCTCCATGTACCTTCATGTCCCCCCCTCCATGTACCTTCATGTCCTCCCCCTCCATGTACCTTCATGTCCTCCCCCTCCATGTACCTTCATGTCCTCCCCCTCCGTGTACCTTCATGTCCCCCCCTCCGTGTACCTTCATGTCCCCCCCTCCATGTACCTTCATGTCCTCCCCCTCCATGTACCTTCATGTCCTCCCCTCCATGTACCTTCATGTCCTCCCCCTCCGTGTACCTTCATGTCCTCCCCCTCCGTGTACCTTCATGTCCTCCCCCTCCATGTAACTTCGTGTCCTCCCCTCCATGTACCTTCATGTCCTCCCCCTCCGTGTACCTTCATGTCCTCCCCCTCCATGTACCTTCATGTCCCCCCCTTCATGTCCTCCCCCTCCATGTACCTTCATGTCCTCCCCCTCCATGTACCTTCATATCCTCCCCTCCGTGTACCTTCATGTCCTCCCCCTCCATGTACCTTCATGTCCTCCCCCTCCATGTACCTTAATGTCCTCCCCCTCCGTGTACCTTCATGTCCTCCCCCTCCATGTACCTTCATGTCCTCCCCTCCATGTACCTTCATGTCCTCCCCCTCCGTGTACCTTTATGTCCTCCCCCTTCGTGTACCTTCATATCCTCCCCCTCCATGTACCTTCATGTCCCCCCCTCCGTGTACCTTCATGTCCTCCCCCTCCGTGTACCTTCATGTCCTCCCCCTCCGTGTACCTTCATGTCCCCCCCCTCCGTATACCTTCATGACCTCCCCTCCATGTACCTTCATGTCCCCCCTTCATGTCCTCCCCCTCCATGTACCTTCATGTCCTCCCCTCCATGTACCTTCATGTCCTCCCCCTCCATGTACCTTCATGTCCCCCCCCTCCGTATACCTTCATGACCTCCCCTCCATGTACCTTCATGTCCCCCCTTCATGTCCTCCCCCTCCATGTACCTTCATGTCCTCCCCTCCATGTACCTTCATGTCCTCCCCTCCATGTACCTTCATGTCCTCCCCCTCCGTGTACCTTCATGTCCTCCCCCTCCATGTACCTTCATGTCCTCCCCCTCCGTGTACCTTCATGTCCTCCCCCTCCATGTACCTTCATGTCCTCCCCCTCCATGTACCTTCATGTCCTCCCCCTCCATGTACCTTCATGTCCTCCCCCTCCATGTACCTTCATGTCCTCCCCCTCCGTGTACCTTCATATCCTCCCCCTCCGTGTACCTTCATGTCCTCCCCCTCCATGTACCTTCATGTCCTCCCCCTCCATGTACCTTCATGTCCTCCCCCTCCATGTACCTTCATGTCCCCCCCTCCGTGTACCTTCATGTCCTCCCCCTCCATGTACCTTCATGTCCTCCCCCTCCGTGTACCTTCATGTCCTCCCCCTCCGTGTACCTTCATGTCCCCCCCTCCGTGTACCTTCATGACCTCCCCTCCATGTACCTTCATGTCCCCCCCTCCATGTACCTTCATGTCCTCCCCCTCCATGTACCTTCATGTCCTCCCCTCCATGTACCTTCATGTCCTCCCCCTCCGTGTACCTTCATGTCCTCCCCCTCCATGTACCTTCATGTCCTCCCCCTCCATGTAACTTCATGTCCTCCCCTCCATGTACCTTCATGTCTCCCCCTCCGTGTACCTTCATGTCCTCCCCCTCCATGTACCTTCATGTCCCCCCCTCCATGTACCTTCATGTCCTCCCCCTCCATGTACCTTCATGTCCCCCCTCCATGTACCTTCATGTCCTCCCCCTCCATGTACCTTCATGTCCTCCCCCTCCATGTACCTTCATGTCCTCCCCCTCCGTGTACCTTCATGTCCCCCCCTCCGTGTACCTTCATGACCTCCCCTCCATGTACCTTCATGTCCCCCCCTCCATGTACCTTCATGTCCTCCCCCTCCATGTACCTTCATGTCCTCCCCTCCATGTACCTTCATGTCCTCCCCCTCCGTGTACCTTCATGTCCTCCCCCTCCGTGTACCTTCATGTCCTCCCCCTCCATGTAACTTCGTGTCCTCCCCTCCATGTACCTTCATGTCCTCCCCCTCCGTGTACCTTCATGTCCTCCCCTCCATGTACCTTCATGTCCCCCCCTTCATGTCCTCCCTCTCCATGTACCTTCATGTCCTCCCCCTCCGTGTACCTTCATGTCCTCCCCCTCCATGTACCTTCATGTCCTCCCCTCCATGTACCTTCATGTCCTCCCCTCCGTGTACCTTTATGTCCTCCCCCTTCGTGTACCTTCATATCCTCCCCCTCCATGTACCTTCATGTCCCCCCCTCCGTGTACCTTTATGTCCTCCCCCTCCGTGTACCTTCATGTCCTCCCCCTCCGTGTACCTTCATGTCCCCCCCCTCCGTATACCTTCATGACCTCCCCTCCATGTACCTTCATGTCCTCCCCCTCCATGTACCTTCATGTCCTCCCCTCCATGTACCTTCATGTCCTCCCCCTCCGTGTACCTTCATGTCCCCCCCCACCCTCCGTGTACCTTCATGTCCTCCCCCTCCGTGTACCTTCATGTCCTCCCCTCCATGTACCTTCATATCCTCCCCCTCCGTGTACCTTCATGTCCTCCCCCTCCATGTACCTTCATATCCTCCCCCTCCGTGTACCTTCATGTCCTCCCCCTCCATGTACCTTCATATCCTCCCCCTCCGTGTACCTTCATGTCCTCCCCTCCATGTACCTTTATGTCCTCCCCCTCCATGTACCTTCATGTCCTCCCCCTCCGTGTACCTTCATGTCCTCCCCTCCATGTACCTTCATGTCCTCCCCCTCCATGTACCTTCATGTCCCCCCCCCTCCGTGTACCTTCATGTTCCCCCTCCATGTACCTTCATGTCCCCCCCTCCATGTACCTTCATGTCCTCCCCTCCATGTACCTTCATGTCCTCCCCCTCCATGTACCTTCATGTCCTCCCCCTCCATGTACCTTCATGTCCTCCCCCTCCGTGTACCTTCATATCCTCCCCCTCCATGTACCTTCATATCCTCCCCCTCCGTGTACCTTCATGTCCTCCCCCTCCATGTACCTTCATGTCCTCCCCCTCCGTGTACCTTCATGTCCTCCCCCTCCATGTACCTTCATATCCTCCCCCTCCATGTACCTTCATGTCCTCCCCCTCCATGTACCTTCATGTCCCCCCCTCCATGTACCTTCATGTCCCCCCCCTCCGTGTACCTTCATGTCCCCCCCTCCATGTACCTTCATGTCCTCCCCCTCCGTGTACCTTCATGTCCTCCACTTCCATGTACCTTCATGTCCTCCCCCTCCGTGTACCTTCATGTCCCCCCACCCTCCGTGTACCTTCATGTCCTCCCCTTCCGTGTACCTTCATGTCCTCCCCCTCCGTGTACCTTCATGTCCTCCCCCTCCGTGTACCTTCATGTCCTCCCCCTCCGTGTACCTTCATGTCCTCCCCCTCCGTGTACCTTCATGTCCTCCCCCTCCGTGTACCTTCATGTCCTCCCCCTCCGTGTACCTTCATGTCCTCCACTTCCATGTACCTTCATGTCCTCCCCCTCCGTGTACCTTCATGTCCCCCCACCCTCCGTGTACCTTCATGTCCTCCCCTTCCGTGTACCTTCATGTCCTCCCCCTCCATGTACCTTCATGTCCTCCCCCTTCATGTAACTTCATGTCCTCCCCTCCATGTACCTTCATGTCCTCCCCCTCCGTGTACCTTCATGTCCTCCACTTCCATGTACCTTCATGTCCTCCCCCTCCGTGTACCTTCATGTCCTCCCCCTCCGTGTACCTTCATGTCCTCCCCCTCCGTGTACCTTCATGTCCTCCCCCTCCGTGTACCTTCATGTCCTCCCCCTCCATGTACCTTCATGTCCTCCCCCTCCATGTACCTTCATGTCCTCCCCCTCCATGTACCTTCATGTCCTCCCCCTCCATGTACCTTCATGTCCTCCCCCTCCGTGTACCTTCATGTCCTCCCCCTCCATGTACCTTCATGTCCTCCCCCTCCATGTACCTTCATGTCCTCCCCCTCCATGTACCTTCATGTCCTCCCCCTCCATGTACCTTCATGTCCTCCCCCTCCATGTACCTTCATGTCCTCCCCCTCCATGTACCTTCATGTCCTCCCCCTCCATGTACCTTCATGTCCTCCCCCTCCGTGTACCTTCATGTCCCCCCACCCTCCGTGTACCTTCATGTCCTCCCCTTCCGTGTACCTTCATGTCCTCCCCCTTCATGTACTTTCCTAATTACCACTTCCTGTGACCACTGAGTGTTTAATTTGTTTCTATTGCTGTTGTAATTTTTTTGTTTAAGATTGTGAGATACATTGTTTAATGCCAAGAAAAAAATCGCCAATTTTCAAGAAATGGCAGTTTTTCATTTTTATTTTTGTGCTGTGAGCAGGGATATGTCCCTATCATTGGCAGACATCGAAGAACCCTTAGTGACTCTGGAAACACTGCAAATAACGCTATGCATCCACAGAACATACTGACAGATGTACAGCGACCTTACCAATAGACATTGTGACACGTCCGGTCCATGAGGTGAAACTCAGGTCATAAATCAACCTGAGCCAGAAATTTCAAGTCCCCATGTTTTGCCTAGTGGGAACACACGGCTTGTGTCAAGAGTTCAGAGAAATTACTATTTTTAGAGCACCTGTTACATTTAAGTGGTAGTAATTTTTTACTACGGTATCATAACTGGGAGAGTTACAGATATGTATCGTAATCTAGGGTTAAATAACCCTGCACTGGATATTTTCAGGTACGTTGGAATAGCTGCTATGCTGCCAGCAATGCCTTCCAGAACGTTGATCTCCCAACAGACAGAGCCTGGTTGACAGACATTCACAACATGTTGAGTAAAGTGGTCCAGAACTGTTCCAACTTTAAGGTAAATCGGTGTTTTATGAAAGATAAACACAACCATATAATAATTTAAATAGTAGAAATGTTGAGAGTTTTAACAGCACAGTACTCAACTGCATAATTTGTTGCTTGTTTGTGTTCATCAGTTTTTAACCTGTAGTGAAGTCACTTTTTTCCCTACATGAAGCCCCAATTTTCCCTACATGAACCTCCTATTTTTCCTTATGTGGAGCCCCCCCCCCCCTTTTTTTTTCCCTATGTGAAGCCTCCTTTTTCCCCCTGCATGAAGCCCCATTTTTCCCTATGTGAAATCCCCTTTTTTTCTACATGAATCCCCCTCTTTTCTACATGAAGCCCCCTTTTTAAGTTTTTCGTCTTTTTCCTTCCAAGAGGGCTTGAAATCGGATCTCACTACCCAGAGACCAGGGTAAAGCCCTGAAAAAAACCACAGATTCAATTTTTTATAAATTTCAACCACCTTAAATAAGGAACAAGGATGTTTGCCATTCTTCTTACATGACCCAGCCACCTTAGACTATGACTCCTAAGTGTTGACATTATGTATGGGAGTTTGGCTCATTGTAAGACATTAGAGTTGGATACTTTGTCCTGCAATGATGGATGGGAGTTTGGCTCATTGTAAGACATTAGAGTTGGCTACTTTGTCCTGACATTATGTATGGAGTTTGGCTTGTTGTAAGACATTAGAGTTGGTTACTTTGTCCTGACATTATGTATGGGAGTTTGGCTTGTTGTAAGACATTAGAGTTGGTTACTTTGTCCTGACATTATGTATGGGAGTTTGGCTCATTGTAAGACATTAGAGTTGGCTACTTTGTCCTGACATTATGTATGGGAGTTTGGCTTGTTGTAAGACATTAGAGTTGGCTACTTTGTCCTGACATTATGTATGGGAGTTTGGCTTGTTGTAAGACATTAGAGTTGGTTACTTTGTCCTGACATTATGTATGGGAGTTTGGCTTGTTGTAAGACATTAGAGTTGGCTACTTTGTCCTGACATTATGTATGGGAGTTTGGCTCGTTGTAAGACATTAGAGTTGGTTACTTTGTCCTGCCATATTGGATGGGAGTTTGGCTTGTTGTAAGACATTAGAGTTGGTTACTTTGTCCTGACATTATGTATGGGAGTTTGGCTTGTTGTAAGACATTAGAGTTGGTTACTTTGTCCTGACATTATGTATGGGAGTTTGGCTTGTTGTAAGACATTAGAGTTGGTTACTTTGTCCTGACATTATGTATGGGAGTTTGGCTCGTTGTAAGACATTAGAGTTGGTTACTTTGTCCTGCCATATTGGATGGGAGTTTGGCTTGTTGTAAGACATTAGAGTTGGTTACTTTGTCCTGACATTATGTATGGGAGTTTGGCTTGTTGTAAGACATTAGAGTTGGTTACTTTGTCCTGACATTATGTATGGGAGTTTGGCTTGTTGTAAGACATTAGAGTTGGTTACTTTGTCCTGACATTATGTATGGGAGTTTGGCTTGTTGTAAGACATTAGAGTTGGCTACTTTGTCCTGACATTATGTATGGGAGTTTGGCTTGTTGTAAGACATTAGAGTTGGATACTTTGTCCTGACATTATGGATGGGAGTTTGGCTCATTGTTAGACATTAGAGTTGGCTACTTTGTCCTGACATTATGTATGGGAGTTTGGCTCGTTGTAAGACATTAGAGTTGGCTACTTTGTCCTGACATTATGTATGGGAGTTTGGCTCGTTGTAAGACATTAGAGTTGGTTACTTTGTCCTGCCATATTGGATGGGAGTTTGGCTTGTTGTAAGACATTAGAGTTGGTTACTTTGTCCTGACATTATGTATGGGAGTTTGGCTTGTTGTAAGACATTAGAGTTGGTTACTTTGTCCTGACATTATGTATGGGAGTTTGGCTTGTTGTAAGACATTAGAGTTGGTTACTTTGTCCTGACATTATGTATGGGAGTTTGGCTTGTTGTAAGACATTAGAGTTGGCTACTTTGTCCTGACATTATGTATGGGAGTTTGGCTTGTTGTAAGACATTAGAGTTGGATACTTTGTCCTGACATTATGTATGGGAGTTTGGCTCGTTGTAAGACATTAGAGTTGGCTACTTTGTCCTGACATTATGTATGGGAGTTTGGCTTGTTGTAAGACATTAGAGTTGGTTACTTTGTCCTGACATTATGTATGGGAGTTTGGCTTGTTGTAAGACATTAGAGTTGGTTACCTTGTCCTGACATTATGTATGGGAGTTTGGCTTGTTGTAAGACATTAGAGTTGGTTACTTTGTCCTGACATTATGTATGGGAGTTTGGCTTGTTGTAAGACATTAGAGTTGGTTACTTTGTCCTGACATTATGTATGGGAGTTTGGCTTGTTGTAAGACATTAGAGTTGGTTACTTTGTCCTGACATTATGTATGGGAGTTTGGCTTGTTGTAAGACATTAGAGTTGGTTACTTTGTCCTGACATTATGTATGGGAGTTTGGCTTGTTGTAAGACATTAGAGTTGGTTACTTTGTCCTGACATTATGTATGGGAGTTTGGCTTGTTGTAAGACATTAGAGTTGGTTACTTTGTCCTGACATTATGTATGGGAGTTTGACTCGTTGTAAGACATTAGAGTTGGTTACTTTGTCCTGACATTATGTATGGGAGTTTGGCTTGTTGTAAGACATTAGAGTTGGTTACTTTGTCCTGACATAATGTATGGGAGTTTGGCTTGTTGTAAGACATTAGAGTTTGTTACTTTGTCCTGACATTATGTATGGGAGTTTGACTCGTTGTAAGACATTAGAGTTGGTTACTTTGTCCTGACATTATGTATGGGAGTTTGGCTTGTTGTAAGACATTAGAGTTGGTTACTTTGTCCTGACATTATGTATGGGAGTTTGACTCGTTGTAAGACATTAGAGTTGGTTACTTTGTCCTGACATTATGTATGGGAGTTTGGCTTGTTGTAAGACATTAGAGTTGCTTACTTTGTCCTGACATAATGTATGGGAATTTGGCTCGTTGTAAGACATTATAGTTGGTTACTTTGTCCAGCTATTTGATGTTCATACTCTTTCGAAGGCAATGCAAATGCACATGAAAGCTTTTTAACATTTTCTCCTGTCCTGCACAGATAGTCCAAGTTTCTGATCCATAATTGGTACTGACTTAGTGCAGAGTAAAAGTATTGTAGAGGCTTCCTCCACTTTACTATCCCTATGAGGAATATGGTGTTAGTGACCATATTTTTCTATGACCACAGCACATTTTTGGGTGATGTGATCAATATCATGTCAGGCTTCTTTACTTCCCAGAAAAATCTCTGGTACCTATTTTCAGAAGATAGATGAACCTCTGAACCTTGTCGGTCTGAAATAAAATTCACCACTTCTGGGAATCAAACTCTGACCCTTCTGATTAGGAAGCAAGCACACTGACCACTCAAATACCAACGCTTCGGTGCAGAGAACAATGCTCAATATATGATGATTGTAAGAAATGTGGGCATTAATAACATATACCCAATCCATCATCTGCTGCAGTCCAGCACACAAGACATCATCTCAGAACTAAATGAGCTGCTACAGTCCAGCACACAAGACATCATCTCAGAACTAAATGAGCTGCTACAGTCCAGCACACAAGACATCATCTCAGAACTAAATGAGCTGATACAGTCCAGCACACAAGTCATCATCTCAGAACTAAATGAGCTGATACAGTCCAGCACACAAGACATCATCTCAGAACTAAATGAGCTACTACAGTCCAGCACACAAGACATCATCTCAGAACTAAATGAGCTGCTACAGTCCAGCACACAAGTCATCATCTCAGAACTAAATGAGCTGATACAGTCCAGCACACAAGACATCATCTCAGAACTAAATGAGCTGCTACAGTCCAGCACACAAGACATCATCTCAGAACTAAATGAGCTGATACAGTCCAGCACACAAGACATCATCTCAGAACTAAATGAGCTGCTACAGTCCAGCACACAAGACATCATCTCAGAACTAAATGAGCTGATACAGTCCAGCACACAAGACATCATCTCAGAACTAAATGAGCTGCTACAGTCCAGCACACAAGACATCATCTCAGAACTAAATGAGCTGCTACAGTCCAGCACACAAGACATCATCTCAGAACTAAATGAGCTGCTACAGTCCAGCACACAAGACATCATCTCAGAGCTAAATGAGCTGCTACAGTCCAGCACACAAGTCATCATCTCAGAACTAAATGAGCTGCTGCAGTCCAGCACACAAGACATCATCTCAGAACTAAATGAGCTGCTGCAGTCCAGCACACAAGACATCATCTCAGAACTAAATGAGCTGCTACAGTCCAGCACACAAGACATCATCTCAGAACTAAATGAGCTGCAACGGTCCAGCACACAAGACATCATCTCAGAACTAAATGAGCTGCTACAGTCCAGCACACAAGACATCATCTCAGAACTAAATGAGCTGCAACGGTCCATCACACAAGACATCATCTCAGAACTAAATGAGCTGATACAGTCCAGCACACAAGACATCATCTCAGAACTAAATGAGCTGCTGCAGTCCAGCACACAAGACATCATCTCAGAACTAAATGAGCTGCTACAGTCCAGCACACAAGACATCATCTCAGAACTAAATGAGCTACTACAGTCCAGCACACAAGACATCATCTCAGAACTAAATGAGCTACTACAGTCCAGCACTCAAGACATCATCTCAGAACTAAATGAGCTACTACAGTCCAGCACACAAGACATCATCTCAGAACTAAATGAGCTACTACAGTCCAGCACACAAGTCATCATCTCAGAACTAAATGAGCTGCAACGGTCCAGCACACAAGTCATCATCTCAGAACTAAATAAGCTGCTACAGTCCAGCACACAAGACATCATCTCAGAACTAAATGAGCTGCTACAGTCCAGCACACAAGTCATCATCTCAGAACTAAATGAGCTGCAACGGTCCAGCACACAAGACATTATCTCAGAACTAAATGAGCTGCTACAGTCCAGCACACAAGTCATCATCTCAGAACTAAATGAGCTGCTACAGTCCAGCACACAAGACATTATCTCAGAACTAAATGAGCTGCTACAGTCCAGCACACAAGACATCTCAGAACTAAATGAGCTGCTACAGTCCAGCACACAAGACATCATCTCAGAACTAAATGAGCTGCTACAGTCCAGCACACAAGACATCATCTCAGAACTAAATGAGCTGCTACGGTCCAGCACACAAGACATCATCTCAGAACTAAATGAGCTGCAACGGCCCATCACACAAGTCATCATCTCAGAACTAAATGAGCTGCTACAGTCCAGCACACAAGACATCATCTCAGAGCTAAATGAGCTGCTACAGTCCAGCACACAAGTCATCATCTCAGAACTAAATGAGCTGCAACGGTCCAGCACACAAGACATTATCTCAGAACTAAATGAGCTGCTACAGTCCAGCACACAAGTCATCATCTCAGAACTAAATGAGCTGCAACGGTCCAGCACACAAGACATTATCTCAGAACTAAATGAGCTGCTACAGTCCAGCACACAAGTCATCATCTCAGAACTAAATGAGCTGCAACGGTCCAGCACACAAGACATTATCTCAGAACTAAATGAGCTGCTACAGTCCAGCACACAAGACATTATCTCAGAACTAAATGAGCTGCAACGGCCCAGCACACAAGACATCATCTCAGAACTAAATGAGCTGCTACAGTCCAGCACACAAGACATCATCTCAGAACTAAATGAGCTGCTACAGTCCAGCACACAAGACATCATCTCAGAACTAAATGAGCTGCTACAGTCCAGCACACAAGACATCATCTCAGAACTAAATGAGCTGCTACAGTCCAGCACACAAGACATCATCTCAGAGCTAAATGAGCTGCAACGGTCCAGCACACAAGTCATCATCTCAGAACTAAATGAGCTGCTGCAGTCCAGCACACAAGACATCATCTCAGAACTAAATGAGCTGCTGCAGTCCAGCACACAAGACATCATCTCAGAACTAAATGAGCTGCTACAGTCCAGCACACAAGACATCATCTCAGAACTAAATGAGCTGCAACGGTCCAGCACACAAGACATCATCTCAGAACTAAATGAGCTGCTACAGTCCAGCACACAAGACATCATCTCAGAACTAAATGAGCTGCAACGGTCCATCACACAAGACATCATCTCAGAACTAAATGAGCTGATACAGTCCAGCACACAAGACATCATCTCAGAACTAAATGAGCTGCTGCAGTCCAGCACACAAGACATCATCTCAGAACTAAATGAGCTGCTACAGTCCAGCACACAAGACATCATCTCAGAACTAAATGAGCTACTACAGTCCAGCACACAAGACATCATCTCAGAACTAAATGAGCTACTACAGTCCAGCACTCAAGACATCATCTCAGAACTAAATGAGCTACTACAGTCCAGCACACAAGACATCATCTCAGAACTAAATGAGCTACTACAGTCCAGCACACAAGTCATCATCTCAGAACTAAATGAGCTGCAACGGTCCAGCACACAAGTCATCATCTCAGAACTAAATAAGCTGCTACAGTCCAGCACACAAGACATCATCTCAGAACTAAATGAGCTGCTACAGTCCAGCACACAAGTCATCATCTCAGAACTAAATGAGCTGCAACGGTCCAGCACACAAGACATTATCTCAGAACTAAATGAGCTGCTACAGTCCAGCACACAAGTCATCATCTCAGAACTAAATGAGCTGCTACAGTCCAGCACACAAGACATTATCTCAGAACTAAATGAGCTGCTACAGTCCAGCACACAAGACATCTCAGAACTAAATGAGCTGCTACAGTCCAGCACACAAGACATCATCTCAGAACTAAATGAGCTGCTACAGTCCAGCACACAAGACATCATCTCAGAACTAAATGAGCTGCTACGGTCCAGCACACAAGACATCATCTCAGAACTAAATGAGCTGCAACGGCCCATCACACAAGTCATCATCTCAGAACTAAATGAGCTGCTACAGTCCAGCACACAAGACATCATCTCAGAGCTAAATGAGCTGCTACAGTCCAGCACACAAGTCATCATCTCAGAACTAAATGAGCTGCAACGGTCCAGCACACAAGACATTATCTCAGAACTAAATGAGCTGCTACAGTCCAGCACACAAGTCATCATCTCAGAACTAAATGAGCTGCAACGGTCCAGCACACAAGACATTATCTCAGAACTAAATGAGCTGCTACAGTCCAGCACACAAGTCATCATCTCAGAACTAAATGAGCTGCAACGGTCCAGCACACAAGACATTATCTCAGAACTAAATGAGCTGCTACAGTCCAGCACACAAGACATTATCTCAGAACTAAATGAGCTGCAACGGCCCAGCACACAAGACATCATCTCAGAACTAAATGAGCTGCTACAGTCCAGCACACAAGACATCATCTCAGAACTAAATGAGCTGCTACAGTCCAGCACACAAGTCATCATCTCAGAACTAAATGAGCTGCTACAGTCCAGCACACAAGATATTATCTCAGAACTAAATGAGCTGCTGCAGTCCAGCACACAAGATATTATCTCAGAACTAAATGAGCTGATACAGTCCAGCACACAAGACATCATCTCAGAACTAAATGAGCTGCAACGGTCCATCACATAAGACATCATCTCAGAACTAAATGAGCTGCTACAGTCCAGCACACAAGACATCATCTCAGAACTAAATGAGCTGCTACAGTCCAGCACACAAGACATCATCTCAGAACTAAATGAGCTGCAACGGTCCATCACACAAGACATCATCTCAGAACTAAATTAGCTGCAACGGTCCAGCACACAAGACATCATCTCAGAACTAAATTAGCTGCAACGGTCCAGCACACAAGATATTATCTCAGAACTAAATTAGCTGCAACGGTCCATCACACAAGACATCATCTCAGAACTAAATTAGCTGCAACGGTCCAGCACACAAGACATCATCTCAGAACTAAATGAGCTGCAACAGTCCAGCACACAAGACATTATCTCAGAACTAAATTAGCTGCAACAGTCCAGCACACAAGACATTATCTCAGAACTAAATGAGCTGCAACAGTCCAGCACACAAGTCATCATCTCAGAACTAAATGAGCTGCAACGGTCCAGCACACAAGACATTATCTCAGAACTAAATGAGCTGCTACAGTCCAGCACACAAGACATTATCTCAGAACTAAATGAGCTGCAACGGTCCAGCACACAAGACATCATCTCAGAACTAAATGAGCTGCTACAGTCCAGCACACAAGTCATCATCTCAGAACTAAATGAGCTGCAACGGCCCAGCACACAAGACATCATCTCAGAACTAAATGAGCTGCTACAGTCCAGCACACAAGACATCATCTCAGAACTAAATGAGCTGCTACAGTCCAGCACACAAGTCATCATCTCAGAACTAAATGAGCTGCTACAGTCCAGCACACAAGATATTATCTCAGAACTAAATGAGCTGCTACAGTCCAGCACACAAGTCATCATCTCAGAACTAAATGAGCTGCTACAGTCCAGCACACAAGACATTATCTCAGAACTAAATGAGCTGCTACAGTCCAGCACACAAGACATCATCTCAGAACTAAATGAGCTGCAACGGTCCATCACACAAGACATCATCTCAGAACTAAATTAGCTGCAACGGTCCAGCACACAAGACATCATCTCAGAACTAAATTAGCTGCAACGGTCCAGCACACAAGATATTATCTCAGAACTAAATTAGCTGCAACGGTCCATCACACAAGACATCATCTCAGAACTAAATTAGCTGCAACGGTCCAGCACACAAGACATCATCTCAGAACTAAATGAGCTGCAACAGTCCAGCACACAAGACATTATCTCAGAACTAAATTAGCTGCAACAGTCCAGCACACAAGACATTATCTCAGAACTAAATGAGCTGCAACAGTCCAGCACACAAGACATTATCTCAGAACTAAATGAGCTGCTACAGTCCAGCACACAAGTCATCATCTCAGAACTAAATGAGCTGCAACAGTCCAGCACACAAGTCATCATCTCAGAACTAAATGAGCTGCTACAGTCCAGCACACAAGACATCATCTCAGAACTAAATGAGCTGCTACAGTCCAGCACACAAGTCATCATCTCAGAACTAAATGAGCTGCTACAGTCCAGCACACAAGTCATCATCTCAGAACTAAATGAGCTGCTACAGTCCAGCACACAAGTCATCATCTCAGAACTAAATGAGCTGCTACAGTCCAGCACACAAGTCATCATCTCAGAACTAAATGAGCTGCTACAGTCCAGCACACAAGACATCATCTCAGAACTAAATGAACTGCTACAGTCCAGCACACAAGACATCATCTCAGAACTAAATGAGCTGCTACAGTCCAGCACACAAGTCATCATCTCAGAACTAAATGAGCTGCTACAGTCCAGCACACAAGTCATCATCTCAGAACTAAATGAGCTGCTACAGTCCAGCACACAAGACATCATCTCAGAGCTAAATGAGCTGCTACAGTCCAGCACACAAGACATCATCTCAGAACTAAATGAGCTGCTACAGTCCAGCACACAAGACATCATCTCAGAACTAAATGAGCTACTACAGTCCAGCACACAAGTCATCATCTCAGAACTAAATGAGCTGCTACAGTCCAGCACACAAGTCATCATCTCAGAACTAAATGAGCTACTACAGTCCAGCACACAAGTCATCATCTCAGAACTAAATGAGCTGCTACAGTCCAGCACACAAGTCATCATCTCAGAACTAAATGAGCTACTACAGTCCAGCACACAAGACATCATCTCAGAACTAAATGAGCTGCTACAGTCCAGCACACAAGTCATCATCTCAGAACTAAATGAGCTGCTACAGTCCAGCACACAAGACATCATCTCAGAACTAAATGAGCTGCTACAGTCCAGCACACAAGACATCATCTCAGAACTAAATGAGCTGCTACAGTCCAGCACACAAGTCATCATCTCAGAACTAAATGAGCTGCTACAGTCCAGCACACAAGTCATCATCTCAGAACTAAATGAGCTGCTACAGTCCAGCACACAAGTCATCATCTCAGAACTAAATGAGCTGCTACAGTCCAGCACACAAGACATCATCTCAGAACTAAATGAGCTGCAACGGTCCAGCACACAAGACATCATCTCAGAACTAAATGAGCTGCAACGGTCCAGCACACAAGACATCATCTCAGAACTAAATGTGCTGCTATAGTCCAGTACACAAGACAACATCTCAGAACTAAATGAGCTGCTACAGTCCAGCACACAAGACATTATCTCAGAACTAAATGAGCTGCTACAGTCCAGCACACAAGTCATCATCTCAGAACTAAATGAGCTGCAACGGTCCAGCACACAAGTCATCATCTCAGAACTAAATGAGCTGCTACAGTCCAGCACACAAGTCATCATCTCAGAACTAAATGAGCTGATACAGTCCAGCACACAAGTCATCATCTCAGAACTAAATGAGCTGCTACAGTCCAGCACACAAGACATCATCTCAGAACTAAATGAGCTGCTACAGTCCAGCACACAAGTCATCATCTCAGAACTAAATGAGCTGCTACAGTCCAGCACACAAGTCATCATCTCAGAACTAAATGAGCTGCTACAGTCCAGCACACAAGTCATCATCTCAGAACTAAATGAGCTGATACAGTCCAGCACACAAGTCATCATCTCAGAACTAAATGAGCTGCAACGGTCCAGCACACAAGTCATCATCTCAGAACTAAATGAGCTGCTACAGTCCAGCACACAAGTCATCATCTCAGAACTAAATGAGCTGATACAGTCCAGCACACAAGTCATCATCTCAGAACTAAATGAGCTGCTACAGTCCAGCACACAAGTCATCATCTCAGAACTAAATGAGCTGCTACAGTCCAGCACACAAGTCATCATCTCAGAACTAAATGAGCTGCTACAGTCCAGCACACAAGACATCATCTCAGAACTAAATGAGCTGCTACGGTCCAGCACACAAGACATCATCTCAGAGCTAAATGAGCTGCTACAGTCCAGCACACAAGTCATCATCTCAGAACTAAATGAGCTGCTACAGTCCAGCACACAAGTCATCATCTCAGAACTAAATGAGCTGCTACAGTCCAGCACACAAGTCATCATCTCAGAACTAAATGAGCTGCTACAGTCCAGCACACAAGACATCATCTCAGAGCTAAATGAGCTGCTACAGTCCAGCACACAAGACATCATCTCAGAACTAAATGAGCTGCTACAGTCCAGCACACAAGTCATCATCTCAGAACTAAATGAGCTGCTACGGTCCAGCACACAAGACATCATCTCAGAGCTAAATGAGCTGCAACGGTCCAGCACAAAAGTGACCTTACAAGTGATCCCCCCCCACTGTGGAATCGGTGGCAGTGAAGTCACTGATACCCTCTCCAGAAATGGCATCAGGAAAGCCTAAGACACTCACCCATTAAGCTTCAGAGAGGCCAAGACCCTCGTAGGAAACAAATCCAGTACAAACTGGAAGCAAAATCTGCAAGTAAACAGCATAATGGATACAATACAACTGCTGCCATGACACCCTCAGACCATCATTTTTTACCTCAGAACAGGCCACCACAGACTCCTGACCCATCTTAAAAAAAAAAAAAAAAAAAAAAAAAAAAAGTAAAGTACCCCCGTCACGCCAAGTGGCGTATAGGGAATATGGTGTTAGTGACCATAAATTTTACAGACCTTCAGCACATGATTTTTTTGGGTAATGTGGTCGGTTTTATGCCCATGCCGCTTTACTTTCCCAGAAAAAAAATCTGGTACCTATTAAAGGCTGGGTGAACCCGGAGGCCGCCGGTTGGGACCGAAACCTACCCCTTGTCCTTTGTAGTCCAGTTCACTAACCACTGAGCTATCGTGGATCCCCTGACCCATCTTTAGCGCTGGAAAATAGCCCATACTTGCGAATGATCCATCTTATTGAATCTTCTTTGTTCTATTTATCTAATCTGTTCCTCTGATTTCTGTTTCTGAACCACCATTTATCTCAATCTTCCCTGTTCTATTTATCTGATTCACACTCTTCACTATGCTTTTATGTTTATCTAATTCACAATCTTTTCACTATACACTTCTCTTTTTATCTAATTCACACACTTTTCACAAAACATTTCTCAGTTTATCTAATTCACACACTTTTCACTAAACATTTCTGAATTTATCTAATTCACACGCTTTTCACTAACCAATTCTCAGTTTATCTAATTCACACACTTTTCACTAAACATTTCTCAATTTATCTAATTCACACGCTTTTCACTAACCAATTCTCAGTTTATCTAATTCACACTTTTCACTAAACATTTCTCAGTTTATCTAATTCACACGCTTTTCACTAACCATTTCTCAGTTTATCTAATTCACACGCTTTTCACTAACCATTTCTCAGTTTATCTAATTCACACACTTTTCACTAAACATTTCTCAGTTTATCTAATTCACACACTTTTCACTAACCAATTCTCAGTTTATCTAATTCACACTTTTCACTAAACATTTCTAAGTTTATCTAATTCATACTTTTCACTAAACATTTCTCAGTTTATCTAATTCACACACTTTTCACAAAACATTTCTCAGTTTATCTAATTCACACTTTTCACTAAACATTTCTCAGTTTATCTAATTCACACACTTTTCACTAAACATTTCTCAGTTTATCTAATTCACACACTTTTCACTAAACATTTCTCAGTTTATCTAATTCATACTTTTCACTAAACATTTCTCAGTTTATCTGATTCACACACTTTTCACAAAACATTTCTCAGTTTATCTAATTCACACTTTTCACTAAACATTTCTCAGTTTATCTAATTCACACACTTTTCACTAAACATTTCTCAGTTTATCTAATTCACACACTTTTCACTAAACATTTCTCAGTTTATCTAATTCACACTTTTCACTAAACATTTCTCAGTTTATCTAATTCACACACTTTTCACTAAACATTTCTCAGTTTATCTAATTCACACTTTTCACTAAACATTTCTCAGTTTATCTAATTCATACTTTTCACTAAACATTTCTCACTTTATCTAATTCACTTTGCTGTTCTCTGTTTGCCCAGGTATGTAGGTCCTTCTATTGTTACACAAAAGCAATCTGAACTGGACTCTATCGTTTATGTTGTTCTTCAGGTCCGCATTAATGCAGCACTGGGATTGTCTGCTCCTACCTTTAGACCAGCGTATGGGTCTAGTGAAACTCTAAGTCACGTGTGGATGAGTCTGGTCTGTGCCCTGGAGACTGCGGAGAACATCAACGACTTTGCTGAGTACAAGTACAAGGACAGCTTGACTGAACATGTAGGTCATGGGAAGTTCACAGATGTTTGTTGTTGATACTTTAGTTATTTTGTAGTAGTCTCTCGTGGCAAGGGAGCTGCAATAGCTCAATGGTTAGTGAGCTGGACTACTCAGGTTGGGTTTGATTCTCTCCGTCCCTCTCTCCCTCTCCCTCTCTCTCTGTCTCTCTCCATCTCTGTCTCTCTCCATCTCTCTCTCTCCGTCTCTCTCTCTCCATCTCTCCCTCCCTCTCCCTCCTCCTCCTCTCCCTCCTCCTCCTCCCCCCTCTCTCTCTCTCATGTTGTATCCATAATTGTATGGTAAGGAAATCACACGACATTCTTTCTAGACGGACAAACCAGTTTATTTGTTGTTTCTGTATGTAGCTTAGGATTGGTTTAATGCCTACTCTTTCTCTTATAATATCATTTCTGATTCTGTCTTTTCTGGTCACTCCAAGTACTTTTCTCAGACATTATCATTATTTCTCTGTGGTGACACACTTTCTTTTATGTTTAGTTGTAAGTATCCATGTTTGGCATTGGTAGCACAGTGTGGGAATAATACTCTGTATGTATATTCTGTTTAAGATGTTTCTTTCTAATGATAGGTACTATGTTGGGCTAAAGTATAGTGGATAGCTGTCCCAATATTTGGTTTGCCTTGTTACATGGGATGTCTATATCGATGATCGATTTTACTATCTGCAGAGAATGTTGTTCGCAGATATTTGAAGTTTGTAACTTGATTTAAACCCTTCCCAGAACTGGGTGTCTAGAAATAAGACTTGATTTAAACCCTTCCTGGAACTGGGTGTCTAGAAATAAGACTTGATTTAAACCCTTCCTGGAACTGGGTGTCTAGAAATAAGACTTGATTTAAACCCTTCCTGGAACTGGGTGTCTAGAAAAAAGACTTGATTTAGACCCTTACCAGAACTGGGTGTCTAGAAATAAGACTTGATTTAAACCCTTCCCAGAACTGGGTGTCTAGAAATAAGACTTGATTTAAACCCTTCCCAGAACTGGGTGTCTAGAAATAAGACTTGATTTAAACCCTTCCTGGAACTGGGTGTCTAGAAATAAGACTTGATTTAAACCCTTCCTGGAACTGGGTGTCTAGAAATAAGACTTGATTTAAACCCTTCCTGGAACTGGGTGTCTAGAAATAAGACTTGATTTAAACCCTTCCTGGAACTGGGTGTCTAGAAATAAGACTTGATTTAAACCCTTCCCAGAACTGGGTGTCTAGAAATAAGACTTGATTTAAAGCCTTCCCAGAACTGGGTGTCTAGAAATAAGACTTGATTTAAACCCTTACCAGAACTGGGTGTCTAGAAATAAGACTTGATTTAAACCCTTACCAGAACTGGGTGTCTAGAAATAAGACTTGATTTAAACCTTTCCTGGAACTAGGTGTCTAGAAATAAGGTTTGATTTAAACCCTTCCTGGAACTGGGTGTCTAGAAATAAGACTTGATTTAAACCTTTCCTGGAACTAGGTGTCTAGAAATAAGACTTGATTTAAACCCTTCCTGGAACTGGGTGTCTAGAAATAAGACTTGATTTAAACCCTTCCTGGAACTGGGTGTCTAGAAATAAGACTTGATTTAAACCCTTCCTGGAACTGGGTGTCTAGAAATAAGACTTGATTTAAACCCTTCCTAAAAGCAGAAACTGAGGCCATCAGAGATGCTGCAACACTGGCTACTCAACACAAAAATAACTTGTACAATTAATTGGTGATTCTGACTGATGCACTGTCAGTACTATCAGCTCTAAAAATCCCCAAGAACAATGAACTAGATGACTTGAGAACAACCCTAGACCAACTATGCAATAACTTCCAAAGAGTAGTCATTCAGTGGATACCATCACACTGTAATATACACGGGAACGAACGCGCAGACAAACTAGCTAAAGAGGGAGGAAGATTACCACAAGAGAACCATATGCTCAGTTATGATGAAGCCAAATGCATCCTCAAAGGTCAGTTCCATGAAAAATGGAAATGAGAACACCCAAAGCATAACGAGAGTGACGGATACCACCAACTATCAAGGAGGGACCAAGTCATCATACTTCACCTATGCACTGGCCACAATAGAATGAGAAATCACATGTTCACCAAATTCAAAATATGTACAACCAGCCTATGCCACTGGACAATATGACTACAAAACATGTTCTACAGGATTGCCCCCAGTACACAGACCTGAGAAGAGCAATGTGGTCCACACCCACGTCCCTGGAAAAAAAACTATATGGGGCAATCGCTTAAACAGACAGCTAACTTCATGAGAGAGTCTGGAATCCTCTGATTGAGTCTTGATCACAGAGAGAGAGAGAAACCCTTCCTGGAACTACCAGGGTAGTACTCTGGGAAGGTGAGGAATGCCGCCTCGCATCATGAGATTCGCTGCTTGAAGCGACACTATCCAGAAGTCTCCGAATACTTCTGGCTAGGCGGCCGAGCACATTTTGGGGGAAAACTTACATGCTAAAATGCCGATTCAAGTCTCGTACTTGACCTTGAAGGTAGGGTTCGATCCCAACCGACGGCTTCCGTTTCACTCAGCCTTTAATGGGTACCGAACTTTTTCTGGGAAAGCAAAGCAGCACGGGCGTAATACCAACTACATTACCCCAAAAATCATGTGCCGAAGGTCTGTAAAATTTATGGTCACTAACACCATATTCCCTATACGCCACTTGGCGTGACGGGGGTACTTGACTTACTTTACTTTACTTACCTGACCTTGACTCTTGTCATGCTAGATTTAAAACAAATATAAGTGTACTGTTTATGTTAATTAAGCCTCTGGGTAATTTCCAGAGTTATTAACCTAATTTGTTATTTCAGTTGTGTGGCGCTGTGCTGCACGTCACGTCACTTGTAGAGCTGATGGATCTCAGTGCTCTGGCCCATGCTGTTCATGTCAAAGGTCACAGTTTTAGGTCGTACATGGAGAAGTACATCAAGATAGCTTTGGCTAAAGAAGGTAAGGTTGTTAGAATCAAGCTAGATTTGGTTAAAGGTGAGGTTGTTAGAATCAAGCTAGATTTGGTTAAATGTGAGGTTGTTAGAATCAAGCTAGATTTGGTTAAAGGTGAGGTTGTTAGAATCAAGCTAGATTTGGTTAAAGGTGAGGTTGTTAGAATCAAGCTAGATTTGGTTAAAGGTGAGGTTGTTAGAATCAAGCTAGATTTGGTTAAAGGTGAGGTTGTTAGAATCAAGCTAGATTTGGTTAAAGGTGAGGTTGTTAGAATCAAGCTAGATTTGGTTAAAGGTGAGGTTGTTAGAATCAAGCTAGATTTGGTTAAAGGTGAGGTTGTTAGAATCAAGCTAGATTTGGTTAAAGGTGAGGTTGTTAGAATCAAGCTAGATTTGGTTAAAGGTGAGGTTGTTAGAATCAAACTAGATTTGGTTAAAGGTAAGGTTGTTAGAATCAAGCTAGATTTGGCTAAAGGTGAGGTTGTTAGAATCAAGCTAGATTTGGTTAAAGGTGAGATTGTTAGAATCAAGCTAGATTTGGTTAAAGGTATGGTTGTTAGAATCAAGCTAGATTTGGTTAAAGGTGTGGTTGTTAGAATCAAGCTATATTTGGTTAAAGGTGAGGTTGTTAGAATCAAGCTAGATTTGGTTATAAAGGTGTGGTTGTTATAATCAAGCTAGATTTGGTTAAAGGTGAGGTTGTTAGAATCAAGCTAGATTTGGTTAAAGGTGAGGTTGTTAGAATCAAGCTAGATTTGGTTAAAGGTGAGGTTGTTAGAATCAAGCTAGATTTGGTTAAAGAAGGTGAGGTTGTTAGAATCAAGCTAGATTTGGTTATAAAGGTGAGGTTGTTAGAATCAAGCTAGATTTGGTTAAAGGTGAGATTGTTAGAATCAAGCTAGATTTGGTTAAAGGTGAGGTTGTTAGAATCAAGCTAGATTTGGTTAAAGGTGAGGTTGTTAGAATCAAGCTAGATTTGGTTAAAGAAGGTGAGATTGTTAGAATCAAGCTAGATTTGGTTAAAGAAGGTGAGGTTGTTAGAATCAAGCTAGATTTGGTTAAAGGTGAGATTGTTAGAATCAAGCTAGATTTGGTTAAAGGTGAGGTTGTTAGAATCAAGCTAGATTTGGTTAAAGGTATGGTTGTTATAATCAAGCTATATTTGGTTAAAGGCGTGGTTGTTAGAATAAAGCTATATTTGGTTAAAGGCGTGGTTGTTAGAATCAAGCTAGATTTGGCTAAAGGTGAGGTTGTTAGAATCAAGCTATATTTGGTTAAAGGCGTGGTTGTTAGAATCAAGCTATATTTGGTTAAAGGCGTGGTTGTTAGAATCAAGCTATATTTGGTTAAAGGCGTGGTTGTTAGAATAAAGCTATATTTGGTTAAAGGCGTGGTTGTTAGAATAAAGCTATATTTGGTTAAAGGCGTGGTTGTTAGAATCAAGCTATATTTGGTTAAAGGCGTGGTTGTTAGAATCAAGCTATATTTGGTTAAAGGCGTGGTTGTTAGAATCAAGCTATATTTGGTTAAAGGCGTGGTTGTTAGAATCAAGCTAGATTTGGTTAAAGGTGTGGTTGTTATAATCAAGCTAGATTTGGTTAAAGGTGAGGTTGTTAGAATCAAGCTAGATTTGGTTAAAGGTGAGGTTGTTAGAATCAAGCTAGATTTGGTTAAAGGTGAGGTTGTTAGAATCAAGCTAGATTTGGTTAAAGAAGGTGAGGTTGTTAGAATCAAGCTAGATTTGGTTATAAAGGTGAGGTTGTTAGAATCAAGCTAGATTTGGTTAAAGGTGAGATTGTTAGAATCAAGCTAGATTTGGTTAAAGGTGAGGTTGTTAGAATCAAGCTAGATTTGGTTAAAGGTGAGGTTGTTAGAATCAAGCTAGATTTGGTTAAAGAAGGTGAGATTGTTAGAATCAAGCTAGATTTGGTTAAAGAAGGTGAGGTTGTTAGAATCAAGCTAGATTTGGTTAAAGGTGAGATTGTTAGAATCAAGCTAGATTTGGTTAAAGGTGAGGTTGTTAGAATCAAGCTAGATTTGGTTAAAGGTGAGATTGTTAGAATCAAGCTAGATTTGGTTAAAGGTGAGGTTGTTAGAATCAAGCTAGATTTGGTTAAAGGTGAGGTTGTTAGAATCAAGCTAGATTTGGTTTAATGTGAGATTGTTAGAATCAAGCTAGATTTGGTTAAAGGTGAGATTGTTAGAATCAAGCTAGATTTGGTTAAAGGTGAGGTTGTTAGAATCAAGCTAGATTTGGTTAAAGGTGAGGTTGTTAGAATCAAGCTAGATTTGGTTAAATGTGAGATTGTTAGAATCAAGCTAGATTTGGTTAAAGGTGAGATTGTTAGAATCAAGCTAGATTTGGTTAAAGGTGAGGTTGTTAGAATCAAGCTAGATTTGGTTAAAGGTGAGGTTGTTAGAATCAAGCTAGATTTGGTTAAAGGTGAGGTTGTTAGAATCAAACTAGATTTGGTTAAAGGTGAGGTTGTTAGAATCAAACTAGATTTGGTTAAAGGTAAGGTTGTTAGAATCAAGCTAGATTTGGTTAAAGGTAAGGTTGTTAGAATCAAACTAGATTTGGTTAAAGGTAAGGTTGTTAGAATCAAACTAGATTTGGTTAAAGGTGAGGTTGTTAGAATCAAGCTAGATTTGGTTAAAGGTGAGATTGTTAGAATCAAGCTAGATTTGGTTAAAGGTATGGTTGTTAGAATCAAGCTAGATTTGGTTAAAGGTATGGTTGTTAGAATCAAGCTATATTTGGTTAAAGGCGTGGTTGTTAGAATCAAGCTAGATTTGGTTAAAGGTGTGGTTGTTATAATCAAGCTAGATTTGGTTAAAGGTGAGGTTGTTAGAATAAATTTTAGTTTTGGCTAAAGATGAGTTTATTAGAATCAATCTAACTTTGGCTAATATTCAACTAACTTTGGCTGAAGGTGAGTTTGTAACAGTCAAATTAGATTTGGGTAACATTAAACTAGCTTTGACCTGTGCCCTCATTTCTTCATGAAAATAACCTTTTTTTCTGCAGGTCAGGATGGCATCTACTCCGTTGAGAAGGTGAAAGATCATTTGGACAAGTTAGAACTGGCTGCCACTTCTGATGATCAGAGGCGCTGCTTACAGAGCTTGCTGCAGACATGCGTACCAGATACAGGTTTGGATCTAACATCTTATTTCCTTGTCTGTTTGAGCACTTTGTTGCACTTTTCTTTTTTTTTTTTGCCCTCCACCCCCCTATAGTGCCATTATTCATTCACTAGTCGTTTATTTGAACACTCTCATCCATTCTTACTACTTTCATTTTAATACTCTCGTCCATTCTTGCTACTTTCATTTTAATACTCTCGTCCATTCTTTCTTGTATCATTGTAATACTCATTTTAACGCTCTTATCATTTTAACTCTCATTATTTTCACATCAGCATTATTTTAACTTGCTTCATTTTAACACTTGTCGTTTTAGGTCTCCATTATTTTAACACTCTCATCATTTTAACTCACATTATTTTAACTCTCATTGTTTTAACATTCATTCTTTTAACTCTCATTGTTTTAACTAACTTCATTTTAACAGTCATTATTTTAACACATTAATTTTTTTAAATAAAATTTTGATACTACCATCTTTTCCTTTCATTTTAAATTATCCATTCTTTCTTTTTTTGTTTTGGTGCCATAATCCCTTCTTTCTTTGATCATTTTAACCCTCTTATCCATTATCCTCTTGTCACGTGATGACGCTGAAATTAATTTTTCAAAATAAATCTGTTCTCTTCTCAGATTCAGCAGATGAGAGAGCACCCGAGAAGACAGCATTTCAACAGATCTATGATTAAGGACAGTACTTCGACAGCAAGTCTAAGATTAGATGCAATGAAATTATCAGCAAATTTCAGACACCCGAGTGACCTTCTCAAGTATTATAAATTCTTACCACAATGTGATAGTTGTGTGAATCGTGAAGGTTGTACTTTAATATTACTATCAAGGGAGACATTCCGAACCAATCAGTTATGGTTTGGTTATTTAGCAGATCTGTGTTTACATCGGCAGAGAACTGGAGTTATTGAGTTATTTGCAGGTCATCTTCATTGTACTCCGAACATGTCCATAGGTGCTCAGATCCCCTCCCAAGTTATTGAGTTATTTGTAAGTCATCATCATTGTACTCCGAACATGTCCATAGGTGCTCAGATCACCTCCTCAGTTATTGAGTTATTTGCAAGTCATCATCATTGTACTCCGAACATGTCCATAGGTGCTCAGATCACCTCCTCAGTTATTGAGTTATTTGCAAGTCATCATCATTGTACTCCGAACATGTCCATAGGTGCTCAGATCACCTCCTCAGTTATTGAGTTATTTGCGGGTCATCATCATTGCACTCCGAACATGTCCATAGGTGCTCAGATCACCTCCTCAGTTATTGAGTTATTTGCAAGTCATCATCATTGCACTCCGAACATGCCCATAGGTGCCCAGATCCCCTCCTCAGCAAGGGAACAGCTGGAATATATTGTGACAGCTGGAAAAATTGAGGGACGAAGAGATAGAGGGAAGCTAAAAGAAGAGATACCAGACAGCTTAAGAGAATGGCTGGGCAGAAGGTCAACAACAGAAGGATAAATAACTGTCGAGATCTAGAGTTGTGGAAAGATATGATCTCCTACGCCAGCAGGCATGGTACTTGATGATGATGATGATTTGTTACATCTCAACACTGACTGCCATGGGTAGCAGATGGGCAATGGCCTGATATCCTGAACACCCTCAAGGAGATCAAGTGGTTTGAAGAATGTCCATAATCTTCAGCCATTTCCAGACCGCAAGAACATTGGATCAAAACCAGAGAAGCCAAGGAGCACCACGCAGGGAGACTCAGGAGATTAATAAATCAAGACAGAAGAGATCTGAGCACTTATAGATATGTCTGATATGCACTGAGGATGATCTGTCGACCAAATTAAACTAGACTAAAGTAAACTAAACTAAACTAGACTAAAGTAAACTAAACTATCTATCTCCATCTATTGTCCTTTCGAGCCGAAGACGGCACATAGGGCAGAACCACAATCTCAAAAACAGAAACCTTGCGTGCCAAAATGGCACATATTGCAGAGATCACTGCTCCAAAATCTATGGCGCTGTTTCCATAATAATACTTTTTACAATGACAGCTTGTCAAGCCATCGATCAACCTCCTTAGTCGCCTCTTACGACATGCCTGGAAGGTCACAGTGTCACTGTTCTTTACCTCCCTCATAATGAGGCCCCAGTAACACACGGTTCAAGTGTGTAAACTAAACTAGACTAAACTAAATTAGACTAAACTAAACTAGACTAAACTAAACTAGACTAAACTAAACTAGACTAAACTAAACTAGACTAAACTAAACTAGACTAAACAAATCAGAAGCCAGCTCTTAATCGTGAGGTGGAAGAAAATCATGAAGCCAATGTCAAGAACGGTCCACCAGAAGCTAAAGTAACTGGACCAATGAAAGATGATGTTAAATCTTTCTGCTATATCTTGGATTCTTCCAACTTATTAATGTTGATATCTAGAGGTGCGCGCAGAAGAGGAAGAAAGAAGTGTATTTTTAAAGTTACTTACCTTTATATGATTTACATAGCAATGCTGTTATATATGTTGATTTAGACAGGAATGTATTTTTTAGCCTGTTTTATCTATGTGCTGTATATGTTAATGTATTACGTGCATTTTCATTTACACTTGAAGCATAATTTTAATCATTTACAAATTGTGTTTAATTATATGCAAATGAAGCTGTTATGTTAGTTGGTAAAATATTTACATTTGTGGTCTTTTTTTGAAAAATTATGCCTGCGTTGAGTTTAACATGTGACACGTCAATATTATAGTCCTTGAGATCTTACCTGCCCTATTGACTACCATCCATCGTCGGAGGACTCTTTCTCTTTTTTTACATTGTTTGACTCCTTTTTGGCTCTTTTCACATTGTATGACTCCTCCTTGGCTCTTTTCACATTGTTTGACTCCTTTTTGGCTCTTTTCACATTGTTTGACTCCTTTTTGGCCTTTTTCACATTGTTTGACTCCTTTTGGCTCTTTTCACATTGACTCCTTTTTGGCTCTGAAGATCCTACCTGCCCTATTAACTATTTATCATGTGACCATAGGAACATGGGTTTGGCCATTCTTCCTCTTCCACCATTTGGAGATTAGTACTTGCCTTCCATGTTTGTCTTTGTATTAATACTTGTTGTCTTGTACCTGATGAAAGCTTTTGCTGAAACATCACATTTTGCCTCTCTACAGGTTTAGCTGCTTAATCCTAGGTTCAGTTGATGCAGTAAAAATGACAACCTCAAATTACAGTTTTTGGGGGAATTTGACAGTGGGCAAATATTCCTACTCCTCCCACCCTATACCTTCCTAATTACTACTTCTGGTAACCTTTGATGTTCGACCAAATACAAAAGTGCGTTTTGTAAAAAAGTATGACGTTATTGTAAAAACGTGGCTGTTTATTTTTTTTATATTTTTTTTTTAATAAATTTTGCTAATTTTCAAGTTTATTTTTCTTGTGATGGGGGAAATCTGTTTGGTGGTCGTTGAGACATCGAACGAACCTTTGTAACATGGGATAGGCAGTGAACGATACCAAGAGGAAGCCGAACTTACAGGTTGGACTGACAGCCGATGTGTGAATAGACAAAGTAACACCCCCTGGGATTTAAGGCCATAAACTGAACCTAAGCCAGGAAAAATCTTCAATCTATACAAAATGTTCAATCTATACACTGAGCAAATCTTTAAAAACATCTCAGAGATGCCAGGCCTACACATTAATGAAAAGATAATCAATAACCTAAGATATGCTGATGATACTGTTCTACTAGCAGAAAATCCTAAAGATCTACAACAATTACTTAATGTAATAAACATGACAAGCAAGAAATATGGACTAGATATGAATATCAAAATGACTAAAACTATAATCATAAACAAAGAAAATTCTCAAGACCTGCAATTAAATATCACAGTTGAAGGAATACATCTGGAGACAGTCCAGAGCTACAACTACCTGGGACATACTATAACCAGTGATGGAAAATGCAAAATTGAAATAAACAAAAAAATAGGTATAGCAAAAAGTAATTTTAATGCCATGAAAAATATACTAACAACAAAACAAATATCAGCAGGGCTGAAACTAAGAATGGCAAAATGTTACGTCTTCTCAGTATTCCTGTATGGTGCAGAAACATGGACATTAGACAAGAAAACAGAACAGAAAATTGAAGCCTTTGAAATGTGGATTTATAGAAGAATATGTAGAATTGGATGGAAAGAAAAGAAAACAAACGATGAAGTTTTAAAACAACTGAAAATAAAAAGAGAACTACTAAATACAATTAAGACAAGACAAATGAAATTTTTGGAGCATGTTAAAAGACACAGCAGCCTACTAAAAGTAATATTGGAAGGGAAAATACAGGGTAATAGAGGCAGACCAAGACTAACATGGACGAGTAACATCAAAAGATGTACAAGTTAGTCTATGACAACCTGCACTATCAAAGCAAGAGACAGAGTGGAATGGCGCTCCATGGTAGCCAACCTTCGATGCGGAGACGGCACTCAATGATGATGATGTCTAACACTTGATTCTTTGTTGTTCAATATAGTCAATAGTTGGTGTTACATCCAACATTTGATTCTTTGTTGTTCTATATAGTCAATAGTTGGTGTTACATCCAACATTTGATTCTTTGTTGTTCAATATAGTCAGTAGTTGGTGTTACATCCAACATTTGATTCTTTGTTGTTCAATATAGTCAATAGTTGGTGTTACATCCAACATTTGTGACTTTGTTGTTCTATATAGTCAATAGTTGGTGTTACATCCAACATTTGTGACTTTGTTGTTCTATATAGTCAATAGTTGGTGTTACATCCAACATTTGATTCTTTGTTGTTCTATATAGTCAATAGTTGGTGTTACATCCAACATTTGATTCTTTGTTGTTCTATATAGTCAATAGTTGGCGTTACATCCAACATTTGATTCTTTGTTGTTCAATATAGTCAATAGTTGGCGTTACATCCAACATTTGATTCTTTGTTGTTCAATATAGTCAATAGTTGGTGTTACATCCAACATTTGATTCTTTGTTGTTTAATATAGTCAGTAGTTGGTGTTACACCCAACATTTGTGACTTTGTTGTTCAATATAGTCAGTCGCTGGTGTTACATCCAACATTTGATTCTTTGTTGTTCTATATAGTCAATAGTTGGTGTTACATCCAACATTTGATTCTTTGTTGTTCAATATAGTCAATAGTTGGCATTACATCCAACATTTGATTCTTTGTTGTTCAATATAGTCAATAGTTGGTGTTACACCCAACATTTGATTCTTTGTTGTTTAATATAGTCAATAGTTGGTGTTACACCCAACATTTGATTCTTTGTTGTTCAATATAGTCAATAGTTGGTGTTACACCCAACATTTGATTCTTTGTTGTTTAATATAGTCAGTAGTTGGTGTTACACCCAACATTTGTGACTTTGTTGTTCAATATAGTCAGTAGCTGGTGTTACATCCAACATTTGATTCTTTGTTGTTCTATATAGTCAATAGTTGGTGTTACATCCAACATTTGATTCTTTGTTGTTCTATATAGTCAATAGTTGGTGTTACATCCAACATTTGATTCTTTGTTGTTCTATATAGTCAATAGTTGGTGTTACATCCAACATTTGATTCTTTGTTGTTCTATATAGTCAGTAGTTGGTGTTACACCCAACATTTGATTCTTTGTTGTTCAATATTGTCAATAGTTGGTGTTACACCCAACATTTGATTCTTTGTTGTTCTATATAGTCAGTAGTTGGTGTTACACCCAACATTTGATTCTTTGTTGTTTAATATAGTCAGTAGTTGGTGTTACACCCAACATTTGATTCTTTGTTGTTCTATATAGTCAATAGTTGGTGTTACATCCAACATTTGATTCTTTGTTGTTCTATATAGTCAATAGTTGGTGTTACATCCAACATTTGATTCTTTGTTGTTCTATATAGTCAATAGTTGGTGTTACATCCAACATTTGATTCTTTGTTGTTCTATATAGTCAATAGTTGGTGTTACATCCAACATTTGATTCTTTGTTGTTTAATATAGTCAATAGTTGGTGTTACATCCAACATTTGATTCTTTGTTGTTCAATATAGTCAGTAGCTGGTGTTACATCCAACATTTGATTCTTTGTTGTTTAATATAGTCAGTAGTTGGTGTTACACCCAACATTTGTGACTTTGTTGTTCAATATAGTCAGTAGTTGGTGTTACATCCAACATTTGATTCTTTGTTGTTCAATATAGTCAGTAGCTGGTGTTACATCCAATATTTGATTCTTTGTTGTTCAATATAGTCAATAGTTGGTGTTACATCCAACATTTGATTCTTTGTTGTTCTATATAGTCAATAGTTGGTGTTACATCCAACATTTGATTCTTTGTTGTTCTATATAGTCAATAGTTGGTGTTACATCCAACATTTGATTCTTTGTTGTTCTATATAGTCAATAGTTGGTGTTACATCCAACATTTGATTCTTTGTTGTTCTATATAGTCAATAGTTGGTGTTACACCCAACATTTGATTCTTTGTTGTTCAATATAGTCAATAGTTGGTGTTACACCCAACATTTGATTCTTTGTTGTTCAATATAGTCAATAGTGGTGTTACATCCAACATTTGTGTCTTTGTTGTTCAATATAGTCAATAGCTGGTGTTACATCCAACATTTGTGTCTTTGTTGTACAATATAGTCAATAGTTGGTGTTACACCCAACATTTGATTCTTTGTTGTTCAATATAGTCAATAGTTGGTGTTACATCCAACATTTGTGTCTTTGTTGTTCAATGTAGTCAATAGTTGGTGTTACACCCAACATTTGTGTCTTTGTTGTTCAATATAGTCAATAGTTGGTGTTACATCCAACATTTGATTCTTTGTTGTTCAATATAGTCAGTAGCTGGTGTTACATCCAACATTTGATTCTTTGTTGTTTAATATAGTCAGTAGTTGGTGTTACACCCAACATTTGTGACTTTGTTGTTCAATATAGTCAGTAGTTGGTGTTACATCCAACATTTGATTCTTTGTTGTTCAATATAGTCAGTAGCTGGTGTTACATCCAATATTTGATTCTTTGTTGTTCAATATAGTCAATAGTTGGTGTTACATCCAACATTTGATTCTTTGTTGTTCTATATAGTCAATAGTTGGTGTTACATCCAACATTTGATTCTTTGTTGTTCTATATAGTCAATAGTTGGTGTTACATCCAACATTTGATTCTTTGTTGTTCTATATAGTCAATAGTTGGTGTTACATCCAACATTTGATTCTTTGTTGTTCTATATAGTCAATAGTTGGTGTTACACCCAACATTTGATTCTTTGTTGTTCAATATAGTCAATAGTTGGTGTTACACCCAACATTTGATTCTTTGTTGTTCAATATAGTCAATAGTTGGTGTTACACCCAACATTTGATTCTTTGTTGTTCAATATAGTCAATAGTTGGTGTTACACCCAACATTTGATTCTTTGTTGTTCAATATAGTCAATAGTTGGTGTTACATCCAACATTTGATTCTTTGTTGTTCAATATAGTCAATAGTTGGTGTTACATCCAACATTTGATTCTTTGTTGTTCAATATAGTCAATAGTTGGTGTTACATCCAACATTTCTCTCAAAGCCTCATTTCTAATCATATCTCTTCTAGTTTTGTTTGCAACTTTCCTTATACATCCAACATTTCTCTCAAAGCCTCATTTCTAATCATATCTCTTCTAGTTTTGTTTGCAACTTTCCTTATACATCCAACATTTCTCTCAAAGCCTCATTTCTAATCATATCTCTTCTAGTTTTGTTTGCAACTTTCCTTATACATCCAACATTTCTCTCAAAGCCTCATTTCTAATCATATCTCTTCTAGTTTTGTTTGCAACTTTCCTTATACATCCAACATTGCTCTCAAAGCCTCATTTCTAATCATATCTCTTCTAGTTTTGTTTGCAACTTTCCTTATACATCCAACATTTCTCTCAAAGCCTCATTTCTAATCATATCTCTTCTAGTTTTGTTTGCAACTTTCCTTATACAGTCAACTTGATTATTCGGGAGAGCATAAACTAACAGATAATTCACAAGACTTGTCAAAAACTTAACAATTAAAAATTTAAAAAAAAGATTCCTCCGCTTATAAATAGATTTATCAAACTGAAACAAATCTACGAACCTCACGCCTGACCACAGATGTAATTTTTCTAAAAATAAAATTGTTACATGTATACAAATATGACATGTCAAGTCAGTGATGTGACTACAGTGTGTTTCTGATATGCACATACATTTAAATATAATATTGCCTGCGATGTAAGTTCATGTGACTTGTTTGCCATGTGTTTTTGGATTAAGATTCGAGGGGACATCTCTCCTGCATTGCCGATATTTAAGACATTATTAAATAATGTTTGACAACTTTTTAAAACGTGTTGTGGTTATAATGTCGAAGACAATAATTTAGCTGGACGTGAAATTGTGTCATTTGAAACATGTCATCTCTCACATCATCGTTATGTCTCATTTTAAATGTCTAAAGCATCACACAGCTGTTTGTTATTATCCAAAAGTTGTATTTTAGTTCAAAACAAGGAGCAAATGGTGGGGTGTAATGTACACTCCTATAAGACTCCTATAAGCCTTGAGCAGTTCTCCTGTTTATTAATAGAAAGATCTCATTAACTCAGCCATACATTACCCATTACATTGTAACCAGCTTCTCATTAACTCAGCCATACATTACCCATTACATTGTAACCAGCTTCTCATTAACTCAGCCATACATTACCCATTACATCATAACCAGCTTCTCATTAATTCAGCCATACATTACCCATTACATTGTAACCAGCTTCTCATTAACTCAGCCATACATTACCCATTACATCGTAACCAGCTTCTCATTAATTCAGCCATACATTACCCATTACATTGTAACCAGCTTCTCATTAACTCAGCCATACATTACCCATTACATCGTAACCAGCTTCTCATTAACTCAGCTATACATTACCCATTACATCATAACCAGCTTCTCATTACTCAGCCATACATTACCCATTACGTTGAAGCAGGGAGGTAGCAGTGATTAAAGAGTGTACGATAAGATGGGAGTGAGGTAGTAGAAATCGAAGGGAGATAAGTAGGGCTGAGTAAAATAAAATCATGGGGTCCATGGGACAGTAGGGTTAAGAAGTAAAGAGTATGAACACATCGTGGATCACGGGAATTGTAAGATACAATGTAGGAACAAGGCAAAAATGTAAAATGGGGTATTTTGATTGGTTGAAGGGAGAAAAGGTTAGACAAAGGATAGGTTGGGAAGATCATTCGAGATTAACGATGGCTCAGTGTGAACGGTTGTGTGTTTTGTGTTGCAACCGGTGCCGTGAGCAGGTTTGGGTCAGTTCACCAAAAAGTGACAGAGTAAGTTAGTTGGTGTGTAGTCGCTGCTGAGAACAGACCTTATTCCAGGAGCAGTGATAAGTAGAAGTGTCTTAGAGTGGTTAATAAGATAGTTGTGAAAGTTAGCAGCACCAACCATTTAGTGAAAGTCAGTGAGAGAGTCTCACAACGTAGACTTCAGCAGAAGTGTGAAGTTAAAACGTAGTTGTGCATATTAGCAGCAATAAACAATTTAGTGACAATTCGTGAGTTAGTCTCACCAAAATAGGCTTCATTAGGTGCAGAGAGTTAGAAGGAAGTGGTGCAGTTTAGCAGCAACGACCATTCAAGTGACAGTAGGGGAGAGAAGTTCAAGAAGTCAAGCTTTGTGTAGGAGCATGACGTTATAGTGGGGTGTGCAGGCAGCGACACCAAGCAATGTAAGTGGCGCTGAGCGATACAAATTCGCAGAGTTCCCAAGAAGGGCTCGACTTGTTCACCTTTTGATGTTACTCATCCATGTTAGTCTTAGTCTGCCTCTGTCTCTTGCTTTGATGGTGCAGGTTGTCATAGGCTGACTTGTCCATCTTTTCATGTTACTCGTCCATGTTTGTCTTGGTCTGGCTCTGTCTCTTGCTTTAATAGTGCAGGTTGTCATAGGCTGACTTGTCCATCTTTTGATGTTACTCGTCCATGTTATTCTTGGTCTGCCTCTGTCTCTTGCTTTGATAGAGCAGGTTGTCATAGGCTGACTTGTCCATCTTTTGATGTTACTCGTCCATGTTAGTCTTAGTCTGCCTCTGTCTCTTGCTTTGATGGTGCAGGTTGTCATAGGCTGATTTGTCCATTTTTTCATATTACTCGTCCATGTGAGTCTTGGTCTGCCTCTGTCTCTTGTTTTTCTTTCCACTCAATTCTTCCTATTCTTCTATAAATCCACATTTCAAAGGCTTCAATTTTATGTTCTGTTTTCTTCTCTAATGTCCATGTTTCTGCTCGATACAGGAATATTGAAAAGATATAACCTTTTGCTATTTTGTTGTGTTTAAAAAAAACCCAGATTTAACCCACAAATATTGTAACAGTTTAACTTCTCTTCATTGATGATCATTCTTCATGCACTATAATAGAGAAAAGAGGAAGACCACATGACGGCTGGAAGCAGAGATGAAGATGATGGGGAAGACATGGAATGATCTTAAAAGAATGGCAAAATACAGAACGGCTTGGAAAGTGTTTGTTGAAGATCTATGTTCTACAGGGAGCTGAAAGTGTTTGTTGAAGACCTATGTTCTACAGGGAGCTGAAAGTGTTTGTTGAAGATCTATGTTCTACAGGGAGCTGAAAGTGTTTGTTGAAGACCTAAGCTCCACAGGGAGCTGAAAGTGTTTGTTGAAGACCTATGTTCTACAGGGAGCTGAAAGTGTTTGTTGAAGACCTATGTTCTACAGGGAGCTGAAAGTGTTTGTTGAAGACCTATGTTCTACAGGGAGCTGAAAGTGTTTGTTGAAGACCTAAGCTCCACAGGGAGCTGAAAGTGTTTGTTGAAGACCTAAGCTCCACAGAGAGCGGAAAGTGTTTGTTGAAGACCTAAGCTCCACAGAGACCTGAAAGTGCTTGTTGAAGACCTAAGCTCCACAGAGAGCGGAAAGTGTTTGTTGAAGACCTAAGCTCCACAGAGACCTGAAAGTGTTTGTTGAAGACCTAAGCTCCACAGAGACCTGAAAGTGTTTGTTGAAGACCTAAGCTCCACAGAGACCTGAAAGTGCTTGTTGAAGACCTAAGCTCCACAGAGAGCGGAAAGTGTTTGTTGAAGACCTAAGCTCCACAGAGACCTGAAAGTGTTTGTTGAAGACCTAAGCTCCACAGAGAGCTGAAAGTGTTTGTTGAAGACCTATGCTCCACAGAGAGCTGAAAGTGTTTGTTGAAGACCTATGCTCCACAGAGAGCTGAAAGTGTTTGTTGAACACCTATACTCCACAAGGAGCTGAAAGGTAGAAGAAGAATATGCGATACATCTCCCTTTTATTTCACCCTTTAGTTTCTTATCCCCCTTGATTTACTTATCCCGCTTCTTATCCCACCTTGATTTACTTATCCCGCTTCTTATCCCCCTTGATTTACTTATCCTGCTTCTTATCCCCCCTTGATTTACTTATCCCGCTTCTTATCCCACCTTGATTTACTTATCCCGCTTCTTATCCAGCCCCTTGATTTACTTATCCCGCTTCTTATCCCCCTTGATTTACTTATTCCGCTTCTTATCTCCCTTGATTTACTTGTCCCGCTTATCCTACATGTAGTAGAGTTTATATTTATTCCTTTATCCATTTGTGTTGTTCTCGTTTTTTTAAGAAGACCGCATTTAGGCCGAAACGCCAGTATTTTGTTGTGTTACTTTTTTTTGTAAAGTTGTCACCATACCTTGTAGGAGTGTACGTTACACTATGATAATTCCACTGGCACTAGATGTTGAGCAATTATGGATTTTAATTCGTTTGCAGTGATACCGGGGCCTTCTATAACTATAATGTTACATACCACCACGTTTTCCGTCTTTCGTTATGTTGAAAGCTCTGTTTCTGCACTTTTACGATATTCAGGACTCTGTTTTGTTGATGTTAATTTTCATGTTGTGTTGTGCGCCTGTGTTGTTAGGTCTAAGTTATTGATGTCTTTTCGGGTCATCATCACTGCACTCCGAACACATCCGCTCCTCAACAAGGCCTGCAGTGTCCAGCGACTGACGACTCCAGTTCTGTGTTGGTTGATAACTCTTCTTACACGGCCACTAAGTTTCTCGTTTCTGACTGTGCCCATCTTAACTCCCATTTCTTTCATCCGAAGGAGTGACGTGGACTCCTGGTTGTCGAAGTCCTGTGCCCTTCCCACATCTCGGAAGGCATTGATGATGTCTGCCTGATCCCTTGGTTGACCATCTTCAACGACAGCACAGCTAGCCAACATGTCCGCTCTTTCATTTCCCCGTACTCTCGCATGTCCAGGGACATAGAGAAAGGTGATCCTACGTATTTTTGACTTCCTTATGACTCCACCCATTGCCTGCGTACAGAGCCCGTCTCCACTTTTCTTATTAAGTTATTGAAGTGTTCATGTATAGGCGTTTTATGTATGGCGCCTTTTTTTTCCGTAAAGGTCAAGGTAAAGTACGAGACATGAATCAGCGTCTTAGCGCGCGAGTTTTCGTCCATATGTGCTCAGCCGCCTATCCAGAAATGTTCGGAGACTTTTGGATAGTGTCGCTTCAAGTATCGAAACTCACGATGCGAGGCGGCATTCCTCACCTTCCCAGAGTGATACCCATTTCTGCCAGCGTCTGGGTCGACCGCGGGGGTATTTTTTCCAACCACGAGTACAACTCACACTGCTTCCAGCGGGAATCGAACACGGGTTGTCCGAATGTCGGGTGGTTTTCCCAACTAGGCTACCAAGGCCCTCTTTTGTCCGTAGTCCTTAGCTTAGAGTTAGTGAGCTTGGTTTTACAAGCACGAGATCAAAGTAACGGGTCACGCTGAGCGCTTTTTTAAAAACAAGAAATCTCGACTCATGGAATTACCGTGCGCCGCGCCTACCGTCAGAAGGCAATGGCACACCAATAACGTATATGGCCCTTTTCGTCTTGTCAGACGGTCTAGTGGAGGCTATTGTGTATATGGCCCTTTTCGTCTTGTCAGACGGTCTAGTGGAGGCTATTGTGTATATGGCCCTTTTCGTCTTGTCAGACGGTCTAGTAGAGGCTATTGTGTATATGGCCCTTTTCGTCTTGCCAGACAGTCTAGTGGAGGCTATTGTGTATATGGCCCTTTTCGTCTTGCCAGACAGTCTAGTGGAGGCTATTGTGTATATGGCCCTTTTCGTCTTGTCAGACGGTCTAGTGGAGGCTATTGTGTATATGGCCCTTTTCGTCTTGTCAGACAGTCTAGTGGAGGCTATTGTGTATATGGCCCTTTTCGTCTTGTCAGACGGTCTAGTGGAGGCTATTGTGTATATGGCCCTTTTCGTCTTTCAGACGGTCTAGTAGAGGCTATTGTGTATATGGCCCTTTTCGTCTTGTCAGACGGTCTAGTGGAGGCTATTGTGTATATGGCCCTTTTCGTCTTGTCAGACGGTCTAGTGGAGGCTATTGTGTATTTGGCCCTTTTCGTCTTGTCAGACGGTCTAGTGGAGGCTATTGTGTATATGGCCCTTTTCGTCTTGTCAGACGGTCTAGTGGAGGCTATTGTGTATATGGCCCTTTTCGTCTTGTCAGACGGTCTAGTGGTGGCTATTGTGTATTTTTTTAGGTTGTGTTTTTGTCGAACAGCTTCTCTCGTGGCTAATTCTACCAATGTTTGACAAACACACACGGACACAGAATGAACAAGTCACGCCCACTGATCCACAGGGTTTTCCATCCTTTTTTCATGAGTCTTTTCTCTTCTAAGTTTTGCATTAAAAAAGAGTCCCCGTCACGCCAAGTGGCGTATAGGGAATATGGTGTTAGTGACCATAAATTATACAGACCTTCAGCACATGATTTTTGGGTAATGTGGTCGGTATTACGCCCGTGCAGCTTTACTTTCGCAGAAAAAATCCGATATCCATTTAAGGCTGGGTGATCCCGGAAGCCGTCGGTTGGGATGGAACCCTACCTCTTGTCCTTTGTAGTCCATTTCACTAACCACTGACCTATCGCGGCTAAGTTTTAGCTTAGCACAGTCTCAAATGATGTTTTACCATTCCTTATACATGCTGTCCATGATGTGCGATCACTTACCAATATACTGACGTGTAATGTCTACACAATTACAGAGCCAAACAAATGCTGGGGTAATAACGTTCCATGAAAGGATATGCTGGGTACAGTCAAAGAATTACAGAGCTGCGGTAAAGCTGGTAGCAAGGAGCAAGGGGTGGGGCGTAACGTACACTCCTACAAGGTATGGTGAGAGCTTTACAGAAAAGAAACAACAAAATACTGACGTTTCGGACTATATGCAGCCTTCTTCAGAAAACATAAACGGACAACGAAATAAAGATAAACTCTGTTACATCTAGGATGTGCTGGACAAGTAAGTCAAAGAGAGATACGAAGGAGGATAAAAAATAAGATAAAATAAATGGGGGATTACTACATATTAAGAGAATTAAAATGGATAATATATTAATAACATCATCATCAAGTGCCATCTCCGCAACGAAGGTTGGCTACCATGGAGCGCCATTCTGCTCTGTCTCTTGCTTTGATGATGCAGGTTGTCATAGGCTACTTGTCCATCTTTTGATGTTACTCGTTCATGTTAGTCTTGGTCTGCCTCTTTTACCTTATATTTTCTCCTCCAAGAATACTTTTATATATAATATATATATATATATATATATATAAAACAATATATAGTGAAGAAAAAAAAGTAAAGAGCCCTGTCACGTCAAGTGGCGTATGGGGAATATGGCGTTAGTGACCTTAATTTTTACAGACCTTCGGCACATGATTTTTTGGGGTAATGTGGTCGGTATTACGCCCGTGACAACAGGGAAAATTGAGGGACAAAGAGATAGAAGGAAGCAAAGAGAAAAGATACCAGACAGCTTAAGAGAATGACTTGACAGGTCAACAACAGAAATGATAAAAAACTGTCGAGATAGAAAGTTGTGGAGAGACATGATCACCTACACCAGCAGACCCGGTACTTGATGATGATTACGCCCGTGCCGCTTTACTTTCCCAGAAAAAAAAATCCGGTAGCTATCCATATGGCTGAGTGAACCTGGAAGCCGTCGAGCAGGATCTAACCCGACCTCTATAACAATATATAAACTAACAAATGTTACATTTGTTAAAAGTGATATGCTACACACTTTCATCATCATCATGTGCCATACCAGTTGGCGTAGGCGATCATGTCCTTCCACAATCTTCTACCTACAGTGCATCGTATCAGTTCTGTTGTTGACTGCTTTCCAAGCCATGACATCAAGCCATCTAGTTTCTTCTCTCTTTGTCGCCCGCGAACTCTCTTACCCTGTATTTTGCAAGTTGTAACCAAGTATTCCAACGTTCTTCTGCTCATGATGCACCCGAAAATGTTGATTGTTTCTTTCTAATGCTTTTTACAAGCTCCCTTTTTGTGTTGGCCTCTTTGAGAATGTCGTCGTTGGTCTTTTTAGCTGTCCAGGGAACTCTCAACATTCTTCTGAGAAGTCCCATCTCTGTGGCCTCTAATCGTCTTTTCATTTGTTTGCCTACTGTCCATGATTCGCTTCCAAAGGTCCGAATTGGTTCTATATAACACCGATGAACTCTCTTTCTCACTTCCATTGACATAGATTTCTTGTATAAGATATTTTAAAAACGCAATTGTGGCCTGAGCTTGTCTAATCACGGGTGTTCAATTTTCCCGTGGCCCTGCTCGTCCAGGATGAGAACCCCAGTCACGTGACTCCTGTCCTGTACTCCAACAAAATGGCCGGCGAGGAGAAGCCTTGCAGACGACAACTCCTGGATCGCCTTCAACCTCTCGCTAAACACAAATTTAATTAAATTCATCTTTTTGTTCAAATGTCTTAGATTGGTACTAGAATGGCACATTTTTTGTGGACGGTTCTATACATGGCTTTTGGATTCTGGATATTTAGCAGGTCTGGTCTGGTTTAATTTTTAATATAGTAATATAGAGACGTTCAAAGTGGGTGTTGTGGTTTGTCATTTTTATTTTGAATATATGAAAACGAAAGTTGGGATCAACAACATTCAACATGAACAGATTGAACATCACATGAAATATGATCATGCATTTCTTTTTATAAATTCATAATAGCAATCAATTTACATATAGTTAGTGTTCAGATGCAGGGAAACAAATTTGTATTAATTATTATTAGTTTAATTTTTAATTTTGGAGATGTATTTCAGTATTTGTATTTTGTATTTCAATTTCAAATCAGACTCAAATGATGTGTAAAATGTGTACTGTACACACATGTGCAGTTTAAGTTCGTAGGAACAGAGGAAGGACTGAGCGAACGCCGAATGTTTCCAAATAGAAACCTGGGTTAAACAAGGATGTATTTTATCGCTATTGTTATTTGGAGTTGTTATGGACTTCATAATGAAGAAATGCAGCACTGGTAGTAAAGGCGTCGAAGTGATACAAGGAGACCATTTGGAGGACCTCGACTTTCTTGATGACATTAGTCTCTACTAAGAGTCTCTATAAATGAGATCCTCTGTCTGCCATCACGGAGTGGGGACCACTAACTCAACTGGCACTACTGTCGGCTGCTACAGAGAGCATAGAGAATTGCTTCGCAGAAGGCGGCTCAACCATGAGACTAAGAAACAGCCAAGAACTAGCAGCAAATCGTCGATCGTGGAGAAGTATGACTTCTGCTCTATGTACTGTCTTCAGCTTGAGAGGAAAATGAAATGAGACTTGCAGCTGTTGAGGCTGGCACTGCTGCCAAAAAGTGAAGAACTCACAGTACATAGATGGTTCGTTCAGATTGTCTGGAAGTATTTATTTCTTAAATTGAAATTAATAGGGACCAAGAAGCAAGAGGAGCATTTGTTGCACTGGGAAACATATGGAAGCCCAAAGAAATTAAGTTAAATACAAAGATAAAAATGTTCAACTCCAATGTTAAGTCGGTCCTATTATATGGTTGTGAAACATGGAGAACAACAAAATTAACAATCATGAAGATACAGACTTTCATTAATGGATGCTTACGCAGAATAAAAGGATGGAAATGGCAGGACAAATCACTAACATAGAATTATGGAAATGTACCAGTCAAATACCAGTGAATAAAGAGATAAAGCGAAGACAATGGCGCTGGATAGGACACACACTACGGAAGCCAACTGAGAGTATTACACAACAGGCCCTTTTTTTGGAATCCCCAGGGGAAAAGACAAAGAGGAAGACCAAGGAATTCTTGGAGAAGACAGGTAGAAGCAGAGATGAAGATGATGGGGAAGACATGGAATGATCTTAGAAGAATGGCAAGAAACAGAACGACTTGAAAAGTGTTTGTTGAAGACCTATGCTCCACATGGAGCTGAAAGTGTTTGTTGAAGACCTATGCTCTACAGGGAGCTGAAAGATAGAAGAAGAAAAAGAATAGGGGCCAAGACACCCACCCAGTAACTGAGCTGAGTGCAGTCAGTGACCCACAGGATTGGAGGAATTGTAGGACTGGAGAATAAAGGCTGCTTGCCCAGTGCAGTCACCACAACATGTTTCAGCTCTGAATTTCTATTTCAATCTTGGTAGAAAATATGTTTGACCCTACTGGGATTTGAACCAGCGTTCTCCTGGTTTGGAGTCTGACGAGATACCGATTCGGCTGCCCGTTCTCCGTGACGGAGTAAAGATATAAAATAAACGTGAAGGTAATTTTTCCACAGAGTTCTGGCTTATGTTATCCAATGGCTGCTAAAGAGGTATTTGGACATAACTCTGAGGTTTGGGAAGGTAGGACTGCTCAGCTTTGGAAAGGTTCAGATGAGCTTACACGAGAGTGTCTCAGTGGTGAGTGTATGCAATCTTTGTTGGTGGACTTTTTAATTCTTGGTGGACTTTTGTTTCAGTGTTGATTCTTTGTTGGTGGACTTTTGTCTCAGTGTTGATTCTTTGTTGGTGGACTTTTGTTTCAGTGTTGATTCTTTGTTGGTGGACTTTTGTCTCAGTGTTTATTCTTTGTTGGTGGACTTTTGTTTCAGTGTTGATTCTTTGTTGGTGGACTTTTGTTTCAGTGTTGAGTGTTGATTCTTTGTTGGTGGACTTTTAAATTCTTGGTGGACTTTTGTTTCCGTGTTGATTCTTTGTTGGTGGACTTTTGTATCAGTATTGAAGGTTGATTCTTTGTTGGTGGACTTTTATCTCAGTATTGAAGGTTGATTGTGTGTTTGTGGACTTTTGTCTTAGTGTTGAGTGTTGATTCTTTGTTGGTGGAGCTTTGTCTCAGTATTGAGTGTTGATTCTTTGTTGGTGGAGTTTTGTCTCAGTATTGAGTGTTGATTCTTTGTTGGTGGACTTTTGTCTCAGTGTTGAGTGTTGATTCTTTGTTGGTGGAGTTTTGTCTCAGTATTGAGTGTTGATTCTTTGTTGGTGGACTTTTGTCTCAGTGTTGAGTGTTGATTCTTTGTTGGTGGAGTTTTGTCTCAGTATTGAGTGTTGATTCTTTGTTGGTGGACTTTTGTCTCAGTGTTGAGTGTTGATTCTTTGTTGGTGGAGTTTTGTCTCAGTGTTGAGTGTTGATTCTTTGTTGGTGGAGTTTTGTCTCAGCATTGAGTGTTGATTCTTTGTTGGTGGACTTTTGTCTCAGTATTGAGTGTTGATTCTTTGTTGGTGGAGGTTTGTCTCAGTGCTGATTCTTTGTTGGTGGAGTTTTGTCTCAGTATTGAGTGTTGATTCTTTGTGGTGGACTTTTGTCTCAGTGTTGAATCTTTGTTGGTGGACTTTATTTATGTCCCATTGTTGAGTGTTGATTGGTAGACTCTTTAATTGTTGGTGGAATTTGTTTTGTGGCTTTAGTTTGAAGAAAGTGATGATTTTTGTATGAATGGGGAGGTGGAGGATTTTATTGTGAAGAAAAATGATTTTTGAAGAGAGAGATGATTTTTGAAGAGAGAGATGATTTTTGAAGAGAGAGATGATTTTTGTATGGATGGGGAGGTGAAGGATTTTAGTGTGAAGAAAAATGATTTTTGAAGAGAGAGATGATTTTTGAAGAAAGTGATGATTTTTGTATGGATGGGGAGGTGGAGGATTTTAGTGTGAAGAAAAATGATTTTTGAAGAGAGAGATGATTTTTGAAGAAAGTGATGATTTTTGTATGGATGGGGAAGTGGAGGATTTTAGTGTGAAGAAAAATGATTTTTGAAGAGAGAGATGATTTTTGAAGAAAGATGAATTTTGAAAAAAGAATACTTTTGCCTGATTTAATTGATGATGGTTTCTGCTACAAATATGTCAATTATTTCAGGAATTGGAAAAGATTTGGCTGTCTAGCTCTTTTGTTAACCCAGATGTCAGGTAATTATACTTACCTTCTTAACTACTCTTTAGGTGCTTTTGGAAGTAGCAATTTGATAATGACTACTTTTGTAGGTCAGTAAAGCTAAACAAAAGTTATGACCTTCAGAAGTAATAATTGTAGACCATTATTTCGTAATAAGTAGGTGGCCTTGGTAGCCTGGTTGGGAAAACCACTGACGTTCGGACAACTCATGGTTGCGAAAAAAATGCCCCATGTGGTCAACCCAGCCGCTGGCAGAAATGGGTACCAGGTTATTACTCTGGGAAGGTGAGGAATGCCACCTCTCATCGGAGTTTGAATGCTCGAAGTGACACTATCCAGAAGTCTCTGAACATTTCTGGATAGACAGCCGAGCACAAATGGGTGAATACTCGCGTGCTAAGAAGCTGATTCTAGTCTCGTACATTTACCTTTACTTGGTAATAAGTAATTTAAATAATGAATGAGTACCAAAAGGTAAGGCAGTCTCCTCTTCTACCTTTTCAGCTCCCTGTGGAGCATAGGTCTTCAACAAACACATTCAGCTCCCTGTTGAGCATAATAGGTCTTCAACAAACACTTTCAGCTCCCTCTGGAGCATAGGTCTTCAACAAACACATTCTGTTCCCTGTGGAGCATAGGTCTTCAACAAACACTTTCAGCTCCCTGTGGAGCATAGGTCTTCAACAAACACTTTCAAAGCCGTTCTGTTTCTTGCCATTCTTTTAAGATCATTCAATGTCTTCCCCAACATCTTCATCTCTTCTTCCGTCTTCTCCAAGAATATTTTGATCTTCTTCTTTGTCTCCTTGTCTGGTGATTCCAAAAAAGGTGTAATTGTCTTGTAATACTCTCAGTTGGCTTCCCCTGTGTGTGTCCTATCCAGCACCATCATCTTTATATCGTGTCTTTGTCCACTGGTATATAACTGGTACTTTTCCATAATTCTATGTCAGCGATTTTGTCTTGCCATCTCCATCCTTTTATTCTGCAAAAGAAGCCAATAATGGTCTTTATCTTTGTGGTTATACTTTTTTTTGTTCTCTTTGCTTCATAGCTATAGCGTCAGTCTCATAGGACTGTTATAACATTGGAGTTGAACATTTATAATTTCATATTTAATCTAATTTGTTTAATTTCCATGCTTCCTAGTGCAATGAAAAGCAAGAGCATCTTGGCCCACTAATATTCTATAATATCTTCTTTTCATAATCTTTTGATCTGGGTCTGTCATAACGGTATGGATCACATCCACCAATTAACCTAATATCTGAATCTTATTTAAATTATTTTTTGCCAATCCGTTCCAATTTATATTGAAATTATTTCTTTCCAACACACTGCCATCCCATCCCGCCTTGTAAACCGCAACCTGTGTTTACACCAGTCTTCCATGATACCAAATTCTTCCCCTTATTACCTGATAGCACGGCAGACTTTGTTTGCTCATGTGTTCATGCCCTAGTATACATTGCTCCATCTCAGCCGATACCAGTTTAATGTTATCACTTCTGACTCCTATCAGACCTCTCATCTAATCATGTGATTGATTTCCCCCTCTCATGTCTCATCGCATCTGCGTTACTTTACATTACACAGTGTGTGCTTCTACTTTACATTACACAGTGTGTGCTTCTACTTTACATTACACAGTGTGTGCTTCTACTTTACATTACACAGTGTGTGCTTCTACTTTACATTACACAGGGTATGCTTCTACTTTACATTACACAGTGTGTGCTTCTGGATTGTCTCGGCTAAGTCTCATATTAAGTTACAAATTTATTTTAGCTTGCTATTTAGTTATTGAATTATTTGCGGGTCATCATCATTGCACTCCAAACATGTCCATAGGGGCTCAAATCCCCTCATTAAGTCTCGCAGTGTCCAGCGACTGACGACTCCGAATCAGCATACTAATTTTATATATATTACCAATTTTTATTCTTTTAATATATAGTACTTCTCCATTTTTATTTTATCTTTTCATTTCTTATCCCTCTACTTGTCTCCCCTTGATTTACTTGTCCCACTCATCCTGGATGTAGTAGAATTTATCTTTGTTTAGTTGTCTGTTTGTGTTGTTCTCATTTTCTGAAGCAATGTGTATGTGGGCCCAAACGTCACTATTTTGTTGTATTCCTTTTTTGTAAAGTTGCCACCATACTTTGTGGGGGTGTATGTTAATACCACTTGCTCCTTAATACCTGGAATCCTTTGATATCATATTCTGATTACCATATATAATTCTGTAGAAATGTGGTTTTACAGAAGAATGTTGAGAATACCATGGACAGCTAAGAAGAGCAATGAAAATGTTCTGGAAGAGGCCAAAGCTAAAAGAGCTAATTTCCAATATTAGGAAAAAAACAATCATCATTTTTTGGCCATGTAATGAGAAGAGAACAACTGGAATATATTTGACAACTGGAAAAATTGAGGGACGAAGAGATAGAGGGAAGCAAAGAGAAAAAATATCAGACAGCTTAAGAGAATGGCTTGGCAGAAGGTCAACAACAGAAACAACTGTCAAGATCGAAAGTTGTGGAGAGACATAATCACCTATGCCAGCAGGTCCGGTATTTGATGATGATGATGATATATAATCCGTAGCCTCATTGTTTCATGTTTTCTTTCCTGCACAGAAAGCCGATTGTTTTATGCATTGAAGACATCCGAGTACAGGCAGATGTCAGTAGCTACAGAGAGGGACAAACAGACCAGGTCAGACCAGTGCAACAACGACGACAGCCTCTCACACAACTGATCAACAAAATACTCTTATTTGGCTCTGTGAGTTTGTTCAATGAATATTTTTGCTGTGTTCTGTGAGTTTGTTCAATGAATATTTTTGCTGTGTTCTGTGAGTTAGTTCAATGAATATTTTTGCTGTGTTCTGTGAGTTTTGTTAAATGAATATTTTTGCTGTGTTCTGTGAGTTTGTTCAATGAATATTTTTGCTGTGTTCTGTGAGTTTTGTTAAATGAATATTTTTGCTGTGTTCTGTGAGTTTGTTCAATGAATATTTTTGCTGTGTTCTGTGAGTTTGTTCAATGAATATTTTTGCTGTGTTCTGTGAGTTTTGTTAAATGAATATTTTTGCTGTGTTCTGTGAGTTTGTTCAATGAATATTTTTGCTGTGTTCTGTGAGTTTGTTCAATGAATATTTTGCTGTGTTCTGTGAGTTAGTTCAATGAATATTTTTGCTGTGTTCTGTGAGTTAGTTCAATGAATACTTTTGCTGTGTTCTGTGAGTTTGTTCAATTAATATTTTTTCTGTGTTCTGTGAGTTTTGTTAAATGAATATTTTTGCTATGTTCTGTGAGTTTGTTCAATGAATATTTTTGTTGTGTTCTGTGAGTTAGTTCAATGAATATTTTTGCTGTGTTCTGTGAGTTAGTTCAATGAATATTTTTTCTGTGTTCTGTGAGTTAGTTCAATGAATATTTTTTCGTGTTCTGTGAGTTAGTTCAATTATTACTGCTGGTGTGTTGACTTCTCTTACTTTCCTTCCTCATTTTCCTTTCAGTGTTAATGGGAGATATAATATGCAGTCTTGTGTTCTTCTGTTTTCCTCTTCTACTATGTTTACTAGTGTTTCTAATATTCCATCAATCGATCATTTTCGTGGTTGGCCCTTGGGTCTGGTGTTCTGGTGTTTATCGAAGGCTCATTGTGTTGTGTTTTTATCTTTCTGCCTTGTCACGTGGCCAAACCATTTTATCTCTTGTTTCTTTATATATTCTATGGCGGGGACTATTCCTAGCTATTTTCTCAGTTCTTCATTTCTGATCTTATCTCTCAGACTGTTTCCTGTCATTCGTCTAACACATTTTATCTCAGTAGAGGTTATTTTTCTTATTGTTCTTGCATCTAGGGTTCAGGTCTGACATTGGTAGCACAACGTTGGGATGATTGTATTGTAGAGTGCCCGTTTTGCCTCTAGAGTTATTTCCTTGTTGGACAATTGTGGTGATAGAGTGTTCTTGTAGGTTTTCTAGTTTTCCATGTAGTAGTGCCTGATTGCCTGCAAATAGAAGATTGCTGATCTCCTATGTCTCCGATGGGTTGTCTAACTTGCGTATATAATCCATGTAAGTAATAAACATTAGGGGAGGTATTACGTACCCCATTTGTGTTCTGTTTATTAAATTCTGTTGTTGTGTTCTGTTTATTAAATTCTGTTGTTGTGTTCTGTTTGTTAAATTAATACTGTTGTTGTGTTCTGTTTGTTAAATTCTGTTGTTGTGTTCTGTTTATTAAATTAGTACTGTTGTTATGTTCTGTTTATTAAATTAATTCTGTTGTTGTGTTCTGTTTTTTAAATTAATACTGTTGTTATGTTCTGTTTGTTAAATTCTGTTGTTGTGTTCTGTTTATTAAATTAATTCTTTTGTTGTGTTCTGTTTATTAAATTAATACTTTTGATGTGTTCTGTTTGTTAAATTCTGTTGTTGTGTTCTGTTTGTTAAACACTATTGTTGCGTTCTCTTTATTACATTAATATTGTTGCTCCATTCTGTGAGTTTGTTATACAGATACCTTCAGTGTAAGAACACAGCAGGGTGCCATCATTTAGATTTGCTAATGATTGTGCTGCAAGTGCAGTTCCAACCTGAAGTGAGGAAATCCTGCAACAACAACGTACTGCAAACTTTACTTACTTCATTTGAGGGGACTGGGTGGTCTAGAGGTTAGATGTCAGCTTCTAGATAAGAAACTCCCAGCTTCGATTCCCGTCCACTGGTGGTGGTGGACAATTAAAAACAACAATCAAATCCATGGCTTTACCATCCCCTAGTCACTATCCCTAGATAGTGGTTTATTGAGGTTGACAGAATTCCTTAATCATGTGTTCCTCATGGCTGTGTTTTGTCCCCTGACCAGTATGGAGGCCTTCGTGTCAATAACATGACGGTGATGCTGTTGAAAGCCGTGGTCCCAGACTGCCTAATTCACTTCTCTAGCCCGGAGATCTCAGTGGACATCAGTGCTGCTTCTGACAGGTCAGTACTTTGATGTGTTCTCATATTCCGTAGCAGTGTATTAGCCCTAGATTACAATACTTATCTGTAACCTTGTAATGAGAGGGCTTGCTTTGTTATTATCTCTCCTCATCACATGTCCAACATATGACCATCATAAAGGGGAATACTAGAAAGAATAAGAAGAACTATATTGTTGAGCCGTGATAGCTCAGTGGTTAGTGAACTAGACTACAAGGGACAAGAGGTAGGGTTCGATCCCAGGTTCACCCAGCCTTTAATGGGCACCGGATTTTTTTTGGGGGAAAGTAAAGCGGCACGGGCGTAATACCAATCACATTACCCCAAAAATCATGTGCCGAAGGTCTGTAAAATTTATGGTCACTAACACCATATTCCCTATACGCCACTTGGCGTGATGGGGGTACTTAACTTTTTTTTTTTTTTTTTTATATTGTTGAAATGAATTCTTTCATGCTGATAAGCTAGAAAACAAATAATTTTATCATATTTCATGACAGGAAAGGGTTATGGAGATAGACCCATCTCTTGTTCCCTAGCTCACTAATAATACTGACCTGTTTGTTTTCATCAGGTTTGCCCAAATCAGGTGTGTATGGGTGGTAGGAGAGAAAAAGAGTTCATCAGTGATATATAGAACCAATTCTGACAGAACAGAGTTAATGACTGACAGATCAATCTTTAGGCTATAATAGCATCACTGCAGGCCGGACATTTCCATATCTGCTCAGCCCCTCTTCTAACAACCAACAGAGTGATCATTTGATTGCTCATACTGTTCTAGTGAGTGTTTTGCTTTGTTAAAAAAAAGGCACGCAGCTATGTGCATTCCACCAACTGAAAATCATAACTAACTTAATGGTAGACCAACTAAAAGAAGTTTTAAAATAAAAAAAACCCATTATGCTACATATTGACATATAGAGAATATGGTTATAGTTATGGAAGGCCCCGGTATCACTGCAAATGAGTTAAAATCCATAATTTCTCAACTGCCAGTGCCAATGGAATCATCTGAATCAATAACTCATCTCCCAAACAAAGAAAGGTAGCTGCAGTCCCCATCATAGCAGTCTCAGCACACGCCAAAAGACATAAGGCAAAACTGTACAGAAAGTGAACACAGCCATCTGTTCCCCATCATATGATATCATCATTCATCATAAGCAATTGGAATATCGAAACACGATCAAAACAGATGAGACACACAGATCCAGCAGCAAGCCAGACTTGGAGTATGAGGAAACTGCAACCAGGAACTTTTCAGACACAGCCTTTAACAGAGAATATGGTATTAGTGGGAGCTGTGATAGCTCAGTGGTTAATGAACTGGACTACAAAGGACAAGGGGTAGGGTTCGATCCCGACTGACGGCTTCTGGGTTCACCCAGCCTTTAATGGCTATCGGATTTTTTTCTGGGAAAGTAGAGTGGCACGGGCGTAATAATGACCACATTACCCCAAAAATCATGTGCTGAAGGTCTGTAAAATTTATGGTCACTAACACCATATTCCCTATACGCCACTTGGCGTGACAGGGGTACTTTACTTTTTTTTTTTTATGGTATTAGTGTCCCCCATTTTTTTTTACAGAGATAATTTGAGACATTATTTTTGGTATTATGGTCATGGGTATTATCCCCAATGTATATTCATTATTCTTTCCAACATTGTGCTACCACTGCCCAACATGGACACTAAACATAAAAGAAAACTAGTCATCACAGGGATATGTCTGAGAAAAACGATTGGAGTGACCAGAAAAGATAGATTCAGTAACGATATAAGAGAAAGAGTAGGCATTGAACCAATCCTAAGCTACATACAGAAACAACAAATAAACTGGTCTGTCCGTCTAGAAAGAGTGCTGTGTGATTACTTACTGTACAAAGCTTATATCAAAAAGAGAAGGGAGAAGAGCAAGAGGTAGAGCAAGATGGACAGACATCATCAAAGAAATGCTACAACAACAACAATTAATGATGCCGCCAAAAGGGCAAGAACCAGAAGTAAACAACTGACAAAGAGACCAACCATAAACAATCTCCCTGCCAAGTAAACAACTGACAAAGATACCAACCATAAACGACATCCCTGCCAAGTAAACAACTGACAAAGAGACCAACCATAAACGACATCCCTGCCAAGTAAACAACTGACAAAGAGACCAACCATAAACAATCTCCCTACCAAGTAAACAACTGACAAAGAGACCAACCATAAACAATCTCCCTGTCAAGTAAACAACTGACAAAGAGACCAACCATAAACAATCTCCCTGCCAAGTAAACAACTGACAAAGAGACCAACCATAAACAATCTCCCTGCCAAGTAAACAACTGACAAAGAGACCAACCATAAACAATCTCCCTGCCAAGTAAACAACTGACAAAGAGACCAACCATAAACAATCTCCCTGCCAAGTAAACAACTGACAAAGAGACCAACCATAAACAATCTCCCTGCCAAGTAAACAACTGACAAAGAGACCAACCATAAACAATCTCCCTGCCAAGTAAACAACTGACAAAGAGACCAACCATAAACAATCTCCCTGCCAAGTAAACAACTGACAAAGAGACCAACCATAAACAATCTCCCTGCCAAGTAAACAACTGACAAAGAGACCAACCATAAACAATCTCCCTGCCAAGTAAACAACTGACAAAGAGACCAACCATAAACAATCTCCCTGTCAAGTAAACAACTGACAAAGAGACCAACCATAAACAATCTCCCTACCAAACAAACAACTGACAAATAGACCAACCATAAACAATCTCCCTGCCTAGTAAACAACTGACAAAGAGACCAACCATAAACAATCTCCCTGCCAAGTAAACAACTGACAAAGAGACCAACCATAAACAATCTCCCTACCAAGTAAACAACTGACAAAGATACCAACCATAAAAAATCTCCCTGCCTAGTAAACAACTGACAAATAGACCAACCATAAACAATCTCCCTGCCTAGTAAACAACTGACAAAAAGACCAACCATAAACAATCTCCCTGTCAAGTAAACAACTGACAAAGAGACCAACCATAAACAATCTCCCTGCCTAGTAAACAACTGACAAAAAGACCAACCATAAACAATCTCCCTGTCAAGTAAACAACTGATAAAGAGACCAACCATAAACAATCTCCCTGCCTAGTAAACAATTGACAAAGAGACCAACCATAAATGATCTCCCTGCCAAGTAAACAACTGACAAAGAGACCAACCATAAATGATCTCCCTGCCAAGTAAACAACTGACAAAGAGACCAACCATAAATGATCTCCCTGCCAAGTAAACAACTGACAAAGAGACCAACCATAAATGATCTCCCTGCCTAGTAAACAACTGACAAAGAGACCAACCATAAACAATCTCCCTGCCAAGTAAACAACTGACAAAGAGACCAACCATAAACAATCTCCCTGCCAAGTAAACAACTGACAAACAGACCAACTATAAACAATCTCCCTGCCAAGTAAACAACTGACATAGATACCAACCATAAACAATCTCCCTGCCAAGTAAACAACTGACAAAGAGACCAACCATAAACAATCTCCCTACCAAGTAAACAACTGACAAACAGACCAACCATAAACAATCTCCCTACCAAGTAAACAACTGACAAAGAGACCAACCATAAACAATCTCCCTACCAAGTAAACAACTGACAAACAGACCAACTATAAACAATCTCCCTGCCAAGTAAACAACTGACAAACAGACCAACTATAAACAATTTCCCTGTCAAGTAAACAACTGACAGAGAGACCAACTATAAACAATCTCCCTGCCTAGTAAACAACTGACAAACAGACCAACTATAAACAATCTCCCTGCCAAGTAAACAACTGACAAAGATACCAACCATAAACAATCTCCCTACCAAGTAAACAACTGACAAAGATACCAACCATAAACAATCTCCCTACCAAGTAAACAACTGACAAAGAGACCAACCATAAACAATCTCCCTACCAAGTAAACAACTGACAAACAGACCAACCATAAACAATCTCCCTACCAAGTAAACAACTGACAAAGAGACCAACCATAAACAATCTCTCTACCAAGTAAACAACTGACAAAGATACCAACCATAAACAATCTCCCTGCCTAGTAAACAATTGACAAAGAGACCAACCATAAACAATCTACCTGCCAAGTAAACAACTGACAAAGAGACCAACCATAAACAATCTCTCTACCAAGTAAACAACTGACAAACAGACCAACCATAAACAATCTACCTGCCAAGTAAACAACTGACAAAGAGACCAACCAAAAACAATATCCCTGCCAAGTAAACAACTGACAAAGAGACCAACCATAAACAATCTCCCTGCCAAGTAAACAACTGACAAAGAGACCAACCATAAACAATATCCCTGCCAAGTAAACAACTGACAAAGAGACCAACCATAAACAATATCCCTGCCTAGTAAACAACTGACAAATAGACCAACCATAAACAATCTCCCTGTCAAGTAAACAACTGACAAAGAGACCAACCATAAACAATCTCCCTGCCAAGTAAACAACTGACAAAGAGACCAACCATAAACAATCTCCCTGCCTAGTAAACAACTGACAAAGAGACCAACCATAAACAATCTCCCTGCCAAGTAAACAACTGACAAAGAGACCAACCATAAACAATCTCCCTGCCAAGTAAACAACTGACAAAGAGACCAACCATAAACAATCTCCCTGTCAAGTAAACAACTGACAAAGAGACCAACCATAAACAATCTCCCTGCCTAGTAAACAACTGACAAAGAGACCAACCATAAACAATCTCCCTGCCAAGTAAACAACTGACAAAGAGACCAACCATAAATGATCTCCCTGTCAAGTAAACAACTGACAAACAGACCAACCATAAACGACATCCCTGCCAAGTAAACAACTGACAAAGAGACCAACCATAAACAATCTCCCTGTCAAGTAAACAACTGACAAAGAGACCAACCATAAACAATCTCCCTGTCAAGTAAACAACTGACAAAGAGACCAACCATAAACAATCTCCCTGTCAAGTAAACAACTGATAAAGAGACCAACCATAAACAATCTCCCTGCCTAGTAAACAATTGACAAAGAGACCAACCATAAATGATCTCCCTGCCAAGTAAACAACTGACAAAGAGACCAACCATAAATGATCTCCCTGCCAAGTAAACAACTGACAAAGAGACCAACCATAAATGATCTCCCTGCCAAGTAAACAACTGACAAAGAGACCAACCATAAATGATCTCCCTGCCTAGTAAACAACTGACAAAGAGACCAACCATAAACAATCTCCCTGCCAAGTAAACAACTGACAAAGAGACCAACCATAAACAATCTCCCTGCCAAGTAAACAACTGACAAACAGACCAACTATAAACAATCTCCCTGCCAAGTAAACAACTGACAAAGATACCAACCATAAACAATCTCCCTGCCAAGTAAACAACTGACAAAGAGACCAACCATAAACAATCTCCCTACCAAGTAAACAACTGACAAACAGACCAACCATAAACAATCTCCCTACCAAGTAAACAACTGACAAAGAGACCAACCATAAACAATCTCCCTACCAAGTAAACAACTGACAAACAGACCAACTATAAACAATCTCCCTGCCAAGTAAACAACTGACAAACAGACCAACTATAAACAATTTCCCTGTCAAGTAAACAACTGACAGAGAGACCAACTATAAACAATCTCCCTGCCTAGTAAACAACTGACAAACAGACCAACTATAAACAATCTCCCTGCCAAGTAAACAACTGACAAAGATACCAACCATAAACAATCTCCCTACCAAGTAAACAACTGACAAAGATACCAACCATAAACAATCTCCCTACCAAGTAAACAACTGACAAAGAGACCAACCATAAACAATCTCCCTACCAAGTAAACAACTGACAAACAGACCAACCATAAACAATCTCCCTACCAAGTAAACAACTGACAAAGAGACCAACCATAAACAATCTCTCTACCAAGTAAACAACTGACAAAGATACCAACCATAAACAATCTCCCTGCCTAGTAAACAATTGACAAAGAGACCAACCATAAACAATCTACCTGCCAAGTAAACAACTGACAAAGAGACCAACCATAAACAATCTCTCTACCAAGTAAACAACTGACAAACAGACCAACCATAAACAATCTACCTGCCAAGTAAACAACTGACAAAGAGACCAACCAAAAACAATATCCCTGCCAAGTAAACAACTGACAAAGAGACCAACCATAAACAATCTCCCTGCCAAGTAAACAACTGACAAAGAGACCAACCATAAACAATATCCCTGCCAAGTAAACAACTGACAAAGAGACCAACCATAAACAATATCCCTGCCTAGTAAACAACTGACAAATAGACCAACCATAAACAATCTCCCTGTCAAGTAAACAACTGACAAAGAGACCAACCATAAACAATCTCCCTGCCAAGTAAACAACTGACAAAGAGACCAACCATAAACAATCTCCCTGCCTAGTAAACAACTGACAAAGAGACCAACCATAAACAATCTCCCTGCCAAGTAAACAACTGACAAAGAGACCAACCATAAACAATCTCCCTGCCAAGTAAACAACTGACAAAGAGACCAACCATAAACAATCTCCCTGTCAAGTAAACAACTGACAAAGAGACCAACCATAAACAATCTCCCTGCCTAGTAAACAACTGACAAAGAGACCAACCATAAACAATCTCCCTGCCAAGTAAACAACTGACAAAGAGACCAACCATAAATGATCTCCCTGTCAAGTAAACAACTGACAAACAGACCAACCATAAACGACATCCCTGCCAAGTAAACAACTGACAAAGAGACCAACCATAAACAATCTCCCTGTCAAGTAAACAACTGACAAAGAGACCAACCATAAACAATCTCCCTGTCAAGTAAACAACTGACAAAGAGACCAACCATAAATGATCTCCCTGTCAAGTAAACAACTGACAAATAGACCAACCATAAATGATCTCCCTGCCTAGTAAACAACTGACAAAGAGACCAACCATAAACAATATCCCTACCTAGTAAACAACTGACAAAGAGACCAACCATAAACAATATCCCTACCTAGTAAACAACTGACAAAGAGACCAACCATAAATGATCTCCCTACCAAGTAAACAACTGACAAAGAGACCAACCATAAACAATATCCCTACCTAGTAAACAACTGACAAAGAGACCAACCATAAACAATATCCCTACCTAGTAAACAACTGACAAAGAGACCAACCATAAACAATCTCCCTGTCAAGTAAACAACTGACAAACAGACCAACCATAAATGATCTCCCTGCCTAGTAAACAACTGACAAAGAGACCAACCATAAACAATATCCCTACCTAGTAAACAACTGACAAAGAGACCAACCATAAACAATATCCCTACCTAGTAAACAACTGACAAAGAGACCAACCATAAATGATCTCCCTACCAAGTAAACAACTGACAAAGAGACCAACCATAAACAATATCCCTACCTAGTAAACAACTGACAAAGAGACCAACCATAAACAATATCCCTACCTAGTAAACAACTGACAAAGAGACCAACCATAAACAATCTCCCTGCCAAGTAAACAACTGGCAAACAAATGAACCAACCTTCTCATAATCTTGTGTTTCCCCAACAGATATGAAGTTTGTGTTAACGTGAACAACTTTAGCTGCAAGGCCTTGAGAAGCTCTGAGGTGAGCCCTTTTCTTCTTGTCATGTGACCATTAAACCATAAAAGTAAATAACAGTACGGGTTCTCTCCACAACAAAAGACATCACCATAAAAGTAAATAACAGTACGGGTTCTCTCCACAACAAAAGACATCACCATAAAAGTAAATAACAGTACGGGTTCTCTCCACAACAAAAGACATCACCATAAAAGTAAATAACAGTACGGGTTCTCTCCACAACAAAAGACATAAAAGTAAATCGGGGGTTTCACAGGAGCAGTCTTCTATATAGTTTTCACCTTCATTTTACAATGGACAACTCCTTAATAGTGAAATCCCCTCCTTAGCACGTTCCCCAGTACGAAGTACGCCTGTCACAAACAAGCAAAAGCAAATGTAGATAACTTCATCTCAGGTGCACAAGCTCTGTAGGCCCTGAACTCCCTTAGTCGTCTTTTATGACATGCATGACAGGTGATATTGGCTGTATTCTTTTCTCCCTGGTAGCCGCATGTCTTTGATATTATCTTCCCATCTCTTTCTCTGACCACTCCTCCTCTCACAGAACCTTGCAGTATAGTCTTTGATTAGCCAGATAGAGATATGTGACCAAACCATTTCATTGCTTTTCTTCACAAAAGTCAAAAGATCACCATGTACTCCGATTGCTTGTTGTATCCTTTTGTGAACTTTTCCATTAGTGATATGATCTAAGTAAGAGATGTCCAAAACCTTACGATAACATTTGTGATATAATCTAAGTAAGAGATGTCCAAAACCTTACGATGACATTTGTGATATGATCTAAGTAAGAGGTGTCCAAAGATCTAAGTAAGAGGTGTGCTGGAAAACAACAAGAGATATAGAAACAAAGTTGAACGCATTCGAAAATAAATGTCTAAGGAAAATACTTGGTATAGCATGGAACGAATTCAAAACAAACGAGGAAATTAGAGAAATCGCCAATCAACCACTAATATCTTCAGTAATAAAGAAAAGACGATGGTCATACGTTGGACATGTGATGAGAAGAGATAATAATCGAATAGCAAAGCAAGCCCTCATATGGGAAACAACAGGTAAAAGAAAAAGAGGAAGACCCAGGGAGACACTGAGAAGAACATTGATGAGAGAGGCAAGAGCAGCAGGAATCGGCTCCCTCAATGAGATAGAACTGCTTGCACAGAACAGAGACAGATGGCGAGATTTGATAAAATATCTTTAAAAGAAAACTGCTAGAACAAAAATTCATATAGGAGAAGGTGTATCTTGGTCTACGCCCTATGGGCCGGTTACGGCTCGAAAGGTCAATAGATAGATAGATAGAAGAGGTGTCCAAAACCTTATGATAACATTTGTGATATGATCTAAGTAAGAGATGTCCAAAACCTTACGATAACATTTGTGATACGATCTAAGTAAGAGATGTCCAAAACCTTATGATAACATTTGTGATATAATCTAAGTAAGAGATGTCCAAAACCTTACGATGACATTTGTGATATGATCTAAGTAAGAGGTGTCCAAACCTTACGATAACATTTGTGATATGATCTAAGTAAGAGATGTGTAAAACCTTACGCTATCATTTGTGATACGATCTAAGTAAGAGATGTCCAAAACCTTATGATAACATTTGTGATACGATTTAAGTAAGAGATGTGCAAAACCTTACGATAACATTTGTGATACGATCTAAGTAAGAGATGTCCAAAACCTTATGATAACATTTGTGATACGATCTAAGTAAGAGATGTCCAAACCTTACGATAACATTTGTGATACGATCTAAGTAAGAGATGTCCAAAACCTTATGATAACATTTGTGATACGATCTAAGTAAGAGATGTCCAAAACCTTACGATAACATTTGTGATACGATCTAAGTAAGAGATGTCCAAAACCTTACTATCTATCTATCTTTCGTTCGCCTGAAGCATTGTCTATATCTGCAATGTCGTTTCCTGTATAAATGTTACTGTCTTTTGTAATTCTTGCAGTGGCCCATATAGTTTTGTCTGTAGTGTTGTATCTATGGGCCAATGGATTTTCCTCAGTCTACTATATTCAGTGCAGTCTTGAAGTATGTGTTCAGCAGTCTGGGGCGCCTGTCCACATGTACAAGTAGTTGAGGTGCCGATCTTGAATTTTGTATACATGTGACTATGGAGTCGATTGTGTCCTGTTCTGAGACGTATAATGATAACTTGTTCATATCTATTCATATTATAAAAGGCATCCTGATTTGGGGCTTGTGGTCCTCTGATTGATTTGATTATCTGTTTCTTATGATGGTATGTAACAGGTGTATCTAGTTGTGTGCCTGTTGAACCTTCCTTTGCCAACTGATCTGCTTTCTCATTTCCTGGTATTCCACAGTGAGATGGGATCCACTGCAGGGCAACCCTGTGGTGCTTGCAGAGTTCAGTCAATAAGGTCTGCAGATGTGGTAATTTTCTGGATTGTAGTGCCTGGAGTACTGATCTTGCATCTGTCAAAAACACTACAGGCTGCGGGCTAAGATTAATGTTCAGCAGTTTTTCTATTGCTAACTTTATTGCTTGTATTTCTGCATCATAATTGTGACAATATTTCCCTGTTGCTATTTTATTCATATCCCTAGTGTTATTTGGGTATTCTATATATGCACCTGCTCCCCCATTTTTTACTGCATTCTGTGCTGATCCATCTGTATACACACGAATCCATAGGTCTTGTGGGTATTCTTCATCCAGGAAACTGAGAGTTATTGTTTTTCGCTGTAGACTATTCTGTTCCTCTTTATCAACTATTCCTTTCACTTCTGTCCGTATTTGAACTGATAATCCAGATTCCTCTGTCCAGGGAGTCTGTTCTGGTATGGGCAGTAGGGGGTTAACAGCTCTTGGCATGTCTGGTGTTTGTCTACTAATACGCTTGGCTTGGTGGATAAAACTGCTTCTCTTAAGTCGTCCCAATGCAAGATTTTGGAATCGGTCCTTCATTGGATGTCTCGGCATGCAAGCAAATTTTTCTGCCTGTATCAGCACCTTTGTGTCCCTCCGTTCTCTCAGTGCTGGTATCCTCCACAATTTCTCCATCTCTAATATTGGTGTTGATTTCATTGCTCCTGTGATGACCCTAAGTGCCTGGTTTTGTACTTTATCCAGTTCTTGAAGTGTGGTGTTTGATGCTGAACACCATGCAGATGATCCATATTCTAAATGTGGGCGTATACTCTGTTGGTAAACTTTACTGAGTATTTTCCCACTCGCACCCCACGTAGTTCCACACAGCTTTCTTAGAATAGCCAATTTTCTCCTTGCTTTTTGGGTTGCCTTATTTATCTGCTGTTTCCAAGATAGTTTGTTATCAAATGTAACTCCGAGATACGTAGCCTGTATGTCTTCTTTCACAGGCTCATTGTTTATATAGATGGCTCCTGCTTTTTGTTTTGGGGAAAGAGTGAAAAGTGTAGTACTGCATTTGTCTGTATTGATGCTGATACACCATCTATTTGTCCATGAATTCAGTGCATTCATAGCTCTTTGTAACAATTTGGAGGCCACTGTTGCATACTCCTCTGTGCACCACATTACCAAGTCATCTGCATACATTGCCACTTTGATACCATGTGGTAGTTCAGTAACTAGGTCATTGATGTAGATCAGAAAAAGTGTTGGAGATAGTACCCCTCCCTGTGGAACGCCCTGGCGCAGTAAGACCTTCTTACTCTTAAGACCATCCAGTTGCACTCTGGCTCTCCTGTTATGCAGGTATGCTTTGACCCATTTGTACATCCTGCCATTTACTCCATAATTTCTCAGTTTCTTCAAAAGCCCTTCCTTCCATACCTTATCAAATGCTTTCTTTAGGTCTATCCATGCTGCTAGTACCAGTTTCTTTTCTTGAAACGCATCCTCAATTTCCTGGGAAAGATAGGTTGCCTGATCTTCGGTAGAGTAACACTGTCTAAAGCCTGCTTGTTGTGGGACAAGGAGATTTTCACTTTCCAGGTACCACTGCAGTCTGAGATTGATTATACGTTCCATTGTTTTACACAAACAGCTTGTAAGGCTGATTGGTCTATAGCTGGATGTCATTGAACCATCTTTTCCTGGCTTTAGTAATGGTATCATAATTGCTTCTCTCCATGCCTGTGGCACTTTACCTGTGATCCAGCAAATGTTGTAGATCTGCAGTAGTTTTGCTTTAGCTGCAGTTCCCAAGTTCTTAATCATTTCATTAGACACTCCATCACTACCTGGTGACTTTTTCATTTTTAATTTGGATATTGCCAGCTCTAGCTCTCTTTGTGTAATGGGTATTTCCATGACTTCATGTGCAGTCTCTTCTTGTCTTGCATTTTGTTGTTTTAGACGGGTCTCTTGACGTTTCTCTAGGCTAATTTCAATATTGTTGTCATTTGCAAAGGAGTCTGCAAAGTGATTTGCTGCATGTTTACCTGTTAGAATGTTTCCATCCTTCTTCAGGGTAATTTTTGTGTTCCCTTCTGTACCCTCATCATTCAGCTGTTTTACAAGCTTCCACACTTTTCTTGTGTCTCGTTCTAGATTCATGTACTCTGTTTTCTCTTTCCAACTTCTCCGTCTGGCTTGTAGTTTAGCCCATTGAAATTTGGCTTTAGCATGCTGGTAGTTATTGTGGTGTTCCTGGCAGGGGTTATTTTCTGCTTGTTTTCGAGATGTTTCCATGTCATTGTGCAGTTGCTCTAGTTCACTATTCCAGTATGGTTTGTAGTGTTTCCGTGCCCCTCTGGGTATTGTTTCACTGGCAGCTTGTATTATTAGTCTACTGAATTCATCAACTATTTTGTTGATGTCTCTGTCTGTATTTAGATCTTTAGTCAGTACACTGGTGTAATGTTGATACATTTTCCAGTCTGCCTTTTTGTAATTCCATCTGGAGAGAGTGCTGCTCTCCCTGACGGCCTCATTTTGCACCACTAAAAAGACAGGTCGGTGGTCGCTGCCTCCAAGTTGTTTCCCAACAATACGTGTGATATTCCAATCCAGGTCTGGTGAATGGAAAGCAAGGTCTGGTGTAGATGTGGTATGCCATGATCTGGAATAGAATGTTGGTGGATCTGTTGCCTGGTTTAATAGTATAAGCCCATTGTCATCCTGCCAATTTTCAAGCTCTTCACCTCTCTTGTCCATATCTTCATAGCCCCAGCTCTGTGAATGGCTGTTAAAGTCTCCACATACAATTATTCTTTCTTTTAATGTAATTGTGTCTAGTGCTAGTGGGCGGTCACTCGGACAGTAGTAGTTTAGTAGATGGAAGTCTGTATTTCCTGTCCTGAGGTGCAGTATTTGATATTCCGCCCCATCCATATACACTTCAATCTGACATGCATTAATGTTGTTCCTTACAAGAGTCAGTATTCCGCCCTTTTGTCTGTTTTTCCTGTCAGATCGGTAGCACTGGTATCCCCTAATCTTCAAGGCTATGTCGTTGTTTAGATGGGTTTCCTGCAAACAGCATATGCTTACTTGTTCTTCATGCAGGATATTTTCTAATTCTATCTTTTTACTGTACCCATCTCTTTTGCTGTTGATGCCTTCAGCATTCCAGTGCATTATTTTGAGTGGTCTTATTTTGGGTTGGCCAGTAACTCTATTCTCTCGCCCCCTGACTCCACAGAGCGATTGAGAAGGACATCCAGTAATATAGGTTGGGCCCTTTCGAGGCTGAGGGCCCGGCGCTGCACCTGCCTGAGTGTCCATCACAGGGCGAGTGCCATATCGATTTGCAGTTATAGGCATGCTTCCCATTGGCGTGAGTGCGTGGCATCCTGATTTTTGTAGTGCGCCTTTTGGCTGGTTGCCTCCGACTTCAGCACTTAAAATTGCTAGAGCAGACTGTGGTCTTGCACGGGTGTAGGAAGGCCTGGCCAGTCTTGGTTTTCAGTCCCTGGTGACTGTTAAGCCCCATCCCCACGACAAGGAGCTGGCCTTGATGGGGTCCAAAACCTTACGATAACATTTGTGATATAATCTAAGTAAGAGATGTCCAAAACCTTACGATAACATTTGTGATATAATCTAAGTAAGAGATGTCCAAAACCTTACGATAACATTTGTGATACGATCTAAGTAAGATGTCCAAAACCTTACGATAACATTTGTGATACGATCTAAGTAAGAGATGTCCAAAACCTTACGATAACATTTGTGATATGATCTAAGTAAGAGATGTCCAAAACCTTACGATAACATTTGTGATACGATCTAAGTAATAATGTCCAAAACCTTACGATAACATTTGTGGTATGATCTAAGTAAGAGATGTCCAAAACCTTACAATAACATTTGTGATATAATCTAAGTAAGAGATGTCCAAAACCTTACAATAACATTTCAACTCCAAATCTTGTATTTTCTTCTGTAGATCTTCTGTAAGGGTCCATGATTTACTAGCATTTAGAAAAACTGATATAACAAGGGAGTGCATCTGGAACTCAGTCTGTCATTTGTGTCTTCTTCTTCTTCTTCTTCTTCTTCTTCTACTTCTCCTTCTTCTTCTTCTTCCTCTTCTTCTTCTGTCCTTCCCCTGCTGCCGTTGGCGTCGAGGGGAGAAACAATCTGCGATTCTTTGCTCTTCTGTTGGCCTCTTCTGATGTTATTCCTCCTAGTGACTCTAGTATTCCCTTTATCCATCTCTTTCTCGGTCTTCCTCTTAATCTGGCGTTTTCGTAGCGTTTATTTAAGGCTCTTTGAGTCATTGTTAGTTCTTTTTGTCTTGTTATGTGGCCGAACCAATTTATCTGTTGTTTTATTTACGCTATGTCTGTATGATCGCGATTGTTTTTCCATTATTTTGGCTCTGAGCACTGTTGTGTGTATGTTACATTGTCCTCTGCTGCTGTGCTAGTTCTGTCGCAGAGTAAGGGCTGTTGTTTATGCTACCAATGCGTGCCCGTGCACTGTGGTCACTGTTTTTTGTCTAATGGGCTAAAATAAGGGGCCCAACACTCTCCAGGACAGCAGTGACTGTACTAGTCGAGATTGCCGGCATTATCTCTACAATTGAGATCCCCCTGCTTGCCATCATTGAGACCATAACCAGCACTACTTGTCGATCACAACACCATCCACCACCTGCTTCAATCGTTTCACTTAACCGTCACCTGGATACTAAACAAGTACTTGGCAAAGTGGAGTTTTTATTTGATTAGATTTATAAGAACATCAACATAACTATAGACAGCAGGAAACTAAAATGAAGTAGAAGAATTCAAATACCTAGGAAGTCTAGGGACAACGACAATTTACTAACAGCAGAGATTGATTCAAGATGCAACAAAGCTTGTCAAATCATTGGACAGCTACCGCTACTATTGTCCAACAAGGAAATAACTCTAGAGGCCAAACAGACACTCTACAATACAATCTTCATGCCAACGTGCTACCAATGTCAGACCTGGACCCTAGATGCAAGAACAATAAGAGAAATAACCTCTACTGAGATGAAGTGTGTTAGACGAATGATAGGAAACAGTCTGAGAGATAAGATCAGAAATGAAGAACTGAGAAAGAAGCTAGGAATGACCCTCGCCATAGAATTGATAAAGAAACAACAGATAAAGTGGTTTGGCCACGTGACAAGGCAGAGTGATCAAAACACAATACAACGAGCCCTCAATAAACATTGCGAGAACACCAGACCCAAGGGTCAACCATGAAAAAGATGGATCGATGGAATATTAGCACTATGAAACATAACAGCAGCAGAGTTGAACAGAACAACAAAAGACCACAAATTATATCTCCTATCGACACTGAATGGCAAATGTCTCTCTCTCTCTCTCTGTGATCAAGACTCAATCAGAGTAGGATTCCAGACTCTCTCATGAAGTCAGCTGTCTGTTTAAGCGATTCGGTTGCCCCATATAGTTTCTCTTCCAGGGAGGTGGGCGTGGACCACAATGTCCTTCTCAAGTCTGTGTACTGGGGACAATCCTGTAGAACATGTTAAGTATGTTAGATCCATTCTCATTGAATACCTGTTAAAACATTGCACTGTGTTCTGCGCCTGTGGCCCAATGCATCTGATTTCAGCCAGCTATTCAGGTTTGCTTTCCTTAGCCTTTGATTGTCCCCAATATTCCTGCAAGGCAGCAGATTGTCTTTTCTGTAGGGGGATTCTGCTAAATGAGGAAGGAAAGAAGATTTAAAAGACTGACTATTTTTATTTCTATCACAAGGTATTACCTTATTATTTCACTGAGCCACACGTAAGGTACATAGAAATGCCATTTAGTCCTACCATATGACGTAAGAATTACATTGACATTTCTTGCTATCTCTGTAACGCAGGAATCAGATGGCCAGCAGAACTGTTTGGCAGAGTTTTCCTTCACATACAAAATGGATGCTAAAGTTGACAAACGAGAACCAAGTAAACTTGTCGTAAGTGATAATTTTATAAATAATTGTTTCTCTTGTTTAACACATTCCAGTTTCTTTCATTTGATGTAGGAATTTTTTTTATATTTTGTGAGATACGATCCTATAAAACAGGAAAAAAATTAGCCAAATTTCAACAAATTGGTTGTTTTTTTGTTGTTTTTTTTAAACCAATGGTATTAATATTATGGCATAGCCGTTTTTCATAAATGTTTTTAAATTAAAAATAACAGCAAGAAAATACAAGAAAATTGATCTAAAATACAAGAAAATTGATTTAAAATACACGAAAATTGATCTAAAATACACAAAAATTGATATAAAATACACGGTTTGTTTGGACACTTTGCTTAGGAAGTTTTAAAATAAGTCAAATAAGAGAATCACAAGGTTTTAGTTGAGATAGTTGCAGGATTCTGAGTGATTGGATGAGCATGATAAGAAAACTGTAGGGGATCTCTACATATGGGTAGAGTCATTGCAGAAGTCAAAAATACGTAGGGTCACCTTTGTCTACTGTGTGTTATTTGCGGGTCATCATCATTGCACTCCGAACATGTCCATAGGTGCTTAGATCCCCTCCTCAGCAATTCCCTGTGTCCAGCGACTGACGACTCCAGTTCTATGTTGGTTGATAAGTCTTTTTACACGGCCACTAAGTTTCTCATTTCTGGCTGTGCCCAACTTAACTACCATTTCCATCATCCGAAGAAGTGACGTGGATCTGTGTTTGTCGAAGTCATGTGCTCTTCCCGCATCTCGGAGGGCATTGATGATGTCCGCCCGATCCATTGGTTGCCTGTCCTCAATGACAGCGCAGCTAGCCAACCTGTCCGCTCTTTCATTTCCCCGTACTCCCGCATGTCCAGGGACATAGACAAAGGTGACCTTACGTATTTTGGATTTCTGCAACGACTCTACCCATTGTACAGAGCCCGCCTCCACTTTTTTTTATCATGCTCATCGACTCAATCAGTATACATGCGTGGGTGTAGTCTTGTGACTCTAACCATTTGAATGCCTTGGTCACTGCCATCGCCTCCCTTGTCATGCTACTCGTCACGACGTATGCACCACTGTCTTCGTAGACTATTCTGCCTGCCGAGTGTGCTGTAAATGCCCATGCACTTCTTTGGTGTTGTCTTACAGATCCGTCTGTATAGATGACTGCATCTTTCTCATCGGTGTTATCGCAGATGAGACCGTTGACCTCAGCATTAACCACGACCGAGTTCTGTTCCCTACTTTTCCTGTCGAGTGTAATTCTGACCTTTGTCTACGTCCCAGGATATGCGGGAGTATGGGGAAATGAAAGAGCGGACAGGTTGGCTAACTGTGCTATTGTTGAGGATGTTCAACCAATGGATCAGGCAGACATCATCAATGCTCTCCGGGAAGTGGGAAGGACAAAGGACTTCAACAACCATGAGTCCATGTCACTCCTTTGGATGAAAGAGATGGGAGTTAAGATGGGCACAGCCAGAAACGAGAAACTTAGTGGCCGTGTAAGAAGACTAATCAGCCAACACAGAACTGGAGTCGTCAGTCGCTGGACGGGACTTGCTGAGGAGGGGATCTGAGCACCTATGGACATGTTCGGAGTGCAATGATGATGATCAGCAAATAACTCAATTGCGGGAAGATTGATTTATAACCAGTAAAAACTGGTTCATGGAGTTCTTTCCTTGGTAACTAGAATTGTGTTTTGAGGCTTCTTGTAGGGGGATGTGTTTAAAACTTTTCAATTCTGACAAACTCAGCCTGAGTAAACCAGAATGGATCAAGAACCTGCTCCATCTCTCAGTGGCCGCCCAGGAAATAGACTAAGTAGTTGAACCAGAAGTAATTCTGCAATTCATTTCAGGGAAAGAGGTATGTTTACAACACTTGGGAAAAAAAATTCACAAATGATCAACAGCAGAAAAAAAACAAAACAAAGAACAATAGACAACCTGAAGCAGAATCGAACCCATTGTCCTCTGCACAACGCCTTGCCACGAGAAACTTGCGCTAGAGCACATGGCCAACTAAGCAACCCAAGGTTTTTTAAGGTTATTGATTACCCCTTAATAATGATACTTACCTGTGGCTCGTTACTTTCCGTAGTAATAAGTACTACCACTTAATTATAACATTAGGGGCACTCAAATAGTATTTTCTTTGTACTCTTGACACACAAATGTGTGTTTTTTTATAATTACAAACAAAGGGAACTTGGATTTCCTGTCTCAGGTTGAGTTATGACCCGACATTGACCGCTTGGACTGGACGTGCTATTTGTCTATTGAGACGGACACGTAAATTTGTCAGTATGTTCGACTACCTCAAAGCGTTATTTGCCAGTTTCCAGCGTCACAAAGATTTGTTTCATGTCACAGAATTTCCCTGTTTAAAGGGGGGAAAAAAAACTGACCAATTTGTTGAAATTTGGTGAATTTTGTTTTGTATTATAGGATTGTATCTCACAAAATGGAAGAAAGAAATTGAAATCCTACATCAGTAGGAACAAATTAAACACTCAGGGGTCACTGGAAGTAGTAATTAGAAAGGTACATTAAGGGGGGAGTAATGTTTTAAACACCACAAACTCAAATTTTGATGCAGTAATTTTTCGACGATGGTATCATTAAAAAAAAAGTAAAGTGCCCCAGTCACAGCAAGTGGCGTATAGGGAATATGGTGTTAGTGACCATAAATTTTACAGACCCTCGACTGATGATTTTTGGAGTAGTGTGGTCGGTATTACGCCTGTGCCGCTTTACTTTCCCAGAAAAAAATCCGGTGCCCATTAAAGGCTGGGTGAACCAGAAGCCGTCTGTTGGGATTAAACCCTACCTCTTGTCTTTGTAGTCCAGTTCACTAACCACTGAGCTATTGCAGCTCCCTGACGATGGTGTCATAATCTAGGATTAATGCTTGTAATAAAAAAATCAAATATAGGAAAAAAACTCTGGACTCTTTGAGCCTTAACTATTTCCGTACATTTCGCCGCACTGCACCATGCCGATTTCAACCGCGTACGTTTCACCACATAGTGCACTACTCTCAATTTGATTAGTGTCAACCGTCATCAAACCATATTCATTTTACATGCCTTGTATCATCTTGGTATTGGTGAAATCTAATTCCTTGTTCAATTATCTAAACATTCATATACAATATGTTATATGTTAGGTAAATATGTAGATTTGATTCTTAAATCCTGAAAAATGTTGTCTCTGAAATCTCTTCCATTGTCTCAATTAACTCTTTCCATACGGAAGCTTTTTATCGACACAACGGAAGAGATTTCAGAGACAAAATTGTTCATGGTTTTAAGAATCAATCTACATATTTATATTTATCTAACACATAACATAGGGAGCCGCGATAGCTTAGTGGTTAGTGAAATGGACTACAAAGGACAAGGGGTAGGGTTCGATCCCAACCGACGGCTTCCGGGTTCACCCAGCCTTAAATGGGTACCGGATTTTTTTCTGGGAAAGTAAAGCAGCACGGGCGTAATACCGACCACATTACCCCAAAAATCATGTGCTGAAGGTCTGTAAAATATAGGGTCACTAACACCATATTTCCCTATACGCCACTTGGCATGACAGGGGTACTTTACTTTTTTTTTTTAAACACATAACATAGTATATATGAATGTTTAGATAATTGAACAAGGTATTAGATTTCACCAATATCCAGTAGATACAAGACGTGTAGAAAGAATATGGTTTGATGGCGTTCACACTAATTAAATCGAAATCGGCATGGCGCACAGTGTGGCGAAATGTACAGAAAGAGTTAAAAGCTTCTGTACAGAGAGTTATGGGATGCAGTATGAACTTTTTAACCACAAAAGTTGTTAAATTTTAAGCTACAACTTCATCTAACCACTTTGAATGTATAATAGGAGGAGTTTGTGTCATTTTATCTTCATGGAAAGACATAAATAAGCTGATCAGCTTAAGAATCAATGACAAGCAGCTGTGTAGCAGAAATGAACAACTCAGTCAGCACATAACTGGAACAGCACATAACTGGAACAATCTGTGTACACACTTACATTAGTGTACACAATCATGTACAGATTTTATTTCTCATGGACAAATTAACTGAAATGTTAAACAGGACAAAAATGATAGCTCTATCACTCGTTGTGCTGGTGGAAGTCTTCATCTTATTACTGAGTTCCTGCTGGAGCATGGGGCATCCACAAGAGATTTCCACCCAATCCAGTCTGGAGCTTGGGGCATCCACAAGAGATTTCCACCCAATCCAGTCTGGAGCTTGGGGCATCCACAAGAGATTTCCACCCAATCCAGTCTGGAGCTTGGGGCATCCACAAGAGATTTCCACCCAATCCAGTCTGGAGCATGGGACATCCACAAGAGATTTCCACCCAATCCAGTTTGGAGCTTAGGGCATCCACAAGAGATTTCCATCCAATCCAGTCTGGAGCATGGGGCATCCACAAGAGATTTCCACCCAATCCAGTCTGGAGCTTGGGGCATCCACAAGAGATTTCCACCCAATCCAGTCTGGAGCTTGGGGCATCCACAAGAGATTTCCACCCAATCCAGTCTGGAGCATGGGACATCCACAAGAGATTTCCACCCAATCCAGTTTGGAGCTTAGGGCATCCACAAGAGATTTCCATCCAATCCAGTCTGGAGCATGGGGCATCCGCAAGAAATTTCCACCCAATCCAGTCTGGAGCATGGGGCATCCACAAGAGATTTCCATCCAATCCGGTCTGGAGCATGGGGCATCCACAAGAGATTTCCACCCAATCCGGTCTGGAGCAAGCATGGACAATTCTCGCCAGGACTTTCCTGCCTCTGTCATTTCATCATGTGAGGAAAACCCATTGGCCCATAGATACAACACCACAGACTATCAACACACAAGAGGTCCTAATTCTAAAAATTATCACCCTCAGAGAGGTAAAGTCAGTCATACAAGCTTGAAACAGGACAGGCTCATTCAGGAAATAAAGAAAACAACATGTTCGCTGTCAGAAAAGACAGAACTAGTCCTGCGGTGGATACCAGCATACAGTGGCATCCCAACATACAGTGGCATCCCAACATACAGTGGCATCCCAGCATACAGTGGCATCCCAGCATACAGTGGCATCCCAGCATACAGTGGCATCCCAGCATACAGTGGCATCCCAGCATACAGTGGCATCCCAGCATACAGTGGCATCCCAGCATACAGTGGCATCCCAGCATACAGTGGCATCCCAGCATACAGTGGCATCCCAGCATACAGTGGCATCCCAGCATACAGTGGCATCCCAGCATACAGTGGCATCCCAGCATACAGTGGCATCCCAGCATACAGTGGCATCCCAGCATACAGTGGCATCCCAGCATACAGTGGCATCCCAGCATGCATACAGTGGCATCTCAGCATACAGTGGCATCCCTGGAAATGAGAAAATGGATGAACTTACAAAAGCAAGTGGGAGTCATCAAAATTCCAACCAGCCCCAGAAAATATGAGTCAGAATACGTCAGCTTAAACATACTTAACAGACATGAGCAGACCAAGATATTCAGACTCAGAATAGGTTATTGTGGCCACAGAGAGCATCTATTCAAGATAGGAGTCAGTGACGATGCAACATGCGACTGTGGAGCATCCAGACAAACTCCAGAATATATCCTACAGGACTGTAGCACTCTCAACACAGGAGCATCCAGACAGACTCCGGAACATATCCTACAGGACTGCAGCACTCTCAACACAGGAGCATCCAGATAGACTCCAGAACATATCCTACAGGACTGCTGCACTCTCAACACCCTAAGAACACAAATATGACCCAGCAGAAACAACCCTAGATGACAAGTTATGGAGAACTGGTGAAGACATCCAACTCACTGTCTTGTTCGTGACCCAAGTTGGTCTGCAGTAGCTGATCGCTGAAGAAGAAATATTAAAAGTCTGTGAAAACAGGAAGTGACATTTTAACCTTTACTTTTTCATTTATTATGGTTTCTTTTGCTCAGGCATTGAAGACAACCATTGCAAAGCCACAGATGATGGTGACAGAAGGTAAGCTTTTCACTACATTTCAATTAAATGAATGTGATGCTAAGAAAATCTATGTCAATAGAAATGAGAAAGAGAGTTCATCGGTGCTATATAGAGCCAATTCTGACCTATGGAAGCGAATCATGGACAGTAGACAAACAAATGAAAAGACGATTAGAGGCCACAGAGATGGGATTTCTCAGAAGAATGTTGAAAGTTACCTGGATAGCTAAAAAGACCAATGAGAAAGTTCTCAAAGAGGCCAACACAAAAATGGAGCTCTTAAAAACATCAGAAAGAAGCAATCAACATTTTTCGGGCACATCATGAGAAGAGGAAAATTGGAATACTTGGTTACAACTGGCAAAATAAAAGGAAAGAGAGATCACGGACGACAAAGAGAGAAAATACTGGATAGCTTGGTGTCATGGCATGGAAAACAGTCAACAACAGAACTGATACGATGCACTGCAGATAGAAGATTTTGGAGGGACATGATCGCCTACGCCAACCGGTATGGCACATGATGATGATGATGATGATGATGAATAAGAATTTCACTTGAATATTATTTATTTTTCTTGTGTTGAATTGTCTACCATCTTCGATAGGCCAATGTGTGTTTGTGGTTCCAGAGGCAAACATCTATTTTGACAACAACGGTGCCCACCAGGAATGTCCATCTCGAATGTACAAAGTCTGCGACGGTAGATGGGGCGGAAGAATTTCAGAAATGATCAACGGCTCAGAAAGCGGAAACAGCAAAGTGTGGGGTGTCACAAGAAGCATATTCAGGGCACGAAAGACAAATATGACTGACCACCATGAAAGAGATTGAAGCCTCATCACGTACTATTCTAAAGAAAGTCATGGAATTCAAACAAAACAAATGAAATTTTTGGGCCATGTTAAAAGACTTCAGAAAGGAAAATAAAAGTAAAATAGGCAAACCCAGACTAACACAGATGTGTAACAACAGATGGACATGTCAGCCTATGACAACCTGTACTATTAAAGCAAGAGGCAGACCAAGACTAACATGGATGAGTAACATTGAAAGATGGACAAGTCAGCTTATGACAACCTGCACTATCAAAGCAAGAGGCAGAGACAGACTAAGACTAACTTGGACGAGTAACATCAAAAGATGGACAAGTCAGCCTATGACAACCTGCACCATCAAAGCAAGAGACAGGAAGACCAAGACTAACATGGACGAGTAACATCAAAAGATGGACAAGTCAGCCTATGACAACCTGCACTATCAAAGCAAGAGACATAATGGAATGGCGCTTCATGGTAGCCAACCTTCGATGTGAAGACGGCACTTGATGATGATGATGATGAGCTTAAGAAGAGACAAACCCAAGTTTCACAGTGTATAAGGAAATAAGGTGTTAGTGGCCATATTTTGTTACCATTTTTACACTTTTGAGTAATGTAGTCACATTAACCGTCCACTACCTCACAGTTTAATAGATTTTGAAGCTGAAACACCAGCAGCAGAATTAGATGTAAATTTAGATGACTTCACCTTGAGTGAAATAGAAACCACCTTAAAGCTAATGACCAATAACAAGGCTGCTGGAGAGGATAAGTTAACAGCTGAGATCCTCAAGGCAATTGATAGCCATAATCTAATACATCTCCAAAAAATGTTCAACATCATTTGGAAAACAGAGAGGACGCCTCATAAATGGAAAAAAGGAATCATTGTTAAGATCCCAAAAAAGGGCAATCTTAGAGATTGTAACAACTGGAGAGGCGTGACACTTTTGTCAGTTGCCTCAAAGTTATTCTGTAAAATCATCCTAAATAGAATAAAGGATTCAATAGATACAGTAATGCGCGAAGAACAGGCTGGGTTTAGAAAAGGGAGAAGCTGTCTTGACCACATTTTCACTCTACGACTTATATTGGAGGAACACATTGAAAAGCAAAAACCTTTTGTACTTAACTTCATCGACTTCAAAAAAGCATTTGATAGTATTCATAGAGATTCTTTGTGGAAAATTCTGAAGCAATATGGTTTACCATCAAAAATCATAAATATTATCAAAGACATGTATGATGGTTACACATGTGCAGTTCGAACAGAGGAAGGACTGAGCGAATGTTTCCCAATAGAAACTGGGGTTAAACAAGGATGTATTTTATCGCCCTTGTTATTTGGAATTGTTATGGACTTCATAATGAAGAAATGCTGCACTGGTAATAAAGGCATCGAATGGATACAAGGAGACCATTTGGAGGACCTCGACTTTGCTGATGACATAGTTCTCATCAGCAGTCAGATAAAAACGATGCAGGAAAACACAAATGAACTATCATCAATAGCCAGCAAAATTGGGCTTGAGGTCAATCATGAAAAGACTAAAGTCATGAAAAGTTTAATTCCAACAAGTGACAAAATATACATGGAAAACAAACCAGTAGAAGAGATCGATCACTTTATCTATCTTGGAAGTCACATTGATCGAGAAGGGGATACAAGCAAAGAAATTAGAATCAGACTGGCTAAAGCAGCAATGTCTTTCAGAAGCCTTGAAAAGTTGTGGAAATCAAAACTCATTAGCACAAACACAAAACTTAGGCTATTCAAATCAAATGTACTATCAACCCTTACGTATGCGTGTGAAAGCTGGAAAACAACAAGAGATATAGAAACAAAGTTGAACGCATTCGAAAATAAATGTCTAAGGAAAATACTTGGTATAGAATGGAACGAATTCAAAACAAACGAGGAAATTAGAGAAATCGCCAATCAACCACTAATATCTTCAGTAATAAAGAAAAGACGATGGTCATACGTTGGACATGTGATGAGAAGAGATAATAATCGAATAGCAAAGCAAGCCCTCATATGGGAAACAACAGGTAAAAGAAAAAGAGGAAGACCCAGGGAGACACTGAGAAGAACATTGATGAGAGAGGCAAGAGCAGCAGGAATCGGCTCCCTCAATGAGATAGAACTGCTTGCACAGAACAGAGACAGATGGCGAGATTTGATAAAATATCTTTAAAAGAAAACTGCTAGAACAAAAATTCATATAGGAGAAGGTGTATCTTGGTCTACGCCCTATGGGCCGGTTACGGCTCGAAAGGTCAATAGATAGATAGATAGTCACATTAACCCTATGATACGTGTCTGTAACTCTCCCAGTTACAATAAAAAAAAAAGTAGAGTACCCCTGTCATGCCAAGTGGCGTATAGGGAATATGGTGTTAGTGACCATAAATCTTACAGACCCTCAGCACATGATTTTTAGGGTAATGTGGTCAGTATTATGCCCGTGCCGCGTTACTTTCCCATTAAAAAAAAATCCAGTATCCATAAAAGGCTGGGTGAACCGGAAGCCGTCGGTTGGGATCGAACACTACCTCTTGTCCTTTGTAGTCTAGTTCACTAACCACTGAGCTATTGTGGCTCCCTCCCAGTTACAATACTGTAGTAAAAATTACTACGACTACATTAGGTGCTCATTTACCCCAATAATCATATACTGAAGGTCTGTAAAAATTATGGTCACTAACGCCATATTCCCTATATGCCACTTGGCATGATGAGGCTCTTTACTTTTTACATTAGGTGTTCTTAAAAACGGTATTTTCTCTGAACTTTTGACACACAAGCCGTGTGTTCACACTAGGCAAAACACGGGTACACGAAATTCCTGGCTCAGGTTGAAATATGATCTGAATTTCACCCCATGGACAGGACATGCTGCAATGTCTATAAGTACGGTCTCTGTAAATCTGTTTGTATGTTCGGCTATATATAGGCCGCTAAGGACAATAGATAGATAGAATGAGAAGAGAACAGCTGGAATATATTGTAACATCTGGAAAAATTGAGGGACAAAGAGATAGAGGGAAGCAAAGAGAAAAAATACCAGACAGCTTAAGAGAATGGCTTGGCAGAAGGTCAACAACAGAAATGATAAATAACTGTCGAGATCGAAAGTTGTGGAGAGACATGATCACCTATGCCAGCAGGCATGGTACTTGATGATCATGTCTATAGATTACTACTTTATTTTACTCAGCCATTTATATACTTTATATGATAAATTACTTCTTTATTTTGATGTCAGGAGAAATTAGAGAAAAAAAAATGGTATGGTTAAAGCTTCACATAACAAATGGACAACACAAACCAGAACGACGTTTCGGCTCAATAGGCCTTCAGCAGGAACAAACATGCAACACACATACGATTATGTATTTAAAATTAAAATAATATTTAAAATGTTGCCTTCTTCTTCAATCCCTATTCACTTGGCCAGACTAGACAGGTTAATCTATTTGTAGAGGCACCATGAAGAGGTGGAGAAGGGCCTGGATTTTGTGTGTTGTATGTTTGTTCCCGCTGAAGGCCTTTCGAGCTGAAACATCATCCTGGTTTGTGTTGTCCACTTATGTGAAGCTTTAACTATACCATTTAAAAAAAAGAAATTTGTTTCTGTATCTATTTTTATTTCATTTCTCCTCATAATTAGCTTCACTGCAACTTTGCAATTTTATGGATTTCTTTACCTTGACCCTATTGGTATAACATCAGCCTTTCCAAGAAGTAATTTACTGGTACACAATTTCAGAGGCAGAGTGAACGCCATAGCTGTGTTGGTGCCCTCCTGCCCCACTTTCAACAAATCATACTACATTTTTATATAAATAAAAAGTGAAGAGCCCTGTTACGCCAAGTGGCGTATAGGACGTTTAGTTAGCTGAGTGGCAGTGTTCCCTAGCGTTTGGCTTTTCGTGGCATGGCACTGTGCCACTTAGTGCGGGTTCGATCCTGCTTCGGTCCATATATCGTTCTTTGGTTTTTTTTTTCTGTTGTTGATTATTTATCATTTTTTCTGAGTGCTGTAAACATACCTCTTCCTCTGAATTGATTTGCTGATTATCGCCTCAGAAGTTTCCCTCTATAATAATCATTTATTATTATTTGTCTCCAGCGTATAGGGAATATGATGTTAGTGGCCATAAGTTTTACAGATCTACGGCACATGACTTTTGGGGTATTGTGGTCGGTATTACGCCCGCATCGCTTTACTTTCCCAGAAAAAAAAATCCGGTACCCATTTAAGGCTGGGTGAACCTGGAAGCCGCCGATCAGGATCGAACCCGACCTCTTGTTCTGACTAATTTCTGAGCTATATTTTTTCTTTATGGTGCTCAAATATGTTTGACCTATTATGTATGAGTTATGTTTCTGTAGGTTTTATACAGAGCCTACAGACCATGAACAGACACGGCTTTGGTCAGACAGAGCCTCAGTCAGAGGCTGACGGGCTGTTGGTCAGTCAACATGATAATAGTGACAGGCTGGCACAAGTGGCAGAGAATGACATACACTGGCCGAACGATGTTGTGTTCTCAAGGCTACAGCTTCTGGAGAAATTGGTAATGGGGCTTGAATACTTTCACGTATCTATGTCTTCGTATGAGTGTCATGTCTGTATGTGTTGTCTTTGTATGAGTGTCATGTCTGTATGTGTTGTCTTTGTATGAGTGTCATGTCTGTATGTGTTGTCTTCACACAAGAGTCATATCTGTATGTGTTATCTTCACACGAGAGTCATATCTGTATGTGTCTGTATGTGTTGTCTTTGTATGAGAGTCATGTCTGTATGTGTTGTCTTTACACAAGAGTCATGTCTGTATGTGTTGTCTTTGTATTCAAGTCATGTGTCTGTATGTATTGTCTTTGTATGAGAGTCATGTCTGTATGTGTTGTCTTTACACAAGAGTCATGTCTGTATGTGTTGTCATTGTATGAAAGTCATGTGTCTGTATGTATTGTCTTTGTATGAGAGTCATGTCTGTATGTGTTGTCTTTACACAAGAGTCATGTCTGTATGTGTTGTCTTTGTATGAAAGTCATGTCTTATGTGTTGTCTTCACACAAGAGTCATATCTGTATGTGTTGTCATTGTATGAGTCATGTCTTATGTGTTGTCTTCACACAAGAGTCATGTCTGTATGTGTTGTCATTGTATGAGTCATGTCTTATGTGTTGTCTTCACACAAGAGTCATATCTGTATGTGTTGTCATTGTATGAGTCATGTCTTATGTGTTGTCTTCACACAAGAGTCATATCTGTATGTGTTGTCATTGTATGAGTCATGTCTTATGTGTTGTCTTCACACAAGAGTCATATCTGTATGTGTTGTCTTTGTATGAGAGTCATGTCTGTATGTGTTGTCTTTGTATGAAAGTTATGTGTCTGTATGTGTTGTCTTTGTATGAGAGTCATGTCTGTATGTGTTGTCTTTACACAAGAGTCATGTCTGTATGTGTTGTCTTTGTATGAAAGTCATGTGTCTGTATGTATTGTCTTTGTATGAGAGTCATGTCTGTATGTGTTGTCATTGTATGAGTCATGTCTTATGTGTTGTCTTCACACAAGAGTCATGTCTGTATGTGTTGTCTTCACACAAGAGTTATGTCTGTATGTGTTGTCTTCACACAAGAGTCATGTCTGTATGTGTTGTCTTTGTATGAGAGTCATGTCTGTATGTGTTGTCTTTGTATGAAAGTTATGTGTCTGTATGTGTTGTCTTTGTATGAGAGTCATGTCTGTATGTGTTGTCTTTACACAAGAGTCATGTCTGTATGTGTTGTCTTTGTATGAAAGTCATGTGTCTGTATGTATTGTCTTTGTATGAGAGTCATGTCTGTATGTGTTGTCATTGTATGAGTCATGTCTTATGTGTTGTCTTCACACAAGAGTCATGTCTGTATGTGTTGTCTTCACACAAGAGTTATGTCTGTATGTGTTGTCTTCACACAAGAGTCATATCTGTATGTGTTGTCTTCACACAAGAGTCATGTCTGTATGTGTTGTCTTTATACAAAAGTCATGTCTGTATGTGTTGTCTTCACACAAGAGTCATGTCTGTATGTGTTGTCTTCACACAAGAGTCATATCTGTATGTGTTGTCTTCACACGAGAGTCTTGTCTGTATGTGTTGTCTTTATACAAAAGTCATGTCTGTATGTGTTGTCTTCACACAAGAGTCATATCTGTATGTGTTGTCTTCACACGAGAGTCTTGTCTGTATGTGTTGTCTTTATACAAAAGTCATGTCTGTATGTGTTGTCTTCACACAAGAGTCATGTCTGTATGTGTTGTCTTCACACAAGAGTCATGTCTGTATGTGTTGTCTTTATACAAAAGTCATGTCTGTATGTGTTGTCTTCACACAAGAGTCATGTCTGTATGTGTTGTCTTTATACAAAAGTCATGTCTGTATGTGTTGTCTTCACACAAGAGTCATGTCTGTATAAGTTAGAGAAAAGAACTACGAGTAGGAAGTTTCAAGTTTTGCTGATAAAACAAGACAAACACGATGTTTTAACAGGATACAAAGACAAAAGAGACAAGTCTTGACAAATCAAGAAGTCAGAAATCAAGCATTGGCAGCAAGCTGGAAGTAGCAAGTTGTCATTAGTTGATGTGAAGAAGAGTTGTAACAAATATTTGTAGAATCATTAGAGAAAGGCAAGAGTCTAGGCTTAGTGAGGCACTTGCCTAGGCTCAGTGACACTTTGAGGTCCTCTTTAACCAAAATGAACACCAGAAGCTCGCTACCATAGGTTCCATTATAAACAAATTTGAGGCCTTCTAGGATTTCCAGGTTCTAAACTGTAGCTTATTTAGCATTGGTCTAAATCCAGCCCTGGATTGGTCTAAATCCAGCCCTGGATTGGTCTAAATTCAGCCCTGGATTGGTCTAAATTCAGCCCTGGATTGGTCTAAATCCAGCCCTGGATTGGTCTAAATTCAGCCCTGGATTGGTTTAAATCCAGCCCTAGATTGGTCTAAATCCAGTCCTGGATTGGTCTAAATCCAGCCCTGGATTGTATTAAATTCAGCCCTAGATTGGTCTAAATCCAGCCCTGGATTGGTCTAAATTCAGCCCTAGATTGGTCTAAATCCAGCCCTGGATTGGTCTAAATTCAGCCCTAGATTGGTCTAAATCCAGCCCTGGATTGGTCTAAATCCAGCCCTAGATTGGTCTAAATCCAGCCCTAGATTGGTCTAAATCCAGCCCTGCGGGAAAGAGTGATCCCGTTTTGGGTTTAAAAAACTAAAACAGAACAGGAGATTGCTCTCAAGAACAGCAGGCTCACAGTATTCAGTGGCAAAATCTGTCCTGGTTTACTGACCCAGTTGCAAACAGTCAGGTATGAGTCACTGACAACATTCTGACCAAGTGTTGGAGGGTGTCTTGTGCTTGTAGGGTACTGTTCTGGTTTTTTTTTTCTCTCCAGCAGTAAGGGGACACCATTCCATTGTCCCCTTTTACTTAAACAGTAAGGGGGACACCATTCCATTTTCCCCTTTTACTTAAACAGTAAGGGGACACCATTCCATTTTCTCCTTTTACTTAAGCAGTAAGGGGGACACCATTCCATTTTCTCCTTTTACTTAAGCAGTAAGGGGGACACCATTCCATTTTCTCCTTTTACTTAAGCAGTAAGGGGGACACCATTCCATTTTCTCCTTTTACTTAAGCAGTAAGGGGACACCATTCCATTTTCTCCTTTTACTTAAGCAGTAAGGGGGACACCATTCCATTTTCTCCTTTTTACTTACTGCATTAAGGGGATACCATTCCATTTTCTCCTTTTATTTATATCAGTAAGGTGACCCCATTCCATTTCCCATTTTTGCTTACTGCATTAAGGGGTTTCCGGTTGTTTCCAAAATGGAGGAATTATTTTTCTCCGGCTTGGTATATAACTGTTGATCAGAGGTTTAACAAGCCGCTATCGTAAAAACGATGTTGTTAATGAAACGTAGACCTGATACAGAATGTCAATGTCTTTCAGAAGCCTTGAAAAGTTGTGGAAATCAAAACTCATCAGCACAAACACAAAACTTAGGCTATTCAAATCAAATGTACTATCAACCCTTACGTATGCGTGTGAAAGCTGGAAAACAACAAGAGATATAGAAACAAAGTTGAACGCATTCGAAAATAAATGTCTAAGGAAAATACTTGGTATAGAATGGAACGAATTCAAAACAAACGAGGAAATTAGAGAAATCGCCAATCAACCACTAATATCTTCAGTAATAAAGAAAAGACGATGGTCATACGTTAGACATGTGATGAGAAGAGATAATAATCGAATAGCAAAGCAAGCCCTCATATGGGAAACAACAGGTAAAAGAAAAAGAGGAAGACCCAGGGAGACACTGAGAAGAACATTGATGAGAGAGGCAAGAGCAGCAGGAATCGGCTCCCTCAATGAGATAGAACTGCTTGCACAGAACAGAGACAGATGGCGAGATTTGATAAAATATCTTTAAAAGAAAACTGCTAGAACAAAAAATTCATATAGGAGAAGGTGTATCTTGGTCTACGCCCTATGGGCCGGTTACGGCTCGAAAGGTCAATAGATAGATAGATAGATTAAGGGGACACTATTCCATTTTTCCCCTTTCGCTTACAAAAGTAAAGGGATATCTTTCCATTTTCCATTTTTTACTTAAAGTAGTAGGTTTTGTGGGACCATTTCCATTTTCAGTCATGTGCTGAGAATGACTGAAGAAAGATTTCCCCATCAGGCATTTATGTTGAGACCATCTGGTAAAAGAAAACAAGGCAGACCAAGAGAATCGCTACACACACGTTACTAGGGAAAGCTTAACCTTGGGACTAAGAAACAACCGAGACCCACAAGAACTAGCATGAAGTTGTCAATCGTGCAGAATTTGGACTTCTGCCCTATGTGCCATCTTCGGCCGGAAGGGACCTAACACATTCTGTTTTCCCTTTTACTTACAGCAAGATGTTACCTTGGACATTTCAGACCTAGTGGTGACGATTGTAAGGGAAACAAAACAGAGGTAATGTGACCACTTTTTATTGATTACAGTATTTCTCTTATGATCATTCACTTCACATTTCTTGGAATTTCTATCGTGTGATCATTCACTTGGAAGGAGCAGACCACTATATATATTTTGGTAGTAATATAGATCAAGAAGGTGAAACAATGAAAGAGATGAGAAGTAGGATAGCAAAAGCAGCAGAAATTTAAAAAAACCTGGTCAAAATATAGAAATTAAAAATACTAAGCAGGAAAACTAAACTTAGAATATTCATCTACCCTTACCCTGTTATCAGCCGTAACCTATGCTTGTAAAATCTGGAAAACAACAAAAGAGATTGAGAGAAAAGTAAACACTTTTGAGGACAAATGTCTAAGAAAAATACTCTGTGTACATTGGAATGAATTCAAGAGTAATATAGAGATAAGAGAAATGGTCATGCAGCCAAAGATCTCATCTACAATGGAATGAGTTCAAGACTAATATAGAGATAAGAGAAATGGTCATGCAATCAACGATCCCATCTACAATGGAATGAATTCAAGACTAATATAGAAATAAGAGAAATAGTCATGCAACCAACAGTCTCATCTACAATGGAATGAATTCAAGACAAATATAGAGATAAGAGAAATGGTCATGCAACCAACAATCTCATCTACAATGGAATGAATTCAAGACTAATATAGAGATAAGAGAAGTGGTCATGCAACCAACGATCTCATCTACAATGGAACTAATTCAAGACTAATATAGAGATAAGAGAAATGGTCATGCAACTAACGATCTCATCTACAATGGAACTAATTCAAGACTAATATAGAGATAAGAGAAATGGTCATGCAACCAACGATCTCATCTACAATGGAACTAATTCAAGACTAATATAGAGATAAGAGAAATGGTCATGCAACCAACGATCTCATCTACAATGGAATTAATTCAAGACTAATATAGAGATAAGAGAAATGGTCATGTAACCAATGATCTCATCTACAATGGAATGAATTCAAGACTAATATAGAGATAAGAGAAATGGCCATGCAACCAACGATCTCATCTACAATGGAACTAATTCAAGACTAATATAGAGATAAGAGAAATGGTCATGCAACCAACGATCTCATCTACAATGGAATGAATTCAAGACTAATATAGAGATAAGAGAAATGGCCATGCAACCAACGATCTCATCTACAATGGAATGAATTCAAGACTAATATAGAGATAAGAGAAATGGTCATGCAACCAACAATCTCATCTACAATTAGGAGAAGATGGACATATGGTACATATGTTGGACATGTGCTGAGAAGAGACAAGAGAATTCTAAAAGAGGATCCTCTGTGGGAAACTTCGGGGTACAGAAACAGAGGAAGACCTAGAGAGAGACACTAAAAAGAACACTTATAAGAGATGCAAAGTTGGTAGGCACAATCTCATTAGGTAAAATCAAACATCTCACCATGAATAGACATCTATCTATTGTCCTTTCGAGCCGAAGACGGCACACAGGGCAGAACTACAATCTCAAAAACAGAAAACTTGCGTGCCAAAATGGCACATATTGCAGAGATCACTGCTTCTAAAATCTATGGCTCTGTTTCCATAACAATACTTTTTACAATGACAGCTTGTCAGGCCATCGATGAACCTCCTTAGTCGCCTCTTACAACATGCCTGGAAGGTCACAGTGTCACTATTCTTTACTTCCCACATAATGAGGCCCCGGTAACACACGGGAGTAAGAATAGACATGGGTGGCGAAAAACACTATGAACCCTATGTGATGTCCGAAGGTGCGGGAAGGATCAAGATCATTCACTTATTATTGATTGTAATGTCTGTCTTGTAGCTATTCACCCTTTTATTGTTTGTAATGTCTGTCTTGTAGCTATTTACCATTTTATTGTTTGTAATGTCTGTCTTGTAGCTATTCACCCTTTTATTGATTGTAATGTCTGTCTAGTAGCTATTCACCCCTTTTATTGATTGTAATGTCTGTCTAGTAGCTATTCACCCTTTTATTGATTGTAATGTCTGTCTAGTAGCTATTCACCCTTTTATTGATCGGAATGTCTGTCTTGTAGCTATTCACCCTTTTATTAATTGTAATGTCTGTCTTGTAGCTATTCACCCTTTTATTAATTGTAATGTCTGTCTTGTAGCCATTTTATCCTTTTATTGATTGTAATGTCTGTCTTGTAGCTATTCACCCTTTTATTGATTGTAATGTCTGTCTAGTAGCTATTCACCCTTTTATTGATTGTAATGTCTGTCTTGTAGCCATTCACCCTTGTTTTAATCAAGAAGAATAATTGTCAGGCTGCAGGCTAAGGAGAATGCAGGTTCAAATCCTGGAACTGTCAACATTTTTTTTTCTATCGGAGGTAAAATAAAAACTCAGATCTGAGCAGCTCATGTTGGCTGCACTGAACAAGCGACCTTTATTCTCCAGTCTAATACGTCTCCCTGGCAGACCCCTAAAATGGGGTAATGTCATAAAGAAAGATACTTTAGTTGGTGTGGTCATCTTTTGTCTAGAGGATAAACCATTCATGATTCTTCTAGTTTCAAAGATTTTAAATAAAAAATACTAATTTATACCAGTCAAATACCACTTTTTACCAGTCAAATACCACTTTTTACCAGTCAAATACCACTTTATACCAGTCAAATACACTTTATACCAGTCAAATACTACTTTATACCAGTCAAATACACTTTATACAAGTCAAACACCACTTTATACCAGTCAAATACTACTTTATACCAGTCAAATACACTTTATACCAGTCAAACACCACTTTATACCAGTCAAACACCACTTTATACCAGTCAAACACCACTTTATACCAGTCAAACACCACTTTATACCAGTCAAACACCACTTTATACCAGTCAAACACCACTTTATACCAGTCAAACACCACTTTATACCAGTCAAATACTAATTTATACCAGTCAAATACTATTTTATACCAGTCAAATACCACTTTATGCCAGTCAAGTACCACTTTATGCCAGTCAAACACCACTTTATGCCAGTCAAACACCACTTTATACCAGTCAAATACTACTTAAAAACCAGTCAAATACCACTTAAAAACCAGTCAAATGCCACTTTATACCTGTCAAATACCACTTTATACCAGTCAAATACCACTTTATACCAGTCAAATACCACTTTATGCCAGTCAAGTACCACTTTATGCCAGTCAAGTGCCACTTTATGCCAGTCAAGTGCCACTTTATGCCAGTCAAATACCAATGGATATGAGATGATGGTGCTGGATAGGACATACTCTGCGAAAGCCAATTGGGAGCATTACACGACAAGCCCTTTTTTGGAATCCCCAGGAGAGGAGACAAAGAGAAGACCAAAATATTCCTGGAGAAGACAGTTGGAAGCAAATATGAAGATGTTGGGGAAGACATGGAATGATCATAAAAGAATGGCAAGAAACATAACGGCTTGAAAAGTGTTTTTGTTGAAGACCTATGCTCCACAGAGAGTAGAAAAGAAGAGGAAAAGAAATTTAAGATGAAACAAACAGCTGTGACGAGTGTATGTGAATTACGTCATGAGATATGTTCTGAGTTTTACTCCAAGACAAGATCATAAATTTCTCTCTCATGCTTTGCCAGGAGCTTGTCTGTCTCCCTGAAACTCCTACACATGGGCTTCACCAACCAGTCTTACCTGCAGGCCACCGATGTCAACGGCAGCCTCTACCTGGAAGGTATGTTCAAACGCTGTTTCCACTTCTTACGCTCTTTAGTTTACTTCTAGCTACAGTTAGCATAGGTGTCTCGGTGGCCTAGTTGGGAAAACCACTCGGCTGGGCTACTGATCTTCAACAACCCGTGTTCGATTCCCGCTGGAAGCTGTGTGAGTTGTATTTGTGGTTGGGAAAAAAAACAACCTCTGCGGTCAACCCAACCGCTGGCAGAAATGGGTACCAGGGTATTACTTTGGGAAGGTGAGGAATGCCACTGTGCAAACTGAGTTTTGATGCTTGAAGCGACACTATCCAGAAGTCTCAGAACACTTCTGGATAGGCAGCCGAGCACATATGGGTAAAAACTCGTGTGCTAAGACGCCGATTCAAGTTTCGTACTTTACCTTACCTTTACAGTTAGCAAAGCTAGAGGTAGGTTCCCTCCCCTGTTTTAACCCTCATTATGATACCCTCGATAAAATGATGACCTCAAAATACAATTGTTTTGGAATTAACATTTTTGCCATGGGTAAACATTCTCCCCGCTCCCAAAGTAAGAAGGGGGGGGGGGATGGCTAGATGGATGAATGAAATTCACTGTGTGTCGGTCCTCATTATGTGTGTGTTGGTCCTCCTTGTTTGTGTGTGTTGGTCCTCCTTGTGTGTTGGTCCTCCTTGTGTGTTGGTCCTCCTTGTTTGTGTGTGTCGGTCCTCCTTGTTTGTGTGTTGGTCCTCCTTGTTTGTGTGTGTTGGTCCTCCTTGTGTGTTGGTCCTCCTTGTGTGTCGATCCTCCTTGTTTGTGTGTGTCGGTCCTCCTTGTTTGTGTGTTGGTCCTCCTTGTGTGTCGATCCTCCTTGTTTGTGTGTTGGTCCTCCTTGTGTGTCGGTCCTCCTTGTTTGTGTGTTGGTCCTCCTTGTTTGTGTGTGTCGGTCCTCCTTGTTTGTGTGTGTCGGTCCTCCTTGCTTGTGTGTGTCGGTCCTCTTTGCTTGTGTGTGTCGGTCCTCCTTGCTTGTGTGTGTCGGTCCTCCTTGCTTGTGTGTGTCGGTCCTCTTAGTGTGTGTGTCGGTCCTCCTTGTGTGTGTGTCGGTCCTCCTTGCTTGTGTGTGTCGGTCCTCCTTGCTTGTGTGTGTCGGTCCTCCTTGTTTGTGTGTGTCGGTCCTCCTTGTTTGTGTGTTGGTCCTCCTTGTTTGTGTGTGTTGGTCCTCCTTGTGTGTTGGTCCTCCTTGTGTGTCGATCCTCCTTGTTTGTGTGTGTCGGTCCTCCTTGTTTGTGTGTTGGTCCTCCTTGTGTGTCGATCCTCCTTGTTTGTGTGTTGGTCCTCGTGTGTCGGTCCTCCTTGTTTGTGTGTTGGTCCTCCTTGTTTGTGTGTGTCGGTCCTCCTTGTTTGTGTGTGTCGGTCCTCCTTGCTTGTGTGTGTCGGTCCTCTTTGCTTGTGTGTGTCGGTCCTCCTTGCTTGTGTGTGTGTCGGTCCTCCTTGTGTGTGTGTCGGTCCTCCTTGTGTGTGTGTTGGTCCTCCTTGTGTGTGTGTCTGTCCTCGTTGTGTGTGTGTCTGTCCTCGTTGTGTGTGTGTCTGTCCTCCTTGTGTGTGTGTCTGTCCTCGTTGTGTGTGTGTCTGTCCTCCTTGTGTGTGTGTCTGTCCTCCTTGTGTGTGTGTCTGTCCTCCTTGTGTGTGTGTCTGTCCTCGTTGTGTGTGTGTCGGTCCTCCTTGCTTGTGTGTGTCGGTCCTCTTTGCTTGTGTGTGTCGGTCCTCCTTGCTTGTGTGTGTGTCGGTCCTCCTTGTGTGTGTGTCTGTCCTCGTTGTGTGTGTGTCTGTCCTCGTTGTGTGTGTGTCTGTCCTCCTTGTGTGTGTGTCTGTCCTCCTTGTGTGTGTGTCTGTCCTCCTTGTGTGTGTGTCTGTCCTCCTTGTGTGTGTGTCTGTCCTCCTTGTGTGTGTGTCTGTCCTCGTTGTGTGTGTGTCTGTCCTCGTTGTGTGTGTGTCTGTCCTCCTTGTGTGTGTGTCTGTCCTCGTTGTGTGTGTGTCTGTCCTCGTTGTGTGTGTGTCTGTCCTCGTTGTGTGTGTGTCTGTCCTCCTTGTGTGTGTGTCTGTCCTCCTTGTGTGTGTGTCTGTCCTCCTTGTGTGTGTGTCTGTCCTCCTTGTGTGTGTGTCTGTCCTCGTTGTGTGTGTGTCGGTCCTCGTGTGTGTGTCAGTCCTCGTTGTGCGTGTGTCGGTCCTCCTTATGTGTGTTAGTTCTTCTTGTCTATGTCAACTCAGTTGGTGGCCCTCTCTCTTCCACAGAATTCAACACAAGGTCCATGCATGCCAGGTTTGCTGGCTTGAGCAAAGTCGTCCTGAAGGGACAGGTTGGTTCTCCTGTCACATTCTTGTGACAACTTCTAATAATGTAGATAGTAATATTTCTAATCTCATACTGTGACAACTTCTAATAATGTAGATAGTAATATTTCTAATCTCATATTGTGACAAATTGTGGCAGTAAATGTAAATGTCATATTTAGTGACATAGAGACATTTATATTGGTGTTTGATAGAAGCAGATCCATGTTATCTTAGCCTGTGGTTAGACATAGAAAATGTATTCACAGATTCCATACTTCATTCTGTAACAACTTTTAAAGGAGTGAGAAGGAGAGGGAGGCAGAGAAAGAGATGAAAAGATAACATCAAATAGTGGACAGGTCTAGACTTTGCAGAGTTTCAATAAAATGAATGAGGATTAAGAGAAATGGAGAAGGTTGAAGAAGTCTGTGGTGCCCCCAATTACCCCCAGGAGAAGGTTGAAGAAGTCTGTGGTGCCCCCAATTACCCCCAGAAGAAGGTTGAAGAAGTCTGTGGTGCCCCCAATTACCCCCAGGAGAAGGTTGAAGAAGTCTGTGGTGCCCCCAATTACCCCCAGGAGAAGGTTGAAGAAGTCTGTGGTGCCCCCAATTACCCCCAGGAGAAGGTTGAAGAAGTCTGTGGTGCCCCCAACTACCCCCAGGAGAAGGTTAAAGAAGTCTGTGGTGCCCCCAACTACCCCCAGGAGAAGGTTAAAGAAGTCTGTGGTGCCCCCAACTACCCCCAGGAGAAGGTTAAAGAAGTCTGTGGTGCCCCCAACTACCCCCAGGAGAAGGTTAAAGAAGTCTGTGGTGCCCCCAACTACCCCCAGGAGAAGGTTAAAGAAGTCTGTGGTGCACACAACTACCCCCAGGAGAAGGTTGAAGAAGTCTGTGGTGCCCCCAACTACCCCCAGGAGATGGTTGAAGAAGTCTGTGGTGCCCCCAACTATCCCCAGGAGATGGTTGAAGAAGTCTGTGGTGCCCCCAACTATCCCCAGGAGAAGGTTGAAGAAGTCTGTGGTGCCCCCAACTATCCCCAGGAGAAGGTTGAAGAAGTCTGTGGTGCCCCCAACTATCCCCAGGAGAAGGTTGAAGAAGTCTGTGGTGCCCCCAACTATCCCCAGGAGAAGGTTGAAGAAGTCTGTGGTGCCCCCAATTACCCCCAGGAGAAGGTTGAAGAAGTCTGTGGTGTCCCCAACTATCCCCAGGAGAAGGTTGAAGAAGTCTGTGGTGCCCCCAACTACCCCCAGGAGAAGGTTGAAGTCTGTGGTGTCCCCAACTATCCCCAGGAGAAGGTTGAAGAAGTCTGTGGTGCCTCCAACTATCCCCAGGAGATGGTTGAAGAAGTCTGTGGTGCCTCCAACTATCCCCAGGAGATGGTTGAAGTCGTCTGTGGTGCCCCCAACTATCCCCAGGAGATGGTTGAAGAAGTCTGTGGTGTCTCCAACTATCCCCAGGAGATGGTTGAAGTCGTCTGTGGTGCCCCCAACTATCCCCAGGAGATGGTTGAAGAAGTCTGTGGTGTCTCCAACTATCCCCAGGAGATGGTTGAAGTCGTCTGTGGTGCCCCCAACTATCCCCAGGAGAAGGTTGAAGAAGTCTGTGGTGTCCCCAACTATCCCCAGGAGAAGGTTGAAGAAGTCTGTGGTGCCTCCAACTATCCCCAGGAGATGGTTGAAGAAGTCTGTGGTGTCCCCAACTATCCCCAGGAGATGGTTGAAGAAGTCTGTGGTGTCTCCAACTATCCCCAGGAGATGGTTGAAGTCGTCTGTGGTGCCCCCAACTATCCCCAGGAGATGGTTGAAGTCGTCTGTGGTGCCCCCAACTATCCCCAGGAGATGGTTGAAGAAGTCTGTGGTGCCCCCAACTATCCCCAGGAGATGGTTGAAGAAGTCTGTGGTGTCCCCAACTATCCCCAGGAGATGGTTGAAGAAGTCTGTGGTGCCCCCAACTATCCCCAGGGGTATGGGTTGCAGTAGATGATCACAAATTTTATAGAGAAAATAACAGGACCATATGAGAGGGTCATGAACTTCATGAGAAAAGCATATGACGGTTATCAACTTTGAGAGAAGTCTGAGACTTGCCGACAACTTTATGAGAGAAGTCTGAGACATGCAAGCAACTTTATGAGAGAAGTCTGAGGCATGCAGGCAACATTATGAGAGAAGTCTGAGACATGCAAGCAACTTTATGAGAGAAGTCTGAGGCATGCAGGCAACATTATGAGAGAAGTCTGAGTCATGCAGGAAACTTTATGAGAGAAGTCTGAGACATGCAGGAAACTTTATGAGAGAAGTCTGAGACATGCAGGAAACTTTAGGAGAGAAACTAATATGTGTATGGGAGAGCAGGTTATGTGTTCTATGGAAGAAATGCACTTGATTATAAGAAAATTGTAGAAAATAAGACACTTACTGTTGTTTTGTCAATCCTTATTTGTTACTGTTGTTTTGTCTATCCTTACTTGTTACTGTTGTTTTGTCTATCCTTACTTGTTACTGTTGTTTTGTCTATCCTTACTTGTTACTGTTGTTTTGTCTATCCTTGCTTGTTACTGTTTTGTCTATCCTTATTTGTTACTGTTTTGTCTATCCTTATTTGTTACTGTTTTGTCTATCCTTATTTGTTACTGTTTTGTCTATCCTTACTTGTTACTGTTGTTTTGTCTATCCTTACTTGTTACTATTGTTTTGTCTATCCTTACTTGTTACTGTTGTTTTGTCTATCCTTACTTGTTACTATTGTTTTGTCTATCCTTATCTGTTACTATTGTTTTGTCTATCCTTATCTGTTACTATTGTTTTGTCTATCCTTACTTGTTACTATTGTTTTGTCTATCCTTATCTGTTACTATTGTTTTGTCTATCCTTATCTGTTACTATTGTTTTGTCTATCCTTACTTGTTACTGCTGTTTTGTCTATCCTTACTTGTTACTGTTATTTTGTCTATCCTTACTTGTTACTGTTGTTTTGTCTATCCTTACTTGTTACTGTTGTTTTGTCTATCCTTACTTGTTACTGTTGTTTTGTCTATCCTTACTTGTTACTGTTATTTTGTCTATCCTTACTTGTTACTGTTGTTTTGTCTATCCTTACTTGTTACTGTTGTTTTGTCTATCCTTACTTGTTACTGTTGTTTTGTCTATCCTTACTTGTTACTATTGTTTTGTCTATCCTTACTTGTTACTGTTATTTTGTCTATCCTTACTTGTTACTATTGTTTTGTCTATCCTTATTTGTTACTGTTTTGTCTATCCTTACTTGTTACTGTTGTTTTGTCTATCCTTACTTGTTACTGTTGTTTTGTCTATCCTTACTTGTTACTGTTGTTTTGTCTATCCTTACTTGTTACTGTTGTTTTGTCTATCCTTATCTGTTACTATTGTTTTGTCTATCCTTACTTGTTACTGTTGTTTTGTCTATCCTTACTTGTTACTGTTGTTTTGTCTATCCTTACTTGTTACTATTGTTTTGTCTATCCTTACTTGTTACTATTGTTTTGTCTATCCTTACTTGTTACTATTGTTTTGTCTATCCTTACTTGTTACTATTGTTTTGTCTATCCTTACTTGTTACTGTTGTTTTGTCTATCCTTACTTGTTACTGTTGTTTTGTCTATCCTTACTTGTTACTGTTGTTTTGTCTATCCTTACTTGTTACTATTGTTTTGTCTATCCTTACTTGTTACTGTTGTTTTGTCTATCCTGACTTGTTACTATTGTTTTGTCTATCCTTACTTGTTACTGTTGTTTTGTCTATCCTTACTTGTTACTATTGTTTTGTCTATCCTTACTTGTTACTGTTGTTTTGTGTATCCTTACTTGTTACTGTTATTTTGTCTATCCCTAGTTGTAACTATTGCCTTGTCCATCCTTCCAGTTCCTGCGTGACTCCCTGGACACCCATCTCATGATTAATTCTGGCTTCTTCCACTACCATCACGAGGAGGTGCAATATTGGCTGTCTGTCTTCTCAAAAATATTTTACAAAGAGCCAGTGAGGGTGCAGCATCGTGTGTCTTTAAGACAGTCTAATTCTGTCCTGAGGTAAGTTTGTTCATTTCCTTCCTTCCTTCCTTCTTCTCACCTCTTGCTTTCACTTCGTACATGCTGTGGCCTGTAACATACAAGTTATTACCACAAAGTAACGACAACACCATTTTTCTTGCTGATTGTGTGGGTCACAGGAGCCACGGTGCTGAGTTATTTATGGGTTATCATCATTGCACTCCAAACATGTACTGAGATGGTCAGATCTCCTCTGAGGAGGAAGTCTGCAAGTCTCGCAGTGTCCAGCTACTGATGACTCCAGCTCTGTGTTGGTTGGTTAAGTCTTGCTACTAAGTCTATTGTTTCTCGATGTACCCATCATTACTCCCATCTCTTTTTATCCAAAGGAGAGGCGTGGACTCATGGTTGTTGCAGTCCTGTGCCCTTCCTGCTTCTCGAAGGACATAAATGACATCTACCAGACCCAATGGTTGACAGTCTTCGATGACAGTACAGCTAGCCAGCCTATCCACTCTTTCATTTCTCTGTACTCCCCCGCATGTCCAGGTGACTCGTTGACTTCTGTAATGACTCCACCCACTGCCTGCAACCCGCAGTAGCTCGCTGATTAATGAACTGGACTACTAAGGACAAGAGGTTGAACTCGGTCTTGATTGATGGCTTCCAGGTTCACCCAGCCTTAAATGGGTACCAAAGCAAACCTAAATGAAATGCTGGCAGAAATCGAATGCACTGGTGCAGAACACAGTGCAACGTTCTAACAGGTATCCAATCAGTGTATATGGGGCAATCGAATCACTTAAACAGACAGTTGACTTGATAAGAGAGTCTGGAATCCTACTCTGATTGAGACTTGATCGCAGAGAGAGAGAGAGAGAGAGAGAGAAATGGGTACCAGATTTTTCTGAGAAAAAAAGGTTTCACTGGCATATTACCTTTAATAGTAATTATAATAATAATAACAATATATTAATAATATTAAAGAAAGATCAAAACACAACACAACGAGCCTTCAACAAACGTTATGAGAATACCAGACCCAATGGTCGACCACGAAAAAGATGGATGGATGGAATATTAGAAGCACTAGGAAACATAACAGCAGCAGAGGTGAACAGAAGAGCAAAAGACCACAAATTATATCTCCCCTCGACGCTGAAAGGCAGATGAGGAAGGAAAGCAGAAGAATAACAACATTATCAGTCCCAGTCACAAGCCTGGAGGAGGAAGTATCTGTCGTGGTTGTGGAGGGAGGTGTTTTTGTGAGGTAAGGGATGATGTTTATGTCATGTAATTGGAGATCACTGTCAACAACAGAAATGATACATAACTGTCGAGATCAAAAGTTGTGGAGAGACATGATCACCTACACCAGCAGGCCCTGTACTTGCTGATGATAATGAATAACAACATAATAATATAATAAATAAATATATGTAATCATCATCAAGTACCTTGCTAGCTAAAGTAGGTGATCATGTCTGACCACAACTTTCTTTCTTTTTGCTTTGACCTCTTTCAGAACGTTTTCATTACTCTTCTTAGCTGTCCGTGGTATTCTCAACATTCTTCTGTAAAACCACATTTCTACAGACTCCGGTGATTTTCTTGTCTGTTGTCCTATTGTCCATGATTCACATCCATATGTTAAGACTGGCTCTACATAACATTTAAGAACTCTTAATAATAATAATATGTAATATTATACCCCAAAAAAACAATATGCCAAAAGGGCTATTAACTCTTTCTTTATGTTTCCCCGCATAGTGCGTCACTCTTAGTTTGATTAATGTGTACCGTCATCAAACCATATTCTTGTTACATGTCTCATATCATCTTGGTATTGGTGAAATCTTATACCTTGTTCAATTATCTAACATTCATATATAATATGATATATGTTAGATAAATATTTAGATTGATTGATTTGCAGTACGATACTGATAGTGCCACTCTATATGTTAGATAAATATGTAGATTGATTGATTGATATGCAGTACGATACTGATAGTGCCACTTTATTTTTGCGATGGGAGACATGTTTCTATTTTGCATATCAATCAATCTACATATTTATATTTACCTCTCTCTAACTGTCTGCGATCAAGACTCAATTGGAGTAGGAAAGAGTCTGGAATCCTACTCCGATTGAGTCTAGATCACATAGAGATAAATATAAATATGTAGATTGATTCTTAAAACCATGAAAAATTTTGCCACTGAAATCTCTTCCTTTGCATCGATAAAAAGCTTCCGTAGTACGGAAGGAGTAAAAGAATATAGGCACGCTAACACTATATTCTTGGTACACCACAAGGGGATGTGACCAGGCCCTTTAGTTAACATTTTTGTTTCTATTTTGCATAACATGCATAATAATCTGCTCATTCTGTGTGGAACCTGGTCTGTAGTGTTGTGTATTTATCTTGTGTTTCTATCATTAGTCCAGTCCTGCTGTCTTGGATAGATGGGAAAGGTTTCTCAACAGTGTTGGAGGTAACAGACATGTCCTCAACTGTGTCTTCCGCTGTTTGTAGTGGCCTGCATGGACAGCTCTCTCACACTAGGATCAGTGCCACTCTCAAGCCTGGAGGAGGAGGTATCTGTTGTGGTTGTGGAGGGAGGGAGGTGTTTATGTGATGTAATGGATGTTTTTGTGATGTGATGGGAGATGTTTGTAGTGGCCTGCATGGACAGCTCTCTCACACTAGGATCAGTGCCACTCTCAAGCCTGGAGGAGGAGGAGGTATGTGTTTATGTGATGTGATGGGAGATGTTTGTAGTGGCCTGCATGGGCAGCTCTCTCACACTAGGATCAGTGCCACTCTCAAGCCTGGAGGAGGAGGTATGTGTCGTGGTTGAGGAGGGAGGGAGGGATGTGTTTATGTGATGTAATGGATGTTTTTGTGATGTGATGGGAGATGTTTGTAGTGGCCTGCATGGACAGCTCTCTCACACTAGGATCAGTGCCACTCTCAAGCCTGGAGGAGGAGGTATGTGTCGTGGTTGAGGAGGGAGGGAGGGATGTGTTTATGTGATGTAATGGATGTTTTTGTGATGTGATGGGCGATGTTTGTAGTGGCCTGCATGGACAGCTCTCTCACACTAGGATCAGTGCCACTCTCAAGCCTGGAGGAGGAGGTATGTGTTTATGTGATGTGATGGGAGATGTTTGTAGTAGCCTGCATGGGCAGCTCTCTCACACTAGGATCAGTGCCACTCTCAAGCCTGGAGGAGGAGGAGGTATGTGTTTATGTGATGTGATGGGAGATGTTTGTAGTAGCCTGCATGGGCAGCTCTCTCACACTAGGATCAGTGCCACTCTCAAGCCTGGAGGAGGAGGAGGTATGTGTCATGGTTGAGGAGGGAGGTGTTTATGTGATGTAATGGATAATGTTTTTGTGATGTGATGGGCGATGTTTGTAGTGGCCTGCATGGGCAGCTCTCTCACACTAGGATCAGTGCCACTCTCAAGCCTGGAGGAGGAGGTATGTGTCGTGGTTGAGGAGGGAGGGAGGGATGTGTTTATGTGATGTAATGGATGTTTTTGTGATGTGATGGGAGATGTTTGTAGTGGCCTGCATGGACAGCTCTCTCACACTAGGATCAGTGCCACTCTCAAGCCTGGAGGAGGAGGTATGTGTCGTGGTTGAGGAGGGAGGGAGGGATGTGTTTATGTGATGTAATGGATGTTTTTGTGATGTGATGGGAGATGTTTGTAGTGACCTGCATGGGCAGCTCTCTCACACTAGGATCAGTGCCACTCTCAAGCCTGGAGGAGGAGGTATGTGTCGTGGTTGAGGAGGGAGGGAGGGATGTGTTTATGTGATGTAATGGATGTTTTTGTGATGTGATGGGCGATGTTTGTAGTGGCCTGCATGGGCAGCTCTCTCACACTAGGATCAGTGCCACTCTCAAGTCTGGAGGAGGAGGTATGTGTCGTGGTTGAGGAGGGAGGGAGGGATGTGTTTATGTGATGTAATGGATAATGTTTTTGTGATGTGATGGGAGATGTTTGTAGTAGCCTGCATGGGCAGCTCTCTCACACTAGGATCAGTGCCACTCTCAAGTCTGGAGGAGGAGGAGGTATGTGTCGTGGTTGAGGAGGGAGGGAGGGATGTGTTTATGTGATATAATGGATAATGTTTTTGTGATGTGATGGGCGATGTTTGTAGTGACCTGCATGGGCAGCTCTCTCACACTAGGATCAGTGCCACTCTCAAGTCTGGAGGAGGAGGAGGTATGTGTCGTGGTTGAGGAGGGAGGGAGGGATGTGTTTATGTGATATAATGGATAATGTTTTTGTGATGTGATGGAAGATGTTTGTAGTGGCCTGCATGGGCAGCTCTCTCACACTAGGATCAGTGCCACTCTCAAGCCTGGAGGAGGAGGAGGAGGTATCTGTCGTGGTTGAGGAGGGAGGGAGGGATGTGTTTATGTGATATAATGGATAATGTTTTTGTGATGTGATGGAAGATGTTTGTAGTGGCCTGCATGGGCAGCTCTCTCACACTAGGATCAGTGCCACTCTCAAGCCTGGAGGAGGAGGAGGTATCTGTCGTGGTTGTGGAGGGAGGGAGGTGTTTATGTGATGTGATGGGAGATGTTTTTGTGATGGGAGATGTTTATGTGATGGGAGACATTTATATGATGTGATGGGAGACATTTATGTGATGTGATGGGAGACATTTATAGGATGTGATGGGAGACATTTATGTGATGTGATGGGAGACATTTATGTGATGTGATGGGAGACATTATTGTGATGTGATGGGAGACATTTATGTGATGGGAGACATTTATGTGATGTGATGGGAGACATTTATATGATGTGATGGGAGACGTTTATGTGATGTGATGGGAGACGTTTATGTGATGTGATGGGAGACGTTTATATGATGTGATGGAAGATGTTTTTGTGATGTGATGGGAGACGTTTATGTGATGTGATGGGAGACGTTTATGTGATGTGATGGGAGACGTTTATGTGATGTGATGGGAGACGTTTATGTGATGTGATGGGAGACGTTTATATGATGTGATGGAAGATGTTTTTGTGATGTGATGGGAGACGTTTATGTGATGTGATGGGAGACGTTTATGTGATGTGATGGGAGACGTTTATATGATGTGATGGAAGATGTTTTTGTGATGCAATGATGGCTGTTTTTGTGACGTGATTAGAGCAGTATTTGTATTGTGATGGATAATCTTTTTGTGATGTGAGATGATTTTATATAATTCTTGGTTTTTGTGATGTGAGATTATTTTATATAATTCTTGGTTTACTACATAACTTTGGAACCTCAGTGGCTGGGTGGTTAGTGTATTGGCTCCCTGATCAGAAGGGCCTATGTTCAATTCCCACAAGTGGCTGTTTTTTTAAACTGACAAAGATCCGGAGCTCACCCAGTCGCTAAAAATGGGTACCAGAAAATGTTCTGGGAAGTAAAGGCAGCTTGGCATGGTACAGAAGGTCAGGTTGATTAGATTGATGGAGGTCAAGACACTAGTCCAGCAATGAAGGTGATGGTATGTCTCAGGCTTGATGAAATACAGAGCTGATCAAGACCCTGCTCCACCTCCCAGCTGTGCTCTTAGAAACAGACTCTCCCATCTGACCAAGCTAGTGGGGATCAAAGTGGGAAGGCAACACCATACTAAAAATGGCGTGTTGAAGTCAGATGTGTTGGGCCAAAAGCATAAATATCACACCCAAGCTACAAACCACAATGCCCTCACAATCTACCCTCACTTAATGTCCTTTTTTGAGTGGACGATGATGAAGCCTATTGCATTCTTTTAGTAGTCTTTGTGCCCTCACAATCTACCCTCACTTAATGTTCTTTTTTGAGTGGACGATGATGAAGCCTATTGCATTCTTTTAGTAGTCTTTGTGCCCTCACAATCTACCCTCACTTAATGTCCTTTTTTGAGTGGACGATGATGAAGCCTATTGCATTCTTTTAGTAGTCTTTGTGTTCTCACAATCTACCCTCACTTAATGTCCTTTTTTGAGTGGACGATGATGAAGCCTATTGCATTCTTTTAGTAGTCTTTGTGTCCTCACAATCTACCCTCACTTAATGTCCTTTTTTGAGTGGACGATGATGAAGCCTATTGCATTCTTTCAGTAGTCTTTGTGTTCTCACAATCTACCCTCACTTAATGTCCTTTTTTGAGTGGACGATGATGAAGCCTATTGCATTCTTTTAGTAGTCTTTGTGTCCTCACAATCTACCCTCACTTAATGTCCTTTTTTGAGTGGACGATGATGAAGCCTATTGCATTCTTTTAGTAGTCTTTGTGTCCTCACAATCTACCCTCACTCAATGTCCTTTTTTGAGTGGACAATGATGAAGCCTATTGCATTCTTTTAGTAGTCTTTGTGTCCTCACAATCTACCCTTACTCAATGTCCTTTTTTGAGTGGACAATGATGAAGCCTATTGCATTCTTTTAGTAGTCTTTGTGTTCTCACAATCTACCCTCACTTAATGTCCTTTTTTGAGTGGACGATGATGAAGCCTATTGCATTCTTTTAGTAGTCTTTGTGTCCTCACAATCTACCCTCACTTAATGTCCTTTTTTGAGTGGACGATGATGAAGCCTATTGCATTCTTTTAGTAGTCTTTGGGTGAAAAGGGAGGTCAGTCAGGTTGATGATGAGAATAATATCATATTCCACTCTATAATTCTAAATTAATTCTCTCATCTGTAATCCTGACATCTTTCTCTAGACTGTAATCCTGACATATTTCTCTATTCTGTAATTCTGACATCTTTCTATAATATGTAATTCTGACATCTTTCTATAATATGTAATTCTGACATCTTTCTCTAGTCTGTAATCCTGACATATTTCTCTAATATGTAATCCTGACATCTTTCTCTAGACTGTAATCCTGACATATTTCTCTATTCTGTAATTCTGACATCTTTCTCTAATATGTAATTCTGACATATTTCTCTAGTCTGTAATCCTGACATATTTCTCTAGTCTGTAATCCTGACATATTTCTCTAGTCTGTAATCCTGACATATTTCTCTAGTCTGTAATTCTGACATATTTCTCTAGTCTGTAATCCTGACATATTTCTCTAGTCTAATTCTGACATATTTGTCTAGTCTGTAATCCTGACATATTTCTCTATTCTGTAATCCTGACAACTTTCTCTATTCTGTAATCTATTTCTCTATTCTTTAATCTATTTCTCTATTCTGTAATCTATTTCTCTATTCTGTAATCCATTTCTCTATTCTGTATTCCATTTCTCTATTCTGTAATCCATTTCTCTATTCTGTAATCCATTTCTCTATTCTGTAATCCATTTCTCTATTCTGTATTCCATTTCTCTATTCTGTAATCCATTTCTCTATTCTGTATTCAATTTCTCTATTCTGGAATCCATTTCTCTTTTCTGTATTCCATTTTTCTATTCTGTAATCCATTTCTCTATTCTGTAATCCATTTCTCTATTCTGTATTCAAGTTTTCTATTCTGTAATCCATTTCTCTATTCTGTAATCCATTTCTCTATTCTGTATTCCATTTCTATATTCTGTATTCAATTTCTATATTCTGTAATCCATTTCTCTATTCTGTATTCCATTTCTCTATTCTGTATTCCATTTCTCTATTCTGTATTCCATTTCTCTATTCTGTAATCCATTTCTCTATTCTGTAATCCATTTCTCAATTCTCTGTAATCCATTTCTCAATTCTCTGTAATCCATTTCTCTATTCTGTAATCCATTTCTCAATTCTCTGTAATCCATTTCTCTATTCTGTAATCCATTTCTCTATTCTGTAATCCATTTCTCTATTCTGTAATATATTTCTCTATTCTGTAATCTATTTCTCTATTCTGTAATCCATTTCTCTATTCTGTAATCCATTTCTCAATTCTCTGTAATCCATTTCTCTATTCTGTAATCCATTTCTCTATTCTGTAATCCATTTCTCTATTCTGTAATCCATTTCTCACTTCTCTGTAATCCATTTCTCTATTCTGTAATCTATTTCTCTATTCTGTATTCCATTTCTCAATTCTCTATAATCCATTTTTCTATTCTGTAATCCATTTCTCTATTCTATAATCCTTCTCTCTTTTCTGTAATCCATTTCTCAATTCTCTGTAATCCATTTCTCTATTCTATAATCCTTTTCTCTTTTCTGTAATCCATTTCTCAATTCTCTGTAATCCATTTCTCTATTCTATAATCCTTCTCTCTTTTCTGTAATCCATTTCTCAATTCTCTGTAATCCATTTCTCTATTCTATAATCCTTCTCTCTTTTCTGTAATCCACTTCTCAATTCTCTGTAATCCATTTCTCTATTCTATAATCCTTTTCTCTTTTCTGTAATCCATTTCTCAATTCTCTGTAATCCATTTCTCTATTCTATAATCCTTTTCTCTTTTCTGTAATCCATTTCTCAATTCTCTGTAATCCATTTCTCAATTCTCTGTAATCCATTTCTCTATTCTATAATCTATTTCTCTATTCTGTAATCCACAATTGCTGTAGCCGTGGGCAACCACGACTGGTTGAGCAGCTATAACAGCTCCTGTGAGGTTGACATCCAGAATGTTATGTGCTGCCTTATGGATGCGAGAGTTCCTCAGGAACAAGTTGCAGGCAGGAACCACTACTGGGGCCAGGTCTTATATTTGGGATTATTGTTCCTGAAGGTAAGCTGGAAATCTCCTAGAACTTTCCACAAATAGGTTTAGGATGAAGCTGAATGTAAGAAATGTTCGAGGAGATTTTATTTAAAATATATCACAAGAATAAAGGGGTTTAGGATGAAGCTGAATGTAAGAAATGTTCGAGGAGATTTTATTTAAAATATATCACAAGAATAAAGGGGTTTAGGATGAAGCTGAATGTAAGAAATGTTCGAGGAGATTTTATTTAAAATATATCACAAGAATAAAGGGGTTTAGGATGAAGCTGAATGTAAGAAATGTTCGAGGAGATTTTATTTAAAATATATCACAAGAATAAAGGGGTTTAGGATGAAGCTGAATGTAAGAAATGTTCGAGGAGATTTTATTTAAAATATATCACAAGAATAAAGGGGTTTAGGATGAAGCTGAATGTAAGAAATGTTCGAGGAGATTTTATTTAAAATATATCACAAGAATAAAAGGGTTTAGGATGAAGCTTGACTGACCCAGAGAGACATTGAGAATAACACTGATCAGTGAAGCAAAGACAGCAGGAATCTTGCACAGAACAGAGACAAATTACGGCATTTGATAAATGGTTTTTGCAAGGATTGACACTGCTAGAAAGAAAATTTAGAAAAAAGAGTAAGTATCTGGGTCTATTGCACTCTGAGAAGAGACAACAAGAGGTGTTCTTTTGTTGGCCATGTGATGAGAAGAGACAACAAGAGGTGTTCTTTTGTTGGCCATGTGATGAGAAGAGACAACAAGAGGTGTTCTTTTGTTGGCCATGTGATGAGAAGAGACAACAAGAGGTGTTCTTTTGTTGGCCATGTGATGAGAAGAGACAACAAGAGGTGTTCTTTTGTTGGCCATGTGATGAGAAAAGACAACAAGAGGTGTTCTTTTGTTGGCCATGTGATGAGAAGAGACAACAAGAGGTGTTCTTTTGTTGGCCATGTGATGAGAAGAGACAACAAGAGGTGTTCTTTTGTTGGCCATGTGATGAGAAGAGACAACAAGAGGTGTTCTTTTGTTGGCCATGTGATGAGAAGAGACAACAAGAGGTGTTCTTTGTTGGCCATGTGATGAGAAGAGACAACAAGAGAAATTGGTGGTAATATGTTGGTCATGTGATGAGAAGAGACAACAAGAGAAATTGGTGGTAATATGTTGGTCATGTGATGAGAAGAGACAACAAGAGAAAAAGGTGGTCATATGTTGGTCATGTGATGAGAAGAGACAACAAGAGAAGGTGGTGGTCATATGTTGGTCATGTGATGAGAAGAGACAAGTGGAGGAGGTGGTTATATGTTGACCATGTGATAAGAAGAGACAACAAGAGAAGGTGGTGGTCATATGTTGGTCATGTGATGAGAAGAGACAAGAGGAGGAGGTGGTTGTCATATGTTGCCATGAAATGAAAAGTGACAACAAGAGAAGGTGGTGGTCATATGTTGCCATGTGATGAGAAGAGATAACAAGAGAAGAAAGTGGTCATATGTTGGTCATGTGATGAGAAGAGACAACAAGAGAAGAAAGTGGTCATATGTTGGCCATGTGATGAGAAGAGACAAGAGGAGGTGGTGGTCATATGTTGCCATGTGATGAAAAGTGACAACAAGAGAAGGTGGTGGTCATATGTTGCCATGTGATGAAAAGTGACAACAAGAGAAGGTGGTGGTCATATGTTGCCATGTGATGAAAAGTGACAACAAGAGAAGGAGGTGGTCATATGTTGCCATGTGATGAAAAGTGACAACAAGAGAAGGTGGTGGTCATATGTTGCCATGTGATGAAAAGTGACAAGAGAAGGTGGTGGTCATATGTTGCCATGTGATGAAAAGTGACAACAAGAGAAGGTGGTGGTCATATGTTGGTCATGTGATGAGAAGAGACAACAAGAGAAGGTGGTGGTCATATATTGGTCATGTGATGAGAAGAGACAAGAGAAGGAGGTGGTCATATGTTGCCATGTGATGAAAAGTGACAACAAGAGAAGGAGGTGGTCATATGTTGCCATGTGATGAAAAGTGACAACAAGAGAAGGAGGTGGTCATATGTTGCCATGTGATGAAAAGTGACAACAAGAGAAGGAGGTGGTCATATGTTGCCATGTGATGAAAAGTGACAACAAGCGAAGGTGGTGGTCATATGTTGGTCATGTGATGAGAAGAGACAAGAGAAGGAGGTGGTCATATGTTGCCATGTGATGAAAAGTGACAACAAGAGAAGGTGGTGGTCATATGTTGACCATGTGATGAGAAGAGACAACAAGAGAAGGTGGTGGTCATATATTGGTCATGTGATGAGAAGAGACAAGAGGAGGTGGTGGTCATATGTTGCCATGTGATGAAAAGTGACAACAAGAGAAGGTGGTGGTCATATGTTGACCATGTGATGAGAAGAGACAACAAGAGAAGGTGGTGGTCATATGTTGGTCATGTGATGAGAAGAGACAAGAGAAGGAGGTGGTCACATGTTGCCATGTGATGAAAAGTGACAAGAGAAGGTGGTGGTCATATGTTGCCATGTGATGAGAAGAGATAACAAGAGAAGAAAGTGGTCATATGTTGGTCATGTGATGAGAAGAGACAAGAGAAAGAGGTGGTCATATGTTGCCATGTGATGAAAAGTGACAACAAGAGAAGGTGGTGGTCATATGTTGCCATGTGATGAGAAGAGACAACAAGAGAATCTCGAAGCAAGCCCTCAAATGAGAACAAGAGGGTAAAAAAAAGGAGGCAAATATAGCGGAACACAAAAAAGGGCACTGAGGTGAGAGGCAATAACAGCTCCCTTCCTGATGTTGAGAGGCTTGCCCTGAACAGAGACGTGTGACAAGATGTGGGGCCTGTGCAAAGTCTGACACTTGTTAACAACGATCAGATGGAGAGTCTAGAAGTTCTGTCCTATGTGCTGTCTTCAGCTCATTTGGACAATAGATAGGTGTTAATGGCAGGAACCATTGAGGCTCAGTCTGAAAAGTGTTCCTTGTTGCAGTTTCCTCATATTCCAAGTCTGGCTTGCTGCCGGAGCTACTGAGTTTAATGCTCTGTGCACACAGTGAGCTGTGTTTTCCATCCAGATTGTGCTTCGATATTCCAATTGGTTACGATGAATGATGATATATGACGGACAGTTAAGCTGCGTTCACTTTCAGTGCTGCTAGGCCTTATGTCTTTTGGCATATGCTGTAGCTGCCATGATGGGGACTGCAGCTGCCTTTCTTTGTTTAGATCCTTCAATGAGATGAGTTTTAATTTGGATGATTCCACTGGCATGGGCAGTTGAGCAATTATGGATTTTAATTTATTTGCAGTGGTACCAGGGCCTTGGACTAACCATAACTATAGGTAGTAAAACTAAACATGCCTACATTCTCAGTCTGAAAAGGCTGGCTCAGTTTCCCCAATGATAAAGAACCTGCTTATAATATCTGCAGGTAAAAGTCATTGCAACTGTGACTCTCATATAAATGAGAGTCATATTTCAAATATATGTGTGAAACTACTTGACGGATTAAGGAGAAATCAAAGTAAGCAAATATTTGATCTATTCATTGACCTTTTGAGCCGTAGCCGGCCCATAGGGCATAGACCCAGATACTCTTTCTCTTATCTACATTTTTATTCTAGCAGTCTCAATCCTTGGCAAAGGTCTTTTATCAAATCTCGCCATTTGTCTCCTCTTCTATGCAAGCAGCTCTATCTCATTGAGGGAGCCGATTCTTGCTGCTCTTGCCTACTGATCAATGTTCTTCTCAGTGTCTCTCTGGGTCTGCCTCTTTTCCTCTTACCTGTTGTTTCCACATTAGGCCTTGCTTTGTTATTCAGTTATTATCTCTTCTCATCACATGTCTAACATATAACCATCGTCTTTTCTTTAATACTGAAGATTTTAGTTGTTGATTGGCGATTTCTCCAATTTCCTCATTTGTTTTAAATTCGTTCCACGCTATACCAAGTATTTTCCTTCATCATCATCATCAAGTGCCATACCTGCTGACGTAGGTGATCATGTCTCACCACAACTTTTGATCACAACAGTTATTTATCATTTCTGTTATTGACTTTCTGCCAAGCCATTCTCTTAAACTGTCTGGTATCTTTTCTCTTTGCTTCCCTCTATCTCTTCGTCCCTCAATTTTCCCAGTTTTCACAATATATTCCAGCTGTTCCCTTCTCATTACATGGCCAAAAAATGATGATTGTTTCTTTCTAATATTGAAAATTAGCTATCTTTTTGCTTTGACCTCTTTCAGAACGTTTTCATTACTCTTCTTAGCTGTCCATGGTATACGCAACATTCTTCTGTAAAACCACATTTCTACCGACTCTAGTGATTTTCTTGTCTGTTGTCCTTGATTCACATCCATATGTTAAGACTGGCTCTACATAACATTTAAGAACTATTTTTCTTGTTTCTATTGTCAAAAATGAATTGTATAGTATCTTCTTCAATTTTTGGAAAGCTTCTTTTGCCTGAGCCATTCTGCATCTCACCTCTGTTGCACATCTTCCGTCTGAGGTTAACAAAGTTCCCAAATAGTTAAATTCATTTATCTGTTTTAATATTGTTCCACTTGTCTTTATTTTGCACTGAAGTGATGTCTTTTTCTTTGTTGTTACTATTACTTCTGTCTTTCTGCTATTAAGTATTTTCTTGAGACATTCTAAATGTTTTAGTCGAAGGCTAACTTAAATTTTCTAGCAACATGAGCCTACGCTGTGTAGACAAAAATGTTTGAACAGGTCTCGGTGTGTGAGAACACCTGTACATAGTTTGTGTGCTCCAAACAATATATCTGTATATGTGGACCCGGTGGTCTGGGGTAAGATGTTGGCCTCGGGACTGAAAGCTCCTGGGTTTAAATCATGTCACAGTCTGGAATTTTACACTTGAAATCTGTGCTTTTTTTGCAGATTTACCTTTTCCTGGTTCTGGGAAACGAGACCTGATGTCCTCTCAGGTAGCGGTTAGAAACAAGAGTTCCAGTGTCCACCTTGGAATACTTGGTTACAACTGGCAAAATACAGGGAAGGGGAGATTGTGGACGACAAAGAGAGAAGATACCAGATAGCTCTGTGTCATAGCATGGAAGACAGTCAACAACAGAATTGATATGATGTAAGGTGTATAGAAGGTTGTGGAAGGACATGATCACCTATGCCAACCGGTATGGCACGTGATGATAATGAGTGTGCACCTTAAAGAACCTTCGGCAGTTTATAGTTGAAAATAGTAGTTCAAATTGGCCGCTCCGGGACAATATTATTAGGCATGCTGGAGACAGATTTGTTGACCTAATTTTATAGCTTTGCGATGTTATACACTCAGGCCCGCCTAACGGATGAACTGAGAAGTAGGAATATTTGTACATAGTTTTAGCAGGTGAAAGTGGTTGTACAGTTTCACTGAATCATTTCAGAGGAAGAGGTATGTTTACAGCACTCGAAAAAAATTACAAATAAACAACAGAAATAAAAAAACAAAGAACAATATATGGTTCGAAGCAGGATCTAACCCGTACTCCTTGGTTATATTTTAAATATATTTAGTACGGACTCGATCCTGCTTCAGACCATATATTGTTGTTTTTTTTTTCTGTTGATTATTTATGATTTGTTTCTGAGTGCTGTAAACATACCTTCTCCTGAAATGATTTGCTGATCTATCGCCTCGGAAGTTTCCCTTTGTAATATTCATTTATTATTATTTGTACCGGATCAGTAGCTTAAAATACTTGTACATTGTTCAGCAAGTGAAAATATTTGTGTGTACATTCTCGGCGTGAATATAAATTCTAAAACATCTGACAAAAGACCTTGAAAGTAGTGTCAGCATTGGTGGCAGAACTATAAACAAGAGTCATTACAGATCTTTAGATAACCTTGTCAGAATTGGTGGCAGAACTATAAACAAGAGTCATGACAGATCTATAGAAGACCTTGTCAGCAATGGTGGCAGAACTATAAACAGGAGTCATGATAGATCTTTAGAAGACCTTGTCAGTATTGGTGGCAGAACTATAAACAAGAGTCATGACAGATCTTTAGAAGACCTTGACAGTATTGGTGGCAGAACTATAAGCAAGAGTCATGACAGATCTTTAGAAGACCTTGTCAGTATTGGTGGCAGAACTATAAACAAGAGTCATGACAGATCTTTTGAAGACCTTGACAGTATTGGTGGCAGAACTATAAACAAGAGTCATGACAGATCTTTAGAAGACCTTGACAGTATTGGTGGCAGAACTATAAACAAGAGTCATGACAGATCTTTAGAAGACCTTGTCAGCAATGGTGGCAGAACTATAAACAGGAGTCATGACAGATCTTTAGAAGACCTTGTCAGTATTGGTGGCAGAACTATAAACAAGAGTCATGACAGATCTTTAGAAGACCTTGTCAGTATTGGTGGCAGAACTATAAACAAGAGTCATGACAGATCTTTAGAAGACCTTGTCAGTATTGGTGGCAGAACTATAAACAAGAGTCATGACAGATCTTTAGAAGACCTTGACAGCATTGGTGGCAGAACTATAAACAAGAGTCATGACAGATCTTTAGAAGACCTTGTCAGTATTGGTGGCAGAACTATAAACAAGAGTCATGACAGATCTTTAGAAGACCTTGTCAGTATTGGTGGCAGAACTATAAACAAGAGTCATGACAGATCTTTAGAAGACCTTGTCAGTATTGGTGGCAGAACTATAAACAAGAGTCATGACAGATCTTTAGAAGACCTTGTCAGTATTGGTGGCAGAACTATAAACAAGAGTCATGACAGATCTTTAGAAGACCTTGTCAGTATTGGTGGCAGAACTATAAACAAGAGTCATGACAGATCTTTTGAAGACCTTGACAGTATTGGTGGCAGAACTATAAACAAGAGTCATGACAGATCTTTTGAAGACCTTGACAGTATTGGTGGCAGAACTATAAACAAGAGTCATGACAGATCTTTAGAAGACCTTGACAGTATTGGTGGCAGAACTATAAACAAGAGTCATGACAGATCTTTAGAAGACCTTGTCAGTATTGGTGGCAGAACTATAAACAAGAGGATTGACAGATCTTTAGAAGACCTTGTCAGTATTGGTGGCAGAACTATAAACAAGAGTCATGACAGATCTTTAGAAGACCTTGTCAGTATTGGTGGCAGAACTATAAACAAGAGTCATGACAGATCTTTAGAAGACCTTGTCAGTATTGGTGGCAGAACTATAAACAAGAGTCATGACAGATCTTTAGAAGACCTTGACAGCATTGGTGGCAGAACTATAAACAAGAGTCATGACAGATCTTTAGAAGACCTTGTCAGTATTGGTGGCAGAACTATAAACAAGAGTCATGACAGATCTTTAGAAGACCTTGTCAGTATTGGTGGCAGAACTATAAACAAGAGTCATGACAGATCTTTAGAAGACCTTGTCAGTATTGGTGGCAGAACTATAAACAAGAGTCATGACAGATCTTTAGAAGACCTTGTCAGTATTGGTGGCAGAACTATAAACAAGAGTCATGACAGATCTTTAGAAGAGATATATTATCAATCAATCAATCTTCACCTTTCGAGCCGTAACCGGCCCATAGGGCGTAGACCAAGATACACCTTCTCCTATATGAATTTTTGTTCTAGCAGTTTTCTTTTAAAGATATTTTATCAAATCTCGCCATCTGTCTCTGTTCTGTGCAAGCAGTTCTATCTCATTGAGGGAGCCGATTCCTGCTGCTCTTGCCTCTCTCATCAATGTTCTTCTCAGTGTCTCCCTGGGTCTTCCTCTTTTTCTTTTACCTGTTGTTTCCCATATGAGGGCTTGCTTTGCTATTCGATTATTATCTCTTCTCATCACATGTCCAACGTATGACCATCGTCTTTTCTTTATTACTGAAGATATTAGTGGTTGATTGGCGATTTCTCTAATTTCCTCGTTTGTTTTGAATTCGTTCCATTCTATACCAAGTATTTTCCTTAGACATTTATTTTCGAATGCGTTCAACTTTGTTTCTATATCTCTTGTTGTTTTCCAGCTTTCACACGCATACGTAAGGGTTGATAGTACATTTGATTTGAATAGCCTAAGTTTTGTGTTTGTGCTAATGAGTTTTGATTTCCACAACTTTTCAAGGCTTCTAAAAGACATTGCTGCTTTAGCCAGTCTGATTCTAATTTCTTTGCTCGTATCCCCTTCTCGATCAATGTGACTTCCAAGATAGATGAAGTGATCGATCTCTTCTACTGGTTTGTTTTCCATGTATATTTTGTCACTTGTTGGAATTAAACTTTTCATGACTTTAGTCTTTTCATGATTGACCTCAAGCCCAATTTTGCTGGCTATTGATGATAGTTCATTTGTGTTTTCCTGCATCGTTTTTATCTGATTGCTGATGAGAACTATGTCATCAGCAAAGTCCAGGTCCTCCAAATGGTCTCCTTGTATCCATTCGATGCCTTTATTACCAGTGCAGCATTTCTTCATTATGAAGTCCATAACAATTCCAAATAACAAGGGCGATAAAATACATCCTTGTTTAACCCCAGTTTCTATTGGGAAACATTCGCTCAGTCCTTCCTCTGTTCGAACTGCACATGTGTAACCATCATACATGTCTTTGATAATATTTATGATTTTTGATGGTAAGCCATATTGCTTCAGAATTTTCCACAAAGAATCTCTATGAATACTATCAAATGCTTTTTTGAAGTCGATGAAGTTAAGTACAAAAGGTTTTTGCTTTTCAATGTGTTCCTCCAATATAAGTCGTAGAGTGAAAATGTGGTCAAGACAGCTTCTCCCTTTTCTAAACCCAGCCTGTTCTTCACGCATTACTGTATCTATTGAATCCTTTATTCTATTTAGGATGATTTTACAGAATAATTTTGAGGCAACTGACAAAAGTGTCACGCCTCTCCAATTGTTACAATCTCTAAGATTGCCCTTTTTTGGGATCTTAACAATGATTCCTTTTTTCCATTTATGAGGCGTCTTCTCTGTTTTCCAAATGATGTTGAACATTTTTTGGAGATGTATTAAATTATGGCTATCAATTGCCTTGAGGATCTCAGCTGTTAACTTATCCTCTCCAGCAGCCTTGTTATTGGTCATTAGCTTTAAGGTGGTTTCTATTTCACTCAAGGTGAAGTCATCTAAATTTACATCTAATTCTGCTGCTGGTGTTTCAGCTTCAAAATCTATTAAACTGTGAGGTAGTGGACGGTTAAGAATTTCTTTGAAGTGTTCCGCCCAACGGGCTTTTATGTCTGCGCTTGTTGTTAGCATTAATCCAGATTTGTCTAGAATTGGTGTTCCACTGGATGTATAGGTGTTTGTCAGCATCTTTTGTACAGTATAAAGAGTTCTGCTGTCTCCTGTAATTGCAGCTGTCTCTGCTTTCTCTGCCAAGTTGTCTATATAAGCTCTTGTATCTCTTCTTGCCGAACTTTTCACTTTGTTGTCTAATTCTTTGTATGTTGCTTTTGCCAGAACCTTTCCAAGATCTGTCTTTACATTAGTCATGGCTCTCTTCGCTTCTCTTCTTTCTTTGATGTATTTCCATGTGGTGTCTGAGATCCAAGCTCGTTTTTCCATTTTCTTCAGTCCAGCACTTGCTTCTGCTGCTGTCATTAGTATTTTGCTCTGTGAGTCCCACATTTCATTGATATCTAAGTCTATTTCACCAAGTGCTGAATAACAATTACTTAGCTCTATGTTAAACTTTTCCTTTATTGCTTCATCTTTCAGTTTATGACTATCAATTTTATGTGTAATTGACCTCTTCTGTTGGTTTCTAAATTTAATCTTATTTTCCCAATGCACAGGTTGTGGTCACTATTAACATCAGCACCTCTGTATGCTCTTACATCTATTAATGATGATCTGAATTGTTGTTTAATACATAGGTGGTCAATTTGATTTGATGTTCTATCATCAGGAGATATCCATGTTGTTTTGTGGATATTTTTATGTGGAAATAATGTCCCACCTATAACTAAATTTTCTATTAAACATAATTCTATTAATCTTTCTCCATTCTGACTTGTTGTATTACAGCCTTCTCTCCCCATCACATGTTCCACTCCTGCGTTATCTTGTCCTACTTTGGCGTTGAAGTCTCCCATTACAATTAAAAGATCGTGTTGCTATATTATAGACTGATAATATTTATTTGTAAAATGGACAGGTAAAGAAAGTGAACACAGAGCTCAAAGTTGAAGGTATGACTGACAACTTAAACCTGGAGTGGTCGGCAGGTCTATACAGTGCCCTCAATCAACTTATCGGGGCTTTCAGGAAAGCAAGGCCTCTGTTGCAGGGCCCTCAGAACATCCTTGTCACTGGTGATGAGAGAAGACAGGAGGCGACATCTAGGAAGTCTGTGGCGAGGATACATTTGGTGCACATGCTGAAGTTTGATATCTCCAGCATCAACATTTTTGTCAGCAATGCTGTCGGAGGTATTCTTTGTGCTGTCACGTTTTGATGTTTGTTTCATCAAGAACTTGTCATAAAGTTGATTATTGTCTGAATGAATTTTTCATGTGTTATTTTCCTCAATTCTTCATCCCTGTGTTCATCTCTGTAGTGCACTTCGTAAAATTCTCTTTTATGACTCAGCATCAAGTGCTATCTGAAAGAGATTATTTACAAGATTTTATTTACATCTGAAACTAAGAATGGCAAAATGTTACATCTTCTCAATATTCCTGTATGGTGCAGAAACATGGACATTAGACAAGAAAACAGAACAGAAAATTGAAGCCTTTGAAATGTGGATTTATAGAAGAATAGGTAGAATTGGATGGAAACAAAAGATAACAAACGATAAAGTTTTAAAACAACTGAAATTAAAAAGAGAACTACTAAATACAATTAAGACAAAGACAAATGAAATTTTTGGGGCATGTTAAAAGACACAACAGCCTACTAAAAGTAATATTGGAAGGAAAAATACAAGGTAAAAGAGGCAGAGGCAGACCAAGACTAACATGGATGAGTAACATCAAAAGATGGACAAGTCAATCTATGACAGCCTGCACCATCAAAGCAAGAAACATAGTAGAATGGTGATCCATGGTAGCCAACCTTCGTTGCGGAGAAGGCACATGATGATGATGATTTACATGATTTTATTTACGTCTCCAATTTCTGAAAATAAAAATAAAAATGTTTGTGTACGGATTGGTTTCATTTTTTGACATAAAAGAGATATCAATTTTTTATTTTAATAAATTTTTTTTTTTGGTCATGGTTTGTTAGTAGTTTATATTTATGAAATGCAAAATGAAATGGCGTGGCCATGTATCTCAATCATTGGACCATTCTGCAAGGAACTGTGAAAGGAGGGAGGTGGTGAGGTAGAAAGAGATGGGAAGAGGACCTCAAAGAATTGTCAGACTCCTACCTTGCAGAGTTCCAAAGAATGACTGAAGATAGAGAGAAGTGGAGAAGGTTGATGAAGTCTGTCAGCGGTGCCCCAATGACCCCCAGTCTTATGGGATGAAGTAAATAAAAAGTAAAGTTGCCCCATCACGCCAAGTGGCGTATATAGATAATATGGTGTTAGTGACCATAAATTTTACTGACCTTCGGCACATGATTTTTGGGGTAATGTAGTCGGTGTTATGCCTGTGCCGCTTTACTTTCCCTGAAAATAATCCGGTACCCATTAAAGGCTGGGTGAACTGGAAGCCGTCGGTTGGGATCGAACCCTACCTCTTGTCCTTTGCAGTCCAGTTGACTAACCACTGAGCTATCGTGGCTAATGGGATGAAGCATCAGTAGATATTTGTGGTCATAAATGTCTGAGAGAAGTCTTATCCGAATATCTAGATGTGTGTTAAGTTTCTTACCATGAAAATAATGTGAACAACTGAGCTTAGAAGAGAGGATCAAAGACTGAGTTTAGAGATACATGGAGAAGGTTGACGACGTATGTTAGTGGTGCCCCAATGGTCTCCTAATCATGGGATGAATCATTAGTAGTTATTTGCAGTCATGAATGTCTCAGAGAAGTCATAACAGAATATCTAGGTGCGTACCATAAAAATAATGCGAACAACTGGACTACAAAGGACAAGGGGTTGGGTTCGATCCTAATCGACAGTTTCTGGGTTCACCCAGCCTTAAATGGGTACCAGATTTTTTTCTGGGAAAGTAAAGAGGCACGGGCATAATACCAACCACATTATCCCAAAAATTATGTGCCGAAGGTCTATAAAAATTATGGTCACTAACACCATATTCCCTATATGTCATGTGGTGTGACGGGGCTCTTTACTTTTTTTTTAAAAATGAACTTACAAGAGATGATCAAAGACTGAGTATAGAGATATATGGAGAAGATTGACGACGTCTGTCAGTGGTGCCCCAGCAACTGCTAGGGTTATGTGATGAAGACGATTTATGAGAAGAAATATTGTAAAAAATGGTTCTTCCTCTATTGCCATAGGCGTTGAGGGGAGATACAATCTGTGATTCTTTGCTCTTCTGTTGGCCTCTTCTGATGTTATCCCTCCTAGTGACTCAATTATTTCCTTTATCCATCTCTTTCTTAGTCTTCCTCTTAATCTGGCGTTTTCGTAGCGTTTGTTTATGGCTCTTTGAATGATTGTTAGTTCTTTTTGTCTTATGTGGCTGAACCAATTTATCTGTTGTTTCTTTGTTTCTAAAAAATAGTTAGACTAATTTAATACCTTTTTATGTGCGTCAAGGTACGTACGTCCAGTGGTGGGGTAAGCCAAGTGAGTAAGAGCCACATCCAAAGTCTATCCATGGGACACCCCGGAAACAAACCACTGCTGCCTAGCAGTTACCATCGGGAGAATGAAAGGCTATGGGAGAACACCCAGACACTAACCCACAGACAGGTTGGGTACAACAGCCCTGGATGGCATCCACCCTACGAAAAGGAAGACATCTACGTCACACCAAGATCCAGCCTGCTGTAGACAGAGTGTGTCAGCCACGTCACAGGTTTAGAGGAAAAATCGGGGACACACATTATATATATACGAGTACTGTATATACTCTGGATATAAAAAAGGCCCTTGGACCAAAAATAACAAAATTAGCCCCCTAAAATCCAAGTTTGGAGAACCTATTACTGACAAGGGACAACAAATGCAAAGATGGGTTGAACACTACTCTAATCTATACAGTGACGACAGACCAGCAAACACAGCTCTAGCACAATCAATACCCAAATATCCTACAATGTTTGAACTGGATGTTGAGCCTACTATGAACGAACTTGCTGACGCTATAAATGCCCTCTCAAGAGGAAAAGCTGCAGGAAATGACAACATTCCCACAGATGTACTAAAGGACAACCTAAGCGTACTACTTCCACACCTATACAAACTGCTAATTAAATGCTGGAGAAACGGAGAAATACCTCATGATATGAGAAATGCTAAGATTATAACGCTGTACAAGAATAAAGGAGACAGGGGTGACTGCAACAATTACAGAGGCATTTCTCTCCTTAGCACAACAGGCAAAGCTTTTGCTAGAGTCGTACTTAATCGCCTGCATAGACTTGCAGAACGGGTGCTTCCCGAGTCCCAATGCGGTTTCAGACCCGGGAGATCAACCATAGATATGATCTTCACTCTTAGACAACTGCAGGAAAAATGTCGGGAACAAAATATGCCGCTCTATATTGCCTTTGTGGATCTCACAAAGGCATTCGACACAGTAAAAAGAGATGGTCTCTACAAGGTGTTAGAAGGCATAGGCTGCCCTCCTAAATTACTTAGGCTGATAATTTCCTTCCATGAAGACATGAATGGCAAAGTCCATTTTGATGGGAGTCCATCAGAGAATTTCAAAGTCAACAAAGGAGTGAAACAGGGATGTGTCCTCGCCCCCACCCTTTTTGGTATATTTTTTGCTGCCCTCCTAAATTACACCTTCGAAAACAGCTCAGGAGATATTTACATTCGCACTAGACCAGATGGCTCACTGTTCAACCTAGCACGACTAAGAGCAAAAACCAAAACAAATGTTGCCCTACTTAAAGAATTTTTATTTGCTGACGATGCAGCCCTAGTCGCTCATAGTGAGGCCACCCTACAGTCGCTGATCAACAACCTGGATAAAGCATGCGACCTTTTTTCACTGTCAATTAATGTTCAGAAGACAGTAATACTAAATCAAGGTGACTTCAAACCTATATCTATTACTCTAAAAGACTGCCCACTAGAATCAGTACAGAAATTTACATATCTTGGATCCACAGTTACGCAAACCATCTCTCTTGATGAAGAAATAAACTGTCGAATTGGTAAGGCAGCTACGACCTTCGGCAAACTCACAAAAAGGGCATGGAACAACACGAAACTAACTCAAAAGACTAAACTCTTAATATATCAAACTTGTGTGCTTAGCACACTATTATATGGATCCGAAACCTGGACAACATACTCAAACCAGGAAAAAAGACTAAATGTCTTCCACATGCGATGTCTCCGCAAAATAATGCACATCAAATGGCAGGACAAAATAACCAACTTAACTGTCCTGCAACGTGCTAAGACCCTAACAATCATGTCGATGCTCAGAAGTCGAAGGCTAAGATGGCTGGGGCATGTCCAACGGATGGAAGAAAAACGCATTCCTAGGCAAATACTATATGGCGAGCTAAAACACGGAAAACGACAAATCGGCAGACCTAAACTACGATATAGAGATATCTGCAAATCATCTCTGAAAGACTTCGCCATCTGTGAAAACGACTGGCAACATCTGGCAAGTGATCGCACATCATGGAGAGCACGTATAAGGAACGGTATAACAACATTTGAGACTGTTCTAAGACAGGACTTAGAAGAGAAGAGACTCATGAAAAAGGATGGTAAACCCTGTGGACCAGCGAGCCTGACCTGTTCATTATGTGACCGCGTGTGTTTGTCAAACATTGGTAGAATTAGCCACGAGAGAAGCTGTTCGGCAAAAACAATACCTCAAAAAAATACGCAATAGCCTCCACTAGACCGTCTGACAAGACGAAAAGGGCCATATATATATATATACTCTGGAGGAACCATTATATATATATACTAGTACTGTATATACTCTGGAGGAACCATTATATATATATATATACTAGTACTGTATATACTCTGGAGGAACCATTATATGATGAGAAGAGAACAACTTGAATATATTGTAACAACTGGAAAAATTGAGGGACGAAGAGATAGAGGGAAGCAAAGAGAAAAAATAACAACAGCTTAAGAGAATGGCTTGGCAGAAGGTCAACAACAGAAATGATAAATAGCTGCCGAGATCGAAAGTTGTGGAGAAACATGATCACCTACGCCACTAGGCCCGGTACTTGATGATGATGAGTACTGTATATACTCTGGATGAACCATTTTATATATATATATATATATATATATATACACACACCATTAAGGCCTCGTTAGCGAGACACCCTGTTTGTTATTTGTTGTTGTATTATTGATACTTGATTCAAACATTGCCATTTTCTATCTTCAGTCTCAGTTAGGGCTCATGTTGACACAGTTACAGTTAACCATGCAGCTACACAGTCCAACTTGTTTGTGGATGGGTTCAAAGTGGAGTATATTGTCTGTGATAGAGAGGTAGGGTGGAGTATGTGGTCTGTAATAGAGAGGTAGGGTGGAGTGATGTGGAATATGTGGTCTGTGATAGAGAGGTAGGGTGGAGTGATGTGGAATATGTGGTCTGTGATAGAAAGGTAGGGTGGAGTATGTTGTCTGTGATAGAGAGGTAGGGTGGAGTATGTTGTCTGTGATAGAGAGGTAGGGTGGAGTGATGTGGAATATGTGGTCTGTGATAGAGAGGTAGGGTGGAGTGATGTGGAGTATGTTGTCTGTGATAGAGAGGTAGGGTGGAGTGATGTGGAGTATGTTGTCTGTGATATAGAGGTAGGGTGGAGTATGTTGTCTGTGATAGAGAGGTAGGGTGGAGTGATGTGGAGTATGTTGTCTGTGATAGAGAGGTAAGGTGGAGTATGTTGTCTGTGATAGAGAGGTAGGGTGGAGTGATGTGGAGTATGTTGTCTATGATAGAGAGGTAGGGTGGAGTATGTTGTCTGTGACAGAGAGGTAGGGTGGAGTGATGTGGAGTATGTTGTCTATGATAGAAAGGTAGGTTGGAGTAGGTTGTCTGTGATAGAGAGGTTGGGTGGATTATGTTGTCTGTGATAGAGAGGTAGGTTGGAGTGATGTGGAGTACATTGTTTGTGATAGAGATGTAGGGTGGAGTACATTGTTTGTGATAGAGATGTAGGATGGAGTACAATGTTTGTGATAGAGATGTAGAATGGAGTACAATGTTTGTGATAGAGATGTAGGGTGGAGTACATTGTTTGTGATAGAGATGTAGGATGGAGTACAATGTTTGTGATAGAGATGTAGGATGGAGTACAATGTTTGTGATAGAGATGTAGAGTGGAGTACAATGTTTGTGTTAGAGATGTAGGGTGGAGTACAATGTTTGTGATAGAGATGTAGGGCGGAGTACAATGTTTGTGATAGAGATGAAGGGTGGAGTACATTGTTTGTGATAGAGATGTAGGGTGGAGTACATTGTTTGTGATAGAGATGTAGGATGGAGTACAATGTTTGTGATAGAGATGTAGGGTGGAGTACAATGTTTGTGATAGAGATGTAGGATGGAGTACAATGTTTGTGATAGAGATGTAGGATGGAGTACAGTGTTTGTGATAGAGATGTAGGGTGGAGTACATTGTTTGTGATAGAGATGTCGGGTGGAGTACATTGTTTGTGATAGAGATGTAGGGTGGAGTACATTGTTTGTGATAGAGATGTAGGGTGGAGTACATTATTTGTGATAGAGATGTAGGGTTGAGTACATTGTTTGTGATAGAGATGTAGGGTGGAGTACATTGTTTGTGATAGAGATGTAAGGTGGAGTACATTGTTTGTGATAGAGATGTAGGGTGGAGTACATTGTTTGTGATAGAGATGTAGGATGGAGTACATTGTTTGTGATAGAGATGTAGGATGGAGTACATTGTTTTTTAATAGAGATGTAGGGTGGAGTACATTGTTTGTGATAGAGATGTAGGGTGTAGTACAATGTTTGTGATAGAGATGTAGGGTGTAGTACAATGTTTGTGATAGAGATGTAGGGTGGAGTACATTGTTTGTTATAGAGATGTAGGGTGGAGTACATTGTTTGTTATAGAGATGTAGGGTGGAGTACATTGTTTGTGATAGAGATGTAGGATGGAGTACATTGTTTGTTATAGAGATGTAGGGTGGAGTACATTGTTTGTTATAGAGATGTAGGATGGAGTACATAGTTTGTGATAGAAATGTAGGGTGGAGTACATTGTTTGTGATAGAAATGTAGGATGGAGTACAATGTTTGTTATAGAGATGTAGGGTGGAGTACATTGTTTGTGATAGAGATGTAGGATGGAGTACAATGTTTGTGATAGAGATGTAGGATGGAGTACAATGTTTGTGATAGAGATGTAGAGTGGAGTACATTGTTTGTGATAGAGATGTAGGATGGAGTACAATGTTTGTGATAGAGATGTAGGATGGAGTACAATGTTTGTGATAGAGATGTAGAGTGGAGTACAATGTTTGTGATAGAGATGTAGGATGGAGTACAATGTTTGTGTTAAATATGTAGGGTGGAGTACAATGTTTGTGTTAAATATGTAGGGTGAAGTACAGTGTTTGTGTTAAATATGTAGGGTGGAGTACAGTGTTTGTGTTAAATATGTAGGGTGGAGTACAGTGTTTGTGTTAAATATGTAGGGTGAAGTACAATGTTTGTGTTAAATATGTAGGGTGGAGTACAGTGTTTGTGCTAAATATGTAGGGTGAAGTACAATGTTTGTGTTAAATATGTAGGGTGGAGTACAGTGTTTGTGTTAAATATGTAGGGTGGAGTACAATGTTTGTGTTAAATATGTAGGGTGAAGTACATTGTTTGTGATTAAAGAGTTTTGATGGTTCATGATAAGACATGGCAGGAGAGGAGTAAATTGTTTGTAGTGGGGACCTGGAGTATGTTGTCTGTACAAGCTTATACAACAAATCTGTTTGGTTGCAGTATTTCCCCTTGAGCCACTCCAACGACATTCACAACCCGGTGGCCCATATCCATCAGGTCAAGGTCAAGTTTAGTCCAGCGCAGAGGGTAGGTGGCTTGTTGATGTTTATAAGTGGCTTGTTGATGTTTGTAAGTGGTTTGTTGATGTATATAAGTGGCTTGTTGATGTTTGTAAGTGGTTTGTTGATGTATATAAGTGGCTTGTTGATGTTTATAAGTGGTTTGTTGATGTATATAAGTGGCTTGTTGATGTTTATAAGTGGTTTGTTGATGTATATAAGTGGCTTGTTGATGTTTATAAGTGGCTTATTGATGTTTATAAGTGGTTTGTTGATGTTTATAAGTGATTTGTTGATGTATATAAGTGGTTTGTTGATGTATATAAGTGGTTTGTTGATGTTTATAAGTGGTTTGTTGATGTTTATAAGTGGTTTGTTGATGTTTATAAGTGTTTTGTTGATGTATATAAGTGGTTTGTTGATGTATATAAGTGGTTTGTTGATGTATATAAGTGGTTTGTTGATGTATATAAGTGGTTTGTTGATGTTTATAAGTGGCTTGCTGATGTTTATAATTGGTTTGTTGATGTATATAAGTGGCTTGTTCACACTTTGCAATGTTTTGTATGTGGTTGTAGGTAGGTGGCTTGTTGATGTTTATAAGTGGCTTGCTGATGTTTATAATTGGTTTGTTGATGTATATAAGTGGTTTGTTCACACTTTGCAATGTTTTGTATGTGGTTGTAGGTAGGCAGTCTGTGTTCTTGTACTGCAACATTTGTATGTGGTTGTAGGTCTGTGATAAAGAGGTAAGATGGAGTGATGTGGAGTATGTCGTCTGTGTTCTTGTACTGCAATGTTTTGTACGTGGTTGTAGGTAGGCAGTCTGTGTTCTTGTACTGCAATGTTTTGTACATGGTTGTAGGTAGGCAGTCTTTGTTCTTGTACTGCAATGTTTTGTACATGGTTGTAGGTAGGCAGTCTTTGTTCTTGTACTGCAATGTTTTGTACATGGTTGTAGGTAGGCAGTCTTTGTTCTTGTACTGCAATGTTTTGTACGTGGTTATAGGTAGGTAGTCTTTGTTCTTGTACTGCAATGTTTTGTACGTGGTTGTAGGTAGGTAGTCTTTGTTCTTGTACTGCAATGTTTTGTACGTGGTTATAGGTAGGTAGTCTTTGTTCTTGTACTGCAATGTTTTGTACGTGGTTGTAGGTAGACAGTCTGTGTTCTTGTACTGCAATGTTTTGTACGTGGTTGTAGGTAGGCAGTCTTTGTTCTTGTGCTGCAATGTTTTGTACGTGGTTATAGGTAGGCAGTCTTTGTTCTTGTACTGCAATGTTTTGTACGTGGTTGTAGGTAGGCAGTCTGTTCTTGTGCTGCAATGTTTTGTACGTGGTTGTAGGTAGGCAGTCTTTGTTCTTGTACTGCAATGTTTTGTACGTGGTTGTAGGTAGGCAGTCTTTGTTCTTGTGCTGCAATGTTTTGTACGTGGTTGTAGGTAGGCAGTCTGTGTTCTTGTACTGCAATGTTTTGTACGTGGTTGTAGGTAGGCAGTCTGTGTTCTTGTACTGCAATGTTTTGTACGTGGTTGTAGGTAGGCAGTCTTTGTTCTTGTGCTGCAATGTTTTGTACGTGGTTATATGTAGGTAGTCTGTGTTCTTGTACTGCAATGTTTTGTACGTGGTTGTAGGTAGGTAGTCTTTGTTCTTGTACTGCAATATTTTGTACGTGGTTGTAAGTAGGTAGACTTTGTTCTTGTATTGCAACGTTTTGTTTTTTACGTGGTTGTAGGTAGGTAGTCTGTGTTCTTGTATTGTAACGTTTTGTTTTGTTCGTGGTTGTAGGTAGTTTGTATCCACATACTGCAACATTTAATTGTCTATAATTGTTTCCCCATCTATAGGAAGCCCGTATCCACATATTGCAACATTTGATTGTCCGATGGACGATGGAAGTTCACATGTGTCTTGTGGAAGGTCTGCAGGATGCCAAAGCTCTACAAGCCAGGTTTACTGGCCACGATGGTGGTAGGTTGTTTCATTGATGTGGCTGCTTTAGTATTCCAGAGTGTGGGCCATACTTGGGGCACTCATGAGTGATGGTTATAGATAAAACATGATATATATAGATTTTGTTGATACTCTACATAATGTGGCTGCTTTAGTCTTTCAGAGTTTGGGCCATGCTTGGGGCACACATGACAGAGGGATGGTTATTTTTGTTGATACTCTCCATGATAAGTTGGTTACTGGCCTATTTAAAGGCCATAGTTGAGGTAGAAGAAGTGAAGGAAGTAAAAGAAGAAGAAATATGGGATTTAGGAGAAAAAGAGGAGGGGTAAAAAGGAGAGGATGAAACATAAAATAGAAATGGAGGAGCAGTAGGAGAACACCAGACCCAATGGCCAACCATGAAAAAGAGGCCAACAGAAGAGCAAAAGATGGATTGATGGAATATTAGAAACACTAGGAAACATAACAGTAGGAGAGGCCAACAAAAGAGCAAAAGATGGATTGATGGAATATTAGAAACACACTAGGAAATATAACAGCAGGAGAGGTCAACAGAAGAGCAAAAGATGGATTGATGGAGCATAGAAACACAACAGTAGGAGAGGTCAACAGAAAAGCAAAAGATGGATTGATTGAATATTAGAAACACTAGGAAACATAATAGCAGCAGAAGCCAACGTTTTCTTTACTCTTCTTAGCTATGCATGGTATTCTCAACATTCTTTTGTAAAACCACAATTATACAGCTTCCAGCGATTTTCTTGTCTGTTGTCCCATTTTCCATGATTCACATTCATATGTCAAGATTGGTTCTACATAACATTTAAGAACTTGTTTTCTTGTTTCCTAGAATTGTATAGAGTTCATAGAAGAAAGAGTAGCTGATTACCAAGAGTTGTTCTAGATCATAAGTTTGATTTGTTGAATGGTGGAATCTGCTCAAAGAAGACAGTGGTGCATACGTCATGACCACGAGTAGCATGACAATGGAGGTGATGGCAGTGACCAAGGCATTCAAATGGTTAGAGTCACAAGACTACACCCACGCATGTATACTGAGTGATTCGATGAGCATGATTAAAAAAGTGGAGGCAGGCTCTGTACGCATGCAATGGGTAGAGTCGTTGCAGAAGTCCAAAATACGTAAGGTCACCTTTGTCTATGTCCCTGGACATGCGGGAGTACGGGGAAATGAAAGAGCGGACAGGTTGGCTAGCTGCGCTGTCGTTGAGGACGGGCAACCAATGGATTGGGCGAACATCATCAATGCTTTCCGAGATGTGAAAAAAGCATGGGACTTCAACAAACACATATCCTCCACTTCTTCGGATGATGGAGATGGGAGTTAAGATGGGCACAGCCAGAAATGAGAAACTTAGTGGGCGTGTAAGAAGACTTATCAACCAACACAGAACTGGAGTCGTCAGTCGCTGGACGGGACTTGTTGAGGAGGGGATCTGAGCACCTATGGACATGTTCGGAGTGCAATGATGATGACCCGCAAATAACTCGATAACTCAATCTGCTCATTGTTACGTGACAGCTTTCTTTGTTCTCACACAGAGCATACAGCCACCAACATTCCAGTTGCTGCAGCACAGCAAACAGAGCAGTCAACTTTGTCCATCAACATACTTGTCATTGCTGATATCAGTCTGGAGATGAAGCTGTCTCAGCAATACAGGTTTGTCTCAATAGAACAACTGACAGACAATTTCCAAAATCTATCATCAATCATAGACTGGTAGGGATCATCTTTCATCCTTATCAGCAGCTCTGCCTTTACTCCCGCCCCTAAAGACTGATACTACAATCTGTTAACTAAAGGAGCAATCTGTTAACTAAAGGAACAATCTGTTAACTAAATGGGCAATCTGTTAACTAAATGGGCAATCTGTTAACTAAATGGGCAATCTGTTAACTAAAGGAACAATCTGTTAACTAAATGAGCAATCTGTTAACTAAATGAGCAATCTGTTAACTAAATGGGCAATCTGTTAACTAAATGAGCAGTCTGTTAACTAAATGGGCAATCTGTTAACTAAAGGAACAATCTGTTAACTAAATGAGCAATCTGTTAACTAAAGGAACAATCTGTTAACTAAATGAGCAATCTGTTAACTAAAGGAACAATCTGTTAACTAAATGAGCAATCTGTTAACTAAATGAGCAATCTGTTAACTAAATGGGCAATCTGTTAACTAAATGAGCAATCTATTAACTAAATGGGCAATCTGTTAACTACATGAGCAATCTGTTAACTAAATGGGCAATCTGTTAACTAAATGAGCAATCTGTTAACTAAATGGGCAATCTGTTAACTAAATGAGCAATCTGTTAACTAAATGGGCAATCTGTTAACTAAATGAGCAATCTGTTAACTAAAGGAACAATCTGTTAACTAAAGGAACAAACTGTTACCTAAAAGAGCAATCTGTTAACTAAGTGAATAATCTGTTAACTAAATGAGCAATCTGTTAACTAAATGAGCAATCTGTTAACTAAATGAGCAATCTGTTAACTAAATGAATAATTCATAGACTCTCTCTCTCTCTTGCTTTCGTCAGCTTTGACCTCTGACGAAGTCCCACCCACTCAATTTTGTGGGACTGAATTTTGCGTGTAAAGTCTGTTTTATCCATTCATAGACTGATAGGGATACTCTTTCATCCTTATCTTTAACTATACATCAACTCCACATTTGTTTACCTTAACTGCCACTCCTAAAGACTGGTACTACAATCTGTTAACTAAGTGAACAATCTGTTAACTAAGTGAACAATCTGTTAACTAAAGGAGCAATCTGTTAACTAAAGGAGCAATCTGTTAACTAAGTGAACAGTCTGTTAACTAAAGGAGCAATCTGCTAACTAAAGGAGCAATCTGTTAACTAAATAAGCAATCTGTTAACTAAAGGAGCAATCTGTTAACTAAAGGAGCAATCTGTTAACTAAGTGTACAATCTGTTAACTAAAGGAGCAATCTGTTAACTAAAGGAGCAATCTGCTAACTAAAGGAGCAATCTGTTAACTAAAGGAGCAATCTGTTAACTAAAGGAGCAATCTGCTAACTAAAGGAGCAATCTGCTAACTAAAGGAGCAATCTGTTAACTAAAGGAGCAATCTGTTAACTAAAGAAGCAATCTGCTAACTAAAGGAGCAATCTGTTAACTAAAGGAGCAATCTGTTAACTAAGTGTACAATCTGTTAACTAAAGGAGCAATCTGTTAACTAAAGGAGCAATCTGCTAACTAAAGGAGCAATCTGTTAACTAAAGGAGCAATCTGTTAACTAAAGGAGCAATCTGTTAACTAAAGGAGCAATCTGCTAACTAAAGGAGCAATCTGCTAACTAAAGGAGCAATCTGTTAACTAAAGGAGCAATCTGTTAACTAAAGGAGCAATCTGCTAACTAAAGGAGCAATCTGCTAACTAAGTGTACAATCTGTTAACTCTGTTAAATTAACAATCTGTTAACTAAATGAGCAATCTGTTAACTATATGAGCAATCTGTTAACTAAATGAATAATTCATAGACTGATAGGGCAATCCATTGATGAATAAAACAACTCATTAGCTAATAAATTAACTCTTTCCTCCCTTCCCTGTAATGCTCTATCCTTACAGTAGCATGTTCTAAGTTTCCCATCATACACTCTCTATCCTTACAGTAGCATGTTCTAAGTTTCCCATCATACACTCTCTATCCTTACAGTAGCATGTTCTAAGTTTCCCATCATACACTCTCTATCCTTACAGTAGCATGTTCTAAGTTTTCCATCACGCGCTCTCTATCCTTACAGTATCATGTTCTAAGTTTTCCATCGTACGCTCTCTATCCTTACAGTATCATGTTCTAAGTTTTCCATCATACACTCTCTATCCTTACAGTATCATGTTCTAAGTTTTCCATCATGCACTCTCTATCCTTACAGTATCATGTTCTAAGTTTTCCATCATGCACTCTCTATCCTTACAGTATCATGTTCTAAGTTTTCCATCATACACTCTCTATCCTTACAGTATCATGTTCTAAGTTTTCCATCATACACTCTCTATCCTTACAGTATCATGTTCTAAGTTTTCCATCATACACTCTCTATCCTTACAGTATCATGTTCTAAGTTTTCCATCATACACTCTCTATCCTTACAGTATCATGTTCTAAGTTTTCCATCATACACTCTCTATCCTTACAGTATCATGTTCTAAGTTTTCCATCATACACTCTCTATCCTTACAGTATCATGTTCTAAGTTTTCCATCATACACTCTCTATCCTTACAGTATCCTAACAGTCCATTAACTAACACATCAACCAATTGACTGAAAGAACAGTCCATTGACTAATACATCAACCAACTGACTGAAAGAACAGTCCATTGACTAATACATCAACCAACTGACTGAAAGAACACTCCATTGACTAATACATCAACCAACTGACTGAAAGAACAGTCCATTGACTAATACATCAACCGACTGACTGAAAGAACAGTCCATTGACTAATACATCAACCAACTGACTGAAAGAACACTCCATTGACTAATACATCAACCAACTGACTGAAAGAACAGTCCATTGACTAATACATCAACCAACTGACTGAAAGAACAGTCCATTGACTGATACATCAACCAACTGACTGAAAGAACAGTCCATTGACTAATACAACAACCAACTGACTAAAGAACACTCCATTGACTAATACATCAACCAACTGACTGAAAGAACAGTCCATTGACTGATACATCAACCAACTGACTGAAAGAACAGTCCATTGACTGATACATCAACCGACTTACTGATAGAACAGTCCATTGACTGATACATCAACCGACTTACTGATAGAACAGTCCATTGACTGATACATCAACCGACTAACTGAAAGAACAGTCCATTGACTAATACATCAACCGACTAACTGAAAGAACAGTCCATTGACTAATACATCAACCAACTGACTGAAAGAACAGTCCATTGACTAATACATCAACCATCTGAAAGAACAGTCCATTGACTAATACATCAACCAACTGACTGAAAGAACAGTCCATTGACTAATACATCAACCAACTGACTGAAAGAACAGTCCATTGACTAATACATCAACCAACTGACTGAAAGAACAGTCCATTGACTAATACATCAACCAACTAACTGAAAGAACAGTCCATTGACTAATACATCAACCAACTGACTGAAAGAACAGTCCATTGACTAATACATCAACCATCTGAAAGAACAGTCCATTGACTAATACATCAACCAACTGACTGAAAGAACAGTCCATTGACTAATACATCAACCAACTGACTGAAAGAACAGTCCATTGACTAATACATCAACCAACTGAATGATAGAACACTCCATTGACTAATACATCAACCAACTGACTGAAAGAACAGTCCATTGACTAATACAACAACCGACTGACTGAAAGAACAGTTCATTGACTAACACATCAATCAACTGACTGAAAGAACAGTCCATTGACTAATACAACAACCGACTGACTGATAGAACAGTCCATTGACTAATACATCAACCAACTGACTGAAAGAACAGTCCATTGACTAATACATCAACCAACTGACTGAAAGAACAGTCCATTGACTAATACATCAACCAACTGACTGAAAGAACAGTCCATTGACTAATACATCAACCAACTGACTGAAAGAACAGTCCATTGACTAATACATCAACCAACTGACTGAAAGAACAGTCCATTGACTAATACATCAACAAACTGAAAAAATACTCCATTGACTAATACATCAACCAAATGATAAAAACACTCCATTGACTAATACAACAACCAACTGACTAAAAGAACACTCCATTGACTAATACATCAACCAACTGACTGATAGAACAGTCCATTGACTGATACATCAACCGACTGACTGATAGAACAGTCCATTGACTGATACATCAACCGACTAACTGAAAGAACAGTCCATTGACTAATACATCAACCGACTAACTGAAAGAACAGTCCATTGACTAATGCATCAACCAACTGACTGAAAGAACAGTCCATTGACTAATACATCAACCATCTGAAAGAACAGTCCATTGACTAATACATCAACCAACTGACTGAAAGAACAGTCCATTGACTAATACATCAACCAACTGACTGAAAGAACACTCCATTGACTAATACATCAACCAACTGACTGATAGAACACTCCATTGACTAATACATCAACCAACTGACTGAAAGAACAGTCCATTGACTAATACATCAACCAACTGACTGAAAGAACACTCCATTGACTAATACATCAACCAACTGACTGAAAGAACAGTCCATTGACTAATACATCAACCAACTGACTGAAAGAACAGTCCATTGACTAATACATCAACCAACTGACTGAAAGAACACTCCATTGACTAATACATCAACCAACTGACTGAAAGAACACTCCATTGACTAATACATCAACCAACTGACTGAAAGAACACTCCATTGACTAATACATCAACCAACTGACTGATAGAACAGTCCATTGACTGATACATCAACCGACTGACTGATAGAACAGTCCATTGACTGATACATCAACCGGCTGACTGATACATCAACCGGCTAACTGAAAGAACAGTCCATTGACTAATACATCAACCGACTAACTGAAAGAACAGTCCATTGACTAATACATCAACCAACTGACTGAAAGAACAGTCCATTGACTAATACATCAACCATCTGAAAGAACAGTCCATTGACTAATACATCAACCAACTGACTGAAAGAACAGTCCATTGACTAATACATCAACCAACTGACTGAAAGAACAGTCCATTGACTAATACATCAACCAACTGACTGAAAGAACAGTCCATTGACTAATACATCAACCAACTGACTGATAGAACACTCCATTGACTAATACATCAACCAACTGACTGAAAGAACAGTCCATTGACTAATACAACAACCGACTGACTGAAAGAACAGTTCATTGACTAATACATCAATCAACTGACTGAAAGAACAGTCCATTGACTAATACAACAACCGACTGACTGATAGAACAGTCCATTGACTAATACATCAACCAACTGACTGATAGAACACTCCATTGACTAATACATCAACCAACTGACTGAAAGAACAGTCCATTGACTAATACAACAACCGACTGACTGAAAGAACAGTTCATTGACTAATACATCAATCAACTGACTGAAAGAACAGTCCATTGACTAATACAACAACCGACTGACTGATAGAACAGTCCATTGACTAATACATCAACCAACTGACTGAAAGAACAGTCCATTGACTAATACAACAACCGACTGACTGAAAGAACAGTCCATTGACTAATACATCAACCAACTGACTGAAAGAACAGTCCATTGACTAATACATCAACCGACTGACTGAAAGAACAGTCCATTGACTAATACATCAACCGACTGACTGAAAGAACAGTCCATTGACTAATACATCAACCGACTGACTGAAAGAACAGTCCATTGACTAATACATCAACCGACTGACTGAAAGAACAGTCCATTGACTAATACATCAACCAACTAACTGAAAGAACAGTCCATTGACTAATACATCAACCGACTGACTGAAAGAACAGTCCATTGACTAATACATCAACCGACTGACTGAAAGAACAGTCCATTGACTAATACATCAACCGACTGACTGAAAGAACAGTCCATTGACTAATACATCAACCGACTGACTGAAAGAACAGTCCATTGACTAATACATCAACCGACTGACTGAAAGAACAGTCCATTGACTAATACATCAACCAACTGACTGAAAGAACAGTCCATTGACTAATACATCAACCAACTGACTGATAGAACAGTCCATTGACTAATACATCAACCAACTGACTGAAAGAACAGTTCATTGACTAATACATCAACCAACTGACTGAAAGAACAGTCCATTGACTAATACATCAACCAACTGACTGAAAGAACAGTCCATTGACTAATACATCAACCAACTGACTGAAAGAACAGTCCATTGACTAATACAACAACCAACTGACTGAAAGAACAGTCCATTGACTAATACATCAACCAACTGACTGAAAGAACAGTCCATTGACTAATACATCAACCAACTGACTGAAAGAACAGTCCATTGACTAATACATCAACCGACTGACTGAAAGAACAGTCCATTGACTAATACATCAACCAACTGACTGAAAGAACACTCCATTGACTAATACATCAACCGACTGACTGAAAGAACAGTCCATTGACTTATACATCAACCAACTGACTGAAAGAACAGTCCATTGACTAATACATCAACCAACTGACTGAAAGAACAGTCCATTGACTAATACATCAACCGACTGACTGAAAGAACAGTCCATTGACTAATACATCAACCAACTGACTGAAAGAACACTCCATTGACTAATACATCAACCGACTGACTGAAAGAACAGTCCATTGACTTATACATCAACCGACTGACTGAAAGAACAGTCCATTGACTAATACATCAACCGACTGACTGAAAGAACAGTCCATTGACTAATACATCAACCAACTGACTGAAAGAACAGTCCATTGACTAATACATCAACCGACTGACTGAAAGAACAGTCCATTGACTAATACATCAACCGACTGACTGAAAGAACAGTCCATTGACTAATACATCAACCAACTGACTGAAAGAACAGTCCATTGACTAATACATCAACCGACTGACTGAAAGAACAGTCCATTGACTAATACATCAACCAACTGACTGAAAGAACAGTCCATTGACTAATACATCAACCAACTGACTGAAAGAACAGTCCATTGACTAATACATCAACCAACTGACTGAAAGAACAGTCCATTGACTAATACATCAACCAACTGACTGATAGAACAGTCCATTGACTAATACATCAACCAACTGACTGAAAGAACAGTCCATTGACTAATACATCAACCAACTGACTGATAGAACAGTCCATTGACTAATACATCAACCAACTGACTGAAAGAACAGTCCATTGACTAATACATCAACCAACTGACTGATAGAACAGTCCATTGACTAATACATCAACCGACTGACTGAAAGAACAGTCCATTGACTAATACAACAACCGACTGACTGAAAGAACAGTCCATTGACTAATACATCAACCGACTGAAAGAACAGTCCATTGACTAATACATCAACCAACTGACTGAAAGAACAGTCCATTGACTAATACATCAACCAACTGACTGATAGAACAGTCCATTGACTAATACATCAACCGACTGACTGAAAGAACAGTCCATTGACTAATACATCAACCGACTGACTGAAAGAACAGTCCATTGACTAATACATCAACAAACTGACTGAAAGAACAGTCCATTGACTAATACAACAACCAACTGACTGATAGAACAGTCCATTGACTAATACATCAACAAACTGACTGAAAGAACAGTCCATTGACTAATACATCAATCAACTGACTGAAAGAACAGTCCATTGACTAATACATCAACCAACTGACTGAAAGAACAGTCCATTGACTAATACATCAATCAACTGACTGAAAGAACACTCCATTGACTAATACATCAACCAACTGACTGAAAGAACACTCCATTGACTAATACATCAACCAACTGACTGAAAGAACAGTCCATTGACTAATACATCAACCAACTGACTGAAAGAACAGTCCATTGACTAATACATCAACCAACTGACTGAAAGAACAGTCCATTGACTAATACATCAACCAACTGACTGAAAGAACACTCCATTGACTAATACATCAACCAACTGACTGAAAGAACAGTCCATTGACTAATACATCAACCAACTGACTGAAAGAACAGTCCATTGACTAATACATCAACCAACTGACTGAAAGAACAGTCCATTGACTAATACATCAACCAACTGACTGAAAGAACAGTCCATTGACTAATACATCAACCAACTGACTAAAAGAACAGTCCATTGACTAATACATCAACCAACTGACTAAAAGAACAGTCCATTGACTAATACATCAACCAACTGACTAAAAGAACAGTCCATTGACTAATACATCAACCAACTGACTGAAAGAACAGTCCATTGACTAATACATCAACCGACTGAAAGAACAGTCCATTGACTAATACATCAACCGACTGAAAGAACAGTCCATTGACTAATACATCAACCGACTGAAAGAACAGTCCATTGACTAATACATCAACCGACTGAAAGAACAGTCCATTGACTAATACATCAACCAACTGACTGATAGAACACTCCATTGACTAATACATCAACCGACTGACTGATAGAACAGTCCATTGACTAATACATCAACCAACTGACTGAAAGAACAGTCCATTGACTAATACATCAACCAACTGACTGAAAGAACAGTCCATTGACTAATACATCAACCAACTGACTGAAAGAACAGTCCATTGACTAATACAACAACCGACTGACTGATAGAACACTCCATTGACTAATACCTCAACCAACTGACTGATAGAACAGTCCATTGACTAATACATCAACCGACTGACTGAAAGAACAGTCCATTGACTAATACAACAACCGACTGACTGAAAGAACAGTCCATTGACTAATACATCAACCGACTGACTGAAAGAACAGTCCATTGACTAATACATCAACCGACTGACTGAAAGAACAGTCCATTGACTAATACAACAACCGACTGACTGAAAGAACAGTCCATTGACTAATACATCAACCAACTGACTGAAAGAACAGTCCATTGACTAATACAACAACCAACTGACTGAAAGAACAGTCCATTGACTAATACAACAACCGACTGACTGAAAGAACAGTCCATTGACTAATACAACAACCAACTGACTGAAAGAACAGTCCATTGACTAATACATCAACCGACTGACTGAAAGAACAGTCCATTGACTAATACATCAACCAACTGACTGAAAGAACAGTCCATTGACTTATACATCAACCGACTGACTGAAAGAACAGTCCATTGACTAATACAACAACCAACTGACTGAAAGAACAGTCCATTGACTAATACATCAGCCAACTGACTGAAAGAACAGTCCATTGACTAATACATCAACCAACTGACTGAAAGAACAGTCCATTGACTAATACATCAGCCAACTGACTGAAAGAACAGTCCATTGACTAATACATCAACCAACTGACTGAAAGAACAGTCCATTGACTAATACATCAGCCAACTGACTGAAAGAACAGTCCATTGACTAATACATCAGCCAACTGACTGAAAGAACAGTCCATTGACTAATACATCAACCAACTGACTGAAAGAACAGTCCATTGACTAATACATCAACCAACTGACTAAAAGAACAGTCCATTGACTAATACATCAACCAACTGACTGAAAGAACACTCCATTGACTAATACATCAACCAACTGACTGAAAGAACAGTCCATTGACTAATACATCAACCAACTGACTGAAAGAACAGTCCATTGACTAATACATCAACCAACTGACTGAAAGAACAGTTCATTGACTAATACATCAACCAACTGACTGAAAGAACAGTCCATTGACTAATACATCAACAAACTGACTGAAAGAACAGTCCATTGACTAATACATCAACCAACTGACTGATAGAACAGTCCATTGACTAATACATCAACCAACTGACTGAAAGAACACTCCATTGACTAATACATCAACAAACTGACTGAAAGAACAGTCCATTGACTAATACATCAACCAACTGACTGATAGAACAGTCCATTGACTAATACATCAACCAACTGACTGAAAGAACAGTCCATTGACTAATACATCAACCAACTGACTGATAGAACAGTCCATTGACTAATACATCAACCAACTGACTGAAAGAACAGTCCATTGACTAATACATCAACCAACTGACTGAAAGAACAGTCCATTGACTAATACATCAACAAACTGACTGAAAGAACAGTCCATTGACTAATACATCAACAAACTGACTGAAAGAACAGTCCATTGACTAATACATCAACCAACTGACTGATAGAACAGTCCATTGACTAATACATCAACCAACTGACTGAAAGAACAGTCCATTGACTAATACATCAACCAACTGACTGATAGAACAGTCCATTGACTTAAAGAACTTGTCTATTCCTCTAGGTTATCAATGCACACACAGAACCTGCTATTGACCATGACCTTGCCTGACATACTCATGGAGATCAAGGACTTATGCATTAAATGTGATGGGCACAGCATATTCAATATTACGGTGGGTGTGATCATATTACGGTGGGTGTGATCATATTATGGTGGGTGTGATCATATTACGGTGGGTGTGATCTTATTACGGTGGGTGTGATCATATTACGGTGGGTGTGATCATATTACGGTGGGTGTGATCATATTACGGTGGGTGTGATCATATTACGGTGGGTGTGATCATATTACGGTGGGTGTGATCTAACTCTAATACAACTCCCAACTTTGCTGACTTCCACAGCAGTACCACTGATGGCCTATACTTCTATACCTGGGCTGGATTATCAGTTTTACAGAATTTAAAATGTTCACATTCTAATAACTCATTGACACGTCTACAACCCTCTAATTATGCATTTCCTGTTTCTCTAAATTCACTAGATGCTGTAGAAATGTGGTTGAGAATACCATGGACAGCTAAGAAGAGTGATGAAAATGTTCTGAAAGAGGCCAAAGCAAAAAGAGAGCTAATTTCAAATATTAGGAAGAAACATTCATCATTTTTTTGCCATGTAATGAGAAGGGAACAGCTGGAATATATTGTGACAACAAAAATTGAGGGACGAAGAGATAGAGGGAAGCAAAGAGAAAAGATACCAGACAGCTTAAGAGAATGATTTGGCAGGTCAATAACAGAAATGATAAATAACTGTAGAGATCGCAAGTTGTTGAGAGACATGATCACCTATGCCAGCAGCCATGATACCTGATGATGATGTTTCTCTATAGCAAGGGTGGACAACCCTTTATTACCCGAGCGTCAGATCTGAAAGCTACGAAGACTCTGAGTGCCAGATACCATCACCTAATGAAGGCATTATATAAATGACCTAACTTCTTTCACAGCTGATTGTAATGTACAAACCTTAGTGATGGGGAGTTGAAGACAGAAAGGAGAGTGGAATGAAAGGGAGAGGTGTGAAATAGAAAATTGGGGTGGCATGGGGATTCAAGAATAAATTATAAATAGAAAGTTTACCGGTTAGGGTCTGAGCTTGTATGTGTTACTTTTTATTTTTTTGGTGAGATTGTGAGATGAGAGATTGTGAGATGATGAGAGATAGTGAGATGATGAGAGATTGTGAGATGAGAGATTGTGAGATGATGAGAGATGGTGAGATGATGAGAGATGGTGAGATGATGAGAGATTATGAGACGATGAGAGATTGTGAGAGTTTGTGAGATGATGAGAGATTGTGAGATGATGAGAGTTTGTGAGATGATGAGAGATTGTGAGAGAGATTGTTAGATGATGAGAGATGATGAGAGATTGTGAGACGATGAGAGATTGTGAGAGTTTGTGAGATGATGAGAGTTTGTGAGATGATGAGAGTTTGTGAGATGATGAGAGATTGTGAGAGAGATTGTTAGATGATGAGAGATGATGAGAGATGATGAGAGATTGTGAGAGATGGTGAGAGATTGTGAGATGATGAGAGATTGTGAGATGATTGTGAGATGGTGAGAGATTGTTAAATGATGAGAGATTGTTAAATGATGAGAGATTGTGAGATGGTGAGAGTTTGTGAGATGATGAGAGATGGAGAGAGATTGTTAGATGGTGAGAGATTGTGAGATGGTGAGAGATTGTGAGATGGTGAGAGATTGTTAGATGGTGAGAGATTGTTAGATGGTGAGAGATTGTGAGATGGTGAGAGATTGTGAGATGGTGAGAGATTGTGAGATGGTGAGAGATTGTGAGATGGTGAGAGATTGTGAGATGGTGAGAGATTGTGAGATGGTGAGAGATTGTGAGATGGTGAGAGATTGTGAGATGGTGAGAGATTGTTAGATGGTGAGAGATTGTGAGATGGTGAGAGATTGTGAGATGGTGAGAGATTGTTAGATGGTGAGAGATTGTGAGATGGTGAGAGATTGTGAGATGGTGAGAGATTGTGAGATGGTGAGAGATTGTGAGATGGTGAGAGATTGTGAGATGGTGAGAGATTGTGAGATGGTGAGAGATTGTGAGATGGTGAGAGATTGTGAGATGGTGAGAGATTGTGAGATGGTGAGAGACTGTTAGATGGTGTGATGGTGTGAGATGGTGAGAGATTGTGAGATGGTGAGAGATTGTGAGAGATGGTGAGAGATTGTGAGATGGTGAGAGACTGTGAGATGGTGTGATGGTGTGAGATGGTGAGAGATTGTGAGAGATGGTGAGAGATTGTGAGAGATGGTGAGAGATTGTGAGATGGTGAGAGACTGTTAGATGGTGTGATGGTGTGAGATGGTGAGAGATTGTGAGATGGTGAGAGATTGTGAGATGGTGAGAGATTGTGAGATGGTGTGATGGTGTGAGATGAAGAGAGATTGTGAGATGGTGAGAGATTGTGAGATGGTGAGAGACTGTTAGATGGTGTGATGGTGTGAGATGGTGAGAGATTGTGAGATGGTGAGAGATTGTGAGATGGTGAGAGACTGTTAGATGGTGTGATGGTGTGAGATGGTGAGAGATTGTGAGATGGTGAGAGATTGTGAGATGGTGAGAGATTGTGAGATGGTGAGAGATTGTGAGATGGTGAGAGATTGTGAGATGGTGAGAGATTGTGAGATGGTGAGAGATTGTGAGATGGTGAGAGATTGTGAGATGGTGAGAGATTGTGAGATGGTGAGAGATTGTGAGATGAAGAGAGATTGTGAGATGGTGAGAGATTGTGAGATGGTGAGAGACTGTTAGATGGTGTGATGGTGTGAGATGGTGAGAGATTGTGAGATGGTGAGAGATTGTGAGATGGTGAGAGATTGTGAGATGGTGTGATGGTGTGAGATGGTGAGAGATTGTGAGATGGTGAGAGATTGTGAGATGGTGAGAGATTGTGAGATGGTGAGAGATTGTGAGATGGTGAGAGATTGTGAGATGGTGAGAGATTGTGAGATGGTGTGATGGTGTGAGATGGTGAGAGATTGTGAGATGGTGAGAGATTGTGAGATGGTGAGAGATTGTGAGATGGTGAGAGATTGTGAGATGGTGAGAGATTGTGAGATGGTGAGAGATTGTGAGATGGTGAGAGACTGTTAGATGGTGTGATGGTGTGAGATGGTGAGAGATTGTGAGATGGTGAGAGATTGTGAGATGGTGAGAGATTGTGAGATGGTGTGATGGTGTGAGATGGTGTGATGGTGTGAGATGAAGAGAGATTGTGAGATGGTGAGAGATTGTGAGATGGTGAGAGACTGTTAGATGGTGTGATGGTGTGAGATGGTGAGAGATTGTGAGATGGTGAGAGACTGTTAGATGGTGTGATGGTGTGAGATGGTGAGAAATTGTGAGATGGTGAGAGACTGTTAGATGGTGTGATGGTGTGAGATGGTGAGAAATTGTGAGATGGTGAGAGATTGTGAGATGGTGAGAGATTGTGAGATGGAGAGAGATTGTGAGATGGTGAGAGATTGTGAGATGGTGAGAGATTGTGAGATGGTGAGAGATTGTGAGATGGTGAGAGATTGTGAGATGGTGAGAGATTGTGAGATGGTGAGAGATTGTGAGATGGTGAGAGATTGTGAGATGATGAGAGATTGTGAGATGGTGAGAGATTGTGAGATGGTGAGAGATTGTGAGATGGTGAGAGATTGTGAGATGGTGTGATGGTGTGAGATGAAGAGAGATTGTGAGATGGTGAGAGATTGTGAGATGGTGAGAGATTGTGAGATGGTGAGAGATTGTGAGATGATGAGAGATTGTGAGATGGTGAGAGATTGTGAGATGGTGAGAGATTGTGAGATGGTGTGATGGTGTGAGATGAAGAGAGATTGTGAGATGGTGAGAGATTGTGAGATGGTGAGAGATTGTGAGATGGTGAGAGATTGTGAGATGATGAGAGATTGTGAGATGATGAGAGATTGTGAGATGGTGAGAGATTGTGAGATGGTGAGAGATTGTGAGATGGTGAGAGACTGTTAGATGGTGTGATGGTGTGAGATGGTGAGAAAAAGTGATTTTTGGGGCATGTACACAACAGCCTACTAAAAGTAATCTTGAAAGGGAAAATACAAGGTAAAAGAGGCAGACCAAGACTAACATGGACGAGTAACTTCAAAAGATGGACAAGTCAGCCCATGACAACCATATAATATATATTTAATATATATATATATAACAATTTTGAAGGAAAAAGAACTTGTAACTCCCCCTTCTCTCTCTCACACACACACACACACATATACACAGGAGAGAGAGATGAGTCTGTCCAGACATGTTAGTGAACTTTAATTCCGATGTGTATGTTTGTTTGCTATCCAGGGTTTTCAACTTGAAACACTGGCCTCCTCACATCTGAAGGGGGAGAGGGAGAGAGCTAAGAACCTACATGATGCAACTAACAAGGCATGGTAGGTATTAGTGTCTGAACATGCTGGACTGTGTACATTTTGAGTACACTGTTCATGTACAACTTTTATAGTCAATAAATTGTGTACATATACCTTTTGTTATTTATATTGTGCACATCATCTTATTTGTTCTGTAGATGTCTTTTATTTGTTCTATAGATTGTGTACATGTTTATCTTATTTGTTCTATAGACACTGTATGTGTCTATTATTTGTTCTATGTATATAGTGTATATGTCTCTTATTAGTTCTAGTGATTGTGTACATGCCTACTTATTTTGTGTATAGACTGTGTACAGATCTATCATGTTTGTTCTATAGATTATGTTCAGGTTTATCTTATTTGTTCTATAGACTGTGTACAGATTTATCATGTTTGCTCTATAGATTATGTACATGTTTATCTTATTTGTTCTGTAGATTGTATAGATGTCTATATTATTTTTGTTTAGACTATATAGATGGCTTTCTTTTTGGTCTATCACATACTTCCCATTATGAAGGCTGCAATGAGTGGCTGTCTTTCATTAATGGATGCTGATGCAGAATAAAAGGATGGAAATGGCAGGACACAATCACTAACATAGAATTATGGAAATGTACCAGTCAAATACCAGTGGATAGATGGCGCTGGATAGGACACACACTGCGGAAGTCAACTGAGAGTATTACACAGCCAGCCCTTTTTTGGAATCCCCAGGGAAAAAGACAGGAAGACCAAGGAATTCTTGGAGAAGACAGATGGAAGCAGAGATGAAGATGATGGGGAAGACATGGAATGATCTTAAAAGAATGGCAAGAAACATTAGTCTTGGAGAGTGTTTGTTGAAGACCAATGCTCCACAGGGAGCTGAAAGTGTTTGTTGAAGACCTATACTCCACAGGGAGCTGAAAGTGTTTGTTGAAGACCTATACTCCACAGGGAGCTGAAAGGTAGAAGAAGAAGAGGAATGACTGTTGCAGACTGTCTATGAGCTTCACACCTTGTTTGCTGGCAGTCAAATAAGACTGGTAACAAAAATAGGAACTTTAGTTCCAGCATATAAAACAAGGAGTCCTGCAAGATTTTGTTATGTTGCAGGATTTGTTCTCACTTTACAGCAAAAAATATTAGATCAATAGTAGAGAAAAAATGAATTGAAGTCAACGGTCACAACATAAACAATTTGTGACATACGGTGACACAGTCTTAATATCAGAGACAGATAATGAACTACAAGAAATAATAGACATAATAGTAAAAGAAAGCAACAAGAAAGGTCTCAGTCTGAACAGTAAGAAAACAGAAGTAATGATCATATCGAAGAAACAATCATCACCATCATGCAGCATAAAAATAAACATGACAAATCTGAAACAAGTGCAACGTGTCAAATACTTGAGCACAAAAATAACATCAGATGGAAGATGTACCACAGAAATAAACAGCAGAATAGCTCAGGTCAAAATAACATTTCAGAAAATGAAAAACGTCTTGTGAAACAAGTCTATGTCAATATAAATGAGAAAGATGGTTCATTGGTTCTATGTTGCCAATTCTGACCTATGGAAGTGAATCAAGGACAATAGACAATGTGAAAAGATGATTAGAGGCCACAGAGATGGGATTTCTCAGAAGAATGTTCAAAGTTCCCTGGACAGCTAAAAAGACCAATGAGGACATTCTCAAAGAGACCATCACAAAAAGGGAGCTCCTAAAAAACATCAGAAAGAAACAATCAACATTTTTCATGCACATCATGAGAAGAGGAAGGTTGGAATACTTTGTTACAACTAGCAAAATACAGGGAAAGAGAGATCATAAACAACAAAGAGAGAATATTCTTAGATAGCTTGGTATCATGGCACAGAATACAGTCAACAACAGAATTTGTACAATGTACTGTGGAAAGAGAATTGTGGAAGAACATAATCGCCAAACGCCAACTTGTATGGCACATGCTGATGAAGTTGACAAGACAGAACTGGCATCGTCAATCTCTATATGCTGTAGTATAAACTAAGTATGGGATCTGAACACCTGTTTAGTAGCTCAATGTTCAGTCAGGATAGTTTGTTGACTAACCAGCTAACCAACAAACAAACCTACCAACCGATCAGCCAACCAAAACTAAACAACCATACTACACTACACCAAACTGAACTAAACTCTTCATCATTGAGTGCCATCTCCACATGGAAGGTTGGCTACCATGGATCGCTTATCCACTGTCTCTTGCTTTGATAGTGCAGGTTGTCATAGGCTGACTTGTCCATCTTTTGATGTTACTCGTCCATGTTAGTCTTGGTCTGCCGCTGTCTCTTGCTTTGATAATGCAGGTTGTCATAGGCTGACTTGTCCATCTTTTGATGTTACTCGTCCATGTTAGTCTTGGTCTGCCTCTGCCTCTTTTACCTTGTATTTTTCCTTCCAAGATAACTTTTAGTAGACTGTTGTGTCTTTTAGCATGCCTCAAGAATCTCCTTTGTCTTGTTTGAATTGTATTTATTTCTCTTTTCATTTTTAGTTGTTTTAAGACATCATTTGTTTTTTTTTTCTTTCCATCCAATTGTACCTATTCTTCTATAAATCCACATTTCAAAGGCTTCAATTTTCTGTTCTGTTTTCTTGTCTAATGTCCATGTTTCTGCACCATACAGGAATATTGAGAAGATATAACCTTTTACTTTTCTTAATTTTAGCCTTGGTGTTATTTATCTTGATGTTTAAAAATGAATTCCTCTCCATGACTTTCTATGGAATAATATGTGATAAGGCTGCAATCTCTTTTATGGTGGGCAGCCATTTTCGTCTTTCATACCTTGAATATGCCTCTTATGTACCACACACTTTGCTATTCTTGCTTTCTGAACCGTTGATCATTTCTTCGGCCTCCATCTACCGCCAAAGACTTTCAACTAACAGCTTGTAAACATTCTTGTTGCCAGGGGTGTGACCTGCCACAGTGTAGACATTGTCTTCCCTTACAAGTACAACTTTGCTGCTTGCTATGAGGAGGTAAGATGATTGTTCAATGATTGTTATTGTTATTTGAAGGCCCCGGTATCAACGCAAACATATTTGAAGGCCCCGGTGTCAACACAAACATATTTGAAGGCCCCGGTGTCAACACAAACATATTTGAAAGCCCCAGTGTCAACACAAACATATTTGAAGGCCCCAGTATCACTGCAAACATATTTGAAGGCCCCCGTATCACTGCAAACATATTTGAAGGCCCCAGTGTCACTGCAAACATATTTGAAAGCCCCAGTGTCACTGCAAACATATTTGAAGGCCCCAGTGTCACTGCAAACATATTTGAAGGCCCCAGTGTCACTGCAAACATATTTGAAAGCCCCAGTGTCACTGCAAACATATTTTAAGGCCCCAGTGTCACTGCAAACATATTTAAAAGCCCCAGTGTCACTGCAAACATATTTGAAAGCCCCAGTGTCACTGCAAACATATTTGAAAGCCCCAGTGTCACTGCAAACATATTTGAAAGCCCCAGTGTCACTGCAAACATATTTGAAAGCCCCAGTGTCACTGCAAACATATTTGAAAGCCCCAGTGTCACTGCAAACATATTTGAAAGCCCCAGTGTCACTACAAACATATTTGAAAGCCCCAGTGTCACAACAAACATATTTGAAGGCCCCAGTGTCACTGCAAACATATTTGAAAGCCCCAGTGTCACTGCAAACATATTTGAAAGCCCCAGTGTCACTGCAAACATATTTGAAAGCCCCAGTGTCACTACAAACATATTTGAAAGCCCCAGTGTCACTGCAAACATATTTGAAAGCCCCAGTGTCACTACAAACATATTTGAAGGCCCCAGTGTCACTACAAACATATTTGAAGGCCCCAGTGTCACTACAAACATATTTGAAGGCCCCAGTGTCACTACAAACATATTTGAAAGCCCCAGTGTCACTACAAACATATTTGAAAGCCCCAGTGTCACTACAAACACATTTGAAGGCCCCAGTGTCACTGCAAACATATTTGAAAGCCCCAGTGTCAATGCAAACATATTTGAAGGCCCCAGTGTCACTACAAACATATTTGAAAGCCCCAGTGTCACTACAAACATATTTGAAAGCCCCAGTGTCACTGCAAACATATTTGAAGGCCCCGGTATCACTGCAAACAAATGAAAGTCCATAATTGCTCAACTGCCCATGCCAGTGGAATCATCCAAATTAACAACACATTGAATATCCAAAGAAAGAGAAGCAGCTGCAGTTCCTTCATAGCTGCTACACCACACACCAAAGACAAAAGGCCAAGCAGCACCAAAAGTGAATGCAGCTGAACTGTCCATCATACGATAACATCATTCATCGTAAGCAATCTGAATATAGAAACACCATCCGGATGAAAAGCACAGCTCACGGTGTGCACGGAGCATTAAATTCAGTAGCTCCAGCAGCAAGCTGAACTTGGAATATGAGGAAACTGCAACAAGGAACACTTTTCAGACAGTGCCTCAACGGTTCCTGTCGCCTATCCGCCATATTGATCGGAAGTCCTGTTGAATGATGAATTTTGTCATGTGTACATATTTTCTCATTAGGATTGATTCATGTGAGTGTTGCGTACACACAATACACTACTTCCTTCCAAATGCTGTAGTCTAGTATAATGAGGTTAAACACTTTATGCTGCTCAGAGAGTGAACCAATCACTTGGAAGGTCACTTGGCACTTGTGTAGACGTACTGGCCAGGACATGCTGGAGCACAATGTAATGAGCAAGCTGATTGGTTGGTTGGGAGGGCGCCAATACAGGTAACATTTAAACATGACAAATTGGATTTACAGGGGCAAAACATGTACACAGTTAATATAGAACAAATAAGATAAAAATGTACATAATCTATAGAACAAATATGAGATTTACATAATCTATAGAACAAATAAGGTAAATATGTACATAATCTTTAGAACAAGGTAAGGTCATGAATGTCTACTGATTGCTATTGACAGGTCATGAATGTCTAAAGATTGCTATTGACAGGTCATGAATGTCTAAAGATTGCTATTGACAGGTCATGAATGTCTAAAGATTGCTATTGACAGGTCATGAATGTCTACTGATTGCTATTGACTGGTCATGAATGTCTAAAGATTGCTATTGACAGGTCATGAATGTCTAAAGATTGCTATTGACAGGTCATGAATGTCTAAAGATTGTTATTGACAGGTCATGAATGTCTGAAGATTGCTATTGACAGGTCATGAATGTCTGAAGATTGCTATTGACAGGTCATGAATGTCTGAAGATTGCTATTGACAGGTCATGAATGTCTGAAGATTGCTATTGACAGGTCATAAATGTCTGAAGATTGCTATTGACAGGTCATGAATGTCTAAAATTTGCTATTGACAGGTCATGAATGTCTAATTAATATCTAATGATTGCTATTGACAGTTCCTGAATGTCTAATGATTGCTATTGACAGTTCCTGAATGTCTAATGATTGCTATTGACAGTTCCTATTTGTCTAATGATTGCTATTGACAGGTCATGAATGTCTAATGATTGCTATTGACAGTTCCTGAATGTCTAATGATTGCTATTGACAGTTCCTGAATGTCTAATGATTGCTATTGACAGTTCCTGAATGTCTAATGATTGCTATTGACAGTTCCTGAATGTCTAATGATTGCTATTGACAGTTCCTGAATGTCTAATGATTGCTATTGACAGTTCCTGAATGTCTAATGATTGCTATTGACAGGTCATGAATGCTGTCAAGTGGTTGAAGCTGGTTCACAAGACCAAAAAAAAGCCATTTACCCAGGACAGCCCCTTGCCTCCCGATGTCACGGTTAAACTCAGGGTCAGTTTGTTGTCTATCTTTTTTCCTGCGAATATCAGTTCAATTTCTGCATGGGAGTGGTTTCTTTCTTCTTCTTCTTATTTTTTTTGGGTTTTTTTTCAGTGTTAGAGTGGTTTTTCATCATGGGAGTGGTTTTTCATCATGGGAGTGGTTTTTCATCATGGGAGTGGTTTTTTTCAGCATAGTAGTTGTTTTTCAGTGTGGGGTAGTTTTATTTTAAAAAGTGTCTTCATTGTGGGAGTGGTTTTCCAGTGTAGAATTAATTTTCTAGCGTGGGAGTGGTTTTCCAGTGTGTGGTGTTTTTTTCAGTGCCTTCATTGTAGAAGTGATTTTTTTCAGTGTGGAAGTGGGTTTTTTTTTGAGTGTGAAAGAGATTTTTTTAAGATATTGAGAGTTCTTTAGTGATTGTTTTTTTTTAATATTAGTTTTTGAGGCTGATTTTTTAATGTTTAACTAAAGCTGTTTTTAGTGTGCTGGAGTGGTTTTTGAGTGTGGGAAAGCTATTTCAGATGTTTGTGGTAATTTTTGGTACTGTCTTCACAGATGCTGTCAGTTGAGATGAGTGACGACCCATTTGAAGTCAAGATGGGGCTCAACTATGAGGTAAAACAACTGCTAATCTGACACTGCTATATTTGTTGTTGAGTATAGCTGGAAATATTTTCCATGATTGTTCGAGTCTGTCATTCTGACACACTTTAGGATACATTTTGTGTTATCTTCTGATATATTATCAATTGCAGCCTTTGGGGGACTGGTTGATTACGAGGCAAGACGCCGGCCTAGAGACAGAGAGGTTGTGGGTTCAAATCCCGCCTGCACCGTTGGGGTTTTATTTATGAATTCTGTATGCGACAACCTCCCCAGGTCTCAGCAGGCCCGACTTGAAATGTCAATTACTCATAGACGGAAAAAATATACCTTGCAGTTATCTGCCTGTGTGGCGAGGGACCCCTGTGTGCACAACTGCCATGGAAAAATAGATTAACATGCAAAATTCAGTTCCTAGTCTCTAGGGACTTCATCAGAGGTAAAAGCTGGCGAATGCAAGAAAAAAAAAATGTCTGCGAAATTTGGGCAGTGGATTTAACCAGAAGTGTTTAATTATTATATGTCAAACAAAGTGAGCTATCAGTTCACTGTAGCAGGTGGCTCTTACTGAAATAGAAGACCTAGTATTGAGCCTGCTTCATAACAGGCTGGCTAACAGAAGCTAGGATCACCATCTTCCCTGTAGTGGTGGCACTTACTGATATAGAAGACATAGTAAAAGTAAGTAAAGTAAAGTACCCCCCGTCACGCCAAGTGGCGTATAGGGAAATATGGTGTTAGTGACCCTATATTTTACAGACCTTCAGCACATGATTTTTGGGGTAATGTGGTCGGTATTACGCCCGTGCTGCTTTTACTTTCCCAGAAAAAATCCGGTACCCATTTAAGGCTGGGTGAACTCGGAGCCGTCGGTTGGGATCGAACCCTACCCCTTGTCCGTAGTAGTCCAGTTCACTAACCACTGAGCTATCGCGGCTCCTACTAATTTTTAGGGAATTAGTAAAACCCAGGTGTCCTCGCCAGGATTACGAACCCCGGCTGTTGCCGTGGTAAGCCAACCGCCTATCGATTGCGCTAACCGGACACCCAGAAGACATAGTATTGAACGTATATTAAAACAGGCTGACTAACAGAAGCTAGGATCACCATCTTCCCTGTAGTGGTGGCACTTACTGATATAGAAGACATAGTATTGAACGTATATCAAAACAGGCTAACAGAAGCTAGGATCACCATCTTCCCTGTAGTGGTGGCACTTACTGATATAGAAGACATAGTATTGAACGTATATCAAAACAGGCTAACAGAAGCTAGGATCACCATCTTCCCTGTAGTGGTGGCACTTACTGATATAGAAGACATAGTATTGAACATATGTTAAAACAGGCTAACTAACAGAAGCTAGGATCACCATCTTCCCTGTAGTGGTGGCACTTACTGATATAGAAGACATAGTAATGAACATATATCAGAACAGGCTAACTAACAGAAGCTAGGATCGTCATGTTTCCCTGTAGTGGTGGCACTTACTGATATAGAAGACATAGTATTGAACATATATTAAAACAGGCTGGCTAACAGAAGCTAGGATCACCATCTTCCCTGTAGTGGTGGCACTTACTGATATAGAAGACATAGTATTGAATGTATATCAAAACAGACTGACTAACAGAAGCTAGGATCTCCATGTTTCCCACTAGCGGTGGCTCTTCCTGATATAGAAGACCTAGTATTGAGCCTGTGTCAAAACATGCTCCTGCATGTTACTGTTGTTGGGGGATACTGAAGCGTTTAGTGATACAGAAGATTTTATTTTGTTTTGTTTGCAGCTTTTGAAGGATGAAGGCATCGAGAGTAAGAAAAGAAAGGAAGTAATGGATGCCAAGCTCATAGAGCTGCAGAAGAAACAATTCATTCCAGGTGAGGCTTCCTTCCTTCCTCCCTCCCTCCCTCCCTCCCCGTAACATAGGGTTAAATAGCGTCTTTCACAGACACTAATTTTTTTTGTTAGTACTATTTTACTCACCATTTAATACTAGTTTTCTCCTATGTCTTACTGGGGCCTCATTCTAAGGGAAGTAAAGAATAGTGACACTGACTTTCCAGGCATGTCGTAAGAGGCGACTAAGGAGGTTGATAGATGGCTTGACAAGCTGTCATTGTAAAAAGTATTGTTATGGAAACAGAACCATAGATTTTAGAAGCAGTGATTTCTACAATATGTGCCATTTTGGCACGCAAGATTTCTGTTTTTGAGATTGTGGTTCTACCCTATGTGCCGTCTTCGGCTGAAAAGGACAATAGATAATACTAGTTTTACCACAATCATTTCACTCATCTAATACTAATTTTACCACACTCACTTACCATCTAATACTAGTTTTACCACACCCACTCACCATCTAATACTAGCTTTACCACACTCACTCACCATCTAATACTAGTTTTACCACACCCACTCACCATCTAATACTAGTTTTATCACACCCACTCACCATCTAATACTAGTTTTACCACACTCACTCACCATCTAATACTAGTTTTACCACACCCACTCACCATCTAATAATAGTTTTACCACACTCACTTACCATCTAATACTAGTTTTACCACACCCACTCACCATCTAATACTAGTTTTACCACACCCACTCACCATCTAATACTAGCTTTACCACACTCACTCACCATCTAATACTAGTTTTACCACACCCACTCACCATCTAATACTAGCTTTACCACACTCACTCACCATCTAATACTAGTTTTACCACACACACTCACCATCTAATACTAGCTTTACCACACTCACTCACCATCTAATACTAGTTTTACCACACACACTCACCATCTAATACTAGCTTTACCACACTCACTCACCATCTAATACTAGTTTTACCACACTCACTCACCATCTATAGCTCGTTTCAAATCATGTGCCCAACTTCAAAACGCTATTACTCTCTAACCGTTTGTTAAAAACTTTTGAAATTTTCCAAATGTTATTAGAATGCAAAAGACCCTTTAAATGTATATTTAACAAATATCTTGCAGCTGCAGTTTTCTTAAAGCGGCGATATTTCTTTGATGTTTGTCAAAATTGTAAATTGTGAAGCCCTTAAGAATAGAAATTACCGTAGTTGCTGGTCTATGATTAATTTTCACTAGGTAAAGGCTTGGCCGTAATGGGGAAATAACCTAATAAGACAAAACACCAGGAGAATTATTGTCTGCTCAGTTTGAGGACGGCTTCGCCGCTGAATGAACGGAAATGGAACACACAATGCCTCGTGTTTTCTACAAGTGTCTAATTGTGTCAGAAAGCCCACGTGGAATGCGTGCAAAAACGTCAATTGTACCGTGTATGGATTTTTAATCGCTATTTTTAACTTAAAATACTGTAAACATTAAGTTTTGACTACATCAATGGGTCGTTATAAATTTATATAAATCAAATAAGCAACAATAATAACCAAATGTTTTTTTTTAATGAAATTAATTCCCTGTTGGGTTCTAATCATTATAACTTTACACGCAAATTTTGAAAAAATTACAAAAAGAGATTAAAAAGATATCGATTTTAAAAGTTGGGCACATGATTTGAAACGAGCTATAATACTAGCTTTACCACACTCACTCACCATCTAATACTAGCTTTACCACACTCACTCACCATCTAATACTAGTTTTACCACACTCACTCACCATCTAATACTAGTTTTACTACACTCACTCACCATCTAATACTAGTTTTACCACACTCACTCACCATCTAATACTAGTTTTACCACACTCACCATCTAATACTAGCTTTACCACACCCACTCACCATCTAATACTAGCTTTACCACAATTACCATCTAGTACTAGCTTTACCACAATCACCATCTAGTAATAGCTTTACCACAATCACCATCTAGTAATAGCTTTACCACACCCACTCACCATCTAATACTAGCTTTACCACAATCACCATCTAATACTAGCTTTACCACACCCACTCACCATCTAATACTAGCTTTACTACAATTACCATCTAGTACTAGCTTTACCACAATCACCATCTAGTAATAGCTTTACCACACTCACCATCTAGTACTAGCTTTACCACACTCACCATCTAGTACTAGCTTTACCACACTCACCATCTAGTACTAGCTTTACCACACTCACCATCTAGTACTAGCTTTACCTCACCATCTAGTACTAGCTTTATCTCACCATTTAGTACTAGCTTTACCACACTCACCATCTAGTACTAGCTTTACCACACTCACTCACCATCTAGTACTAGCTTTACCTCACTCACCATCTAGTACTAGCTTTACCACACTCACCATCTAGTACTAGCTTTACCTCACTCACCATCTAGTACTAGCTTTACCACACTCACCATCTAGTACTAGCTTTACCTCACCATCTAATACTAGCTTTACCACACTCACCATCTAATACTAGCTTTACCACACTCACCATCTAGTACTAGCTTTACCTCACCATCTAGTACTATCTTTACCACACTCACCATCTAGTAATAGCTTTACCACACTCACCATCTAATACTAGCTTTACCACACTCACCATCTAGTACTAGCTTTACCACACTCACCATCTAGTAATAGCTTTACCACACTCACCATCTAATACTAGCTTTCCCACACTCACCATCTAGTACTAGCTTTACCACACTCACCATCTAGTACTAGCTTTACCACACTCACCATCTAGTACTAGCTTTACCACACTCACCATCTAGTACTAGCTTTACCACACTCACCATCTAGTACTATCTTTACCACACTCACCATCTAGTACTAGCTTTACCACACTCACCATCTAGTACTAGTACTAGCTTTACCTCACCATCTAGTACTAGCTTTACCACACTCACCATCTAGTACTATCTTTACCACACTCACCATCTAGTACTAGTTTTACCACAGTCACCATCTAGTACTAGCTTTACCTCACTCCTCTAATACTAGCTTTACCACACTCACCATCTAGTACTAGCTTTACCTCACTCATCTAGTACTATCTTTACCACACTCACCATCTAGTACTATCTTTACCACACTCACCATCTAGTACTAGTTTTACCACACACACTCACCATCTAGTACTAGCTTTACCTCACTCCTTTAATACTAGCTTTACCACACTCACCATCTAGTACTAGTTTTACCACACACACTCACCATCTAGTACTAGCTTTACCTCACTCATCTAGTATAGCTTTACCACACACACTCACCATCTAGTACTAGCTTTACCACACATCTAGTACTAGCTTTACCACACTCACCATCTAGTACTAGCTTTACCACACTCACCATCTAGTACTAGCTTTACCACACTCACCATCTAGTAATAGCTTTACCTCACTCATCTAATACTATCTTTACCACACTCACCATCTAGTACTAGCTTTACCTCACTCATCTAATATTATCTTTACCACACTCACCATCTAGTACTAGCTTTACCACACTCACCATCTAGTACTAGCTTTACCTCACTCATCTAATACTATCTTTACCACAATGATTCAATCTCTCCACACGTGCAGTCAACAAAAGAGAAGAGCTGTACACAAGTTTGCATAAGAAAAGTTCAGAGATTTACATCCAGCGGTCACAACAGCTGTACAGCGCTGCCCCAATCCGGTCGCAGCTTCTCACCTGGCTGATGGAGGACTTGTACATCACAACCCTTGCTGATACGTCCTTCCATGGCAAGGACAACGTCCTCAAACACATGAAGGAAATTGACAAAGAGAGGTAGGGAGACTTGTTTTCTCAAATGTTTTGACTTTCTCTTGTTTGCTTTGATGGGGGATTGGGTGCTCTAAAGATAAGACGTCGATCTCAGACAGGAAAGTCCTGGGTTCGATTTCTAAAACAAATCAGACTCATGGTTTTGGAAAATGGCAAAACAGGAGGTTTCATGTGCACGAGAAGATAACGTAACAGAACCACGTTAAAGAACTCTTGGCAGTTTAAAGTATTATTTTTTAAAAAAGAGGAGGCCAAAATGGGCGCTTTCCGGGCAAAAATAATCTACCCATCCACGCTAAAGGCCGATGTGTTGGACCGAAAGTGAAGAAAGAACTTCTGGTTGGTGCCATGGACCAAGATGACCGCCAAGTAAAGTCACTTTCAGGACTGGTGGCATATTTGCTAAAGTGTGTTTTCAACTGATTCTTTCTGGTTTGAATTTGTGTTTGTGTAGACAAGTCATAGTCTGGCCACATTCACCTAATAAGTCAACGTGGTTTTAGTGCCAGTGCAAGGAGATTTGTGCTGCAGACAATGACTGTTGATTGAAGTGGTACCTGGCCCTAGTTTTAATCAAGTACAGGATGCTTGATCTGTGTTTGACTGCAAATTTTCCAAATGTTGTACTGTAATCAGATCGAGTGTTTCAGTGAAGTGGAGACCTGACTTCATCTGCTGGGAACTGTGCTGCAGACAATGACTGTTGATTGAAGTGGTACCTGGCCCTAGTTTTAATCAAGTACAGGATGCTTGATCTGTGTTTGACTGCAAATTTTCCAAATGTTGGACTGTAATCAGATTGAGTGTTTCAGTGAAGTGGAGACCTGACTTCATCTGCTGGGGCAAGGAAACTGTGCCGCTGACAACTCTTACAGTGATCCAGGAAGCATGAGTTGCACACCTTTTTTTTTACAACATAACACTTTGGAACAGTACGAAAAGTGAACACTTTATTTGTTGCTGGAACAGGATGTGGCAGATAAGTGTCCAGCCAGAAGTGACATCAATCCACTCTAAAGCCTAAAGGGAATAAAAAGCAGTTTGATTGGTTTAAGTTTTCCTATTTAGGATGTGGAAGGAAGTTGTCCATAGCGCATGTAATCTGTTTCAAAACCAGTTTTCACTAGTTCTGCCGATTTCATTTTTGCTCCAGCCCCTTTCCAAAGGAACCAGTTGAGTTTGTCACTCTTTGGTGCCGCTACGTGAGTGCGAGTGTCAAGTTGTGGTCAGTTTCATTGCGAGACTTCCCTCAGCCGATGGTTGATGTACAGAACAAACATGTCTGGGGGCTTTTGATTGGAGCAGAGAGAGAAGGGTCACACAGAGGTCAGTCTCAGTGTCACTGTATTTTGTTTCAAAACCTATAAACAATATGAACATGTTTGTATGAACTACTACAAAGAACGTGAAAATGTTTGTATGAAGAACTACAAAGAATGTGAAAATGTTTGTATGAAGAGCTATAAATAATGTTTGTATAAAGAACTACAAAGGACATGAAAATGTCTGTATGAACTATAAATATGTAGGAATATCTGTATAAAGAACGTGAGAATGTTTGTATGAAGAATTATAAAGAGTGTGAGAATGTTTATATGAAGAACTACAAAGAACATGAAAATGTCTGTATGTAGAACTAAAAAGAATGTGATAATGTTTGTATGAAAAACTATAAAGAACGTGAGAATGATTGTATGAACTACAAAGAACATGAAATTGTTTTATGTAAAGAATTATAAACAATATATGTATTAAGAACTACAAAGAACATTAACATGTTTGTATGAAGAACTACAAAGAACATGAAAATGTCTATGAAGAACTAAGAATGTGAGAATCTTTATATGAAGAACTACAAAGAACATGAAATTGTTTTATGTAAAGAATTATAAACAATATATGTATAAAGAACTACAAAGAACACTAACATGTTTGTATGAAGAACTACAAAGAACATGAAAATGTCTATGAAGAACTAAGAATGTGAGAATCTTTATATGAAGAACTACAAAGAACATGAAAATGCCTGTATGAAGAACTATTAAGAATGTGAGAATGTTTATATGAAGAACTACAAAGAGCATGAAAATGCCTGTATGAAGAACTATTAACAACATGAGAATGTTTGTATGAAGAATTATAAAGAACAGTTTTGCGGTTGGCTTACCACGGCAACAGCCGGGGTTCGTAATCCTGGCGAGGACACCTGGGTTTTACTAATTCCCTAAAAATTAGTAGGAGCCGCGATAGCTCAGTGGTTAGTGAACTGGACTACTACGGACAAGGGGTAGGGTTCGATCCCAACCGACGGCTCCGGGTTCACCCAGCCTTAAATGGGTACCGGATTTTTTCTGGGAAAGTAAAAGCAGCACGGGCGTAATACCGACCACATTACCCCAAAAATCATGTGCTGAAGGTCTGTAAAAACCACATTTCAGTGTTTTTTTTTCCCCACAATTTTCTTGTCTGTTGTCGGATTGTCCAACATTCATATCCATATGTCAATACTGGCTTCAAACAGCAATGAAGAACTCTGTTCCTGATTTCAACAAAACTACATATTAGTTGTGAAAATGGCTAGAACCCTAAATAGCTATAAATATCTTCTCTGTTGAAGGAAAACTGGCCAATGTGCTGACAATGTTGGTTGGCTTCTTTCAGCAAAGAGAACATGTGTGGTGGAGCTGGACAAGCCCTGGGTCACAATGACAGTGGAAAGAAATCTACCGGCATTGAAGTTCTTCCATGATTTTAGTTGTGGTAAGTAGTCACTGTCTGTCTCTAAAACTGTCATTCTCAATGACACATGGCTTGTTCTCAAGGCCCTTTTAGGTCTCTGGTTTATCTAGGAAGTAAAGAGGAACAGACATTTGCTCTTCAGGAAGGTATATCTAGTCCTGCAGTGGATGTCAACTCTGAAAATGTGTTCCGGTTGATGCGATGGGCCAAGATGGTCACCTAGTCAAATCAAGTTTGGGACTGGTGGCATTTTTTGCTGTAGTGTGTTTTCAGGTGATTCTTTCTGGTCTGGATTTTCATTTGTGGAGACAGCAGGGATCTGGTTGCATTCACCTGGCCACGAAGTCAGTATGGTTTTGGCAACTTACACAGAGAATCATGCTGCAGGCGACTGTCCATTGATTGAAGTGGAGCTGTACCAGAGCCTAGTTTTTCCCTGGGTCTGGACGTGTGATCTGTGTTCAGCCACCAGCTGGACTGTGGTTAGATCGAGTGTGTCCTCCGAAGTGGAAGTCTGACTTCATTTGTTGGGACGAGTGACTGGTTGGTCTTGAGGTAAAATGCCAGCCTCGAGACATAAAGGTTGTGGGTTCTAATCCCGGCTGCAATGTATGGGATTTTTATTTGTCATTCCTCTCTGTGGCAACTTCCCCCGATCTCAGCCGTGAGGAGGCCCGGCTTGAACCGTCAATTACTCATGGATGAAAATCTAAGGCTGCCAGGGAAAAATGGATTAACACGCAAGTTTCAGTTCCTAGTCTCTAGGCACTTCGCCACAGGTGAAAGCTGACGAACACCCCAAAAAAAAAAGTCAGTGATTTTTGGGGCATGCTCCACTGACCACGAAGTTTACATGAATGTGGCATAGCCGAGTGAAGGTCGTGCTGCCCATGACAACAGTTGCAGTGACTTGGAAGTGTGCACCATGAGCTGTGTACCTTTTTTTTTTCAGAACGCGACACTTTCAATAAAACAGAGCTTTGAAGAGGTCATAAAGGGCTGGTGGTCTAGAGGTAAGGCGCCCATCCCTGCATAGGAAGCTCCCAGTTTCAGTCCCCCTCACAGGTGGTGAACATTTAAAATTTTTAATCTGTGCACAGCGGTTTGTCTCTGATACTTTAGTTGATTTGCTCATTTGTGTCCTTCCATGAAGATCAAACACACAGACTTCTTCTATTACACATTCAAAGTGATTAGACGAAGCTGCATTTAACAAATTTTAAACTTTTATAGTTAACAACTGAATAATGCATCTACCAAAACTCTCAAATTTACCAATTTTGATTTTTTTTTCTTTTACAAACTATGAGCACCCACTACTAAAATCAGCACGGGCGTAATACCGACCACATTACCCCATAAATTATGTGCCGAAGGTCTGTAAAATTCATGGTCACTAACACCATATCTCCCTATACGCCACTTGGCGTGACGGGGGTACTTTAGTTTTTACTTACTTTACTACTAAAATATTGTTTATATAAATATTTAATTTAGCTAAATAATTGTACTCAGAGAAATAAAAGCAGCAGGAATCGCTCCCTCAATGAGATAGAGATGCTTGCACAGAACAGAGACAAATGGTGAGATTTGATAAAAGATCTTTGCAAGGATTGCGACTGCTTTAGAGAAGAGAAAGAGTATCTCTGTCTGTGCCCTTATGGGCCGGCTACGGCTTGAAAAGTCCATAGATAGATTAGATTTAGATTAGATTAAGATTTAGATTAGTTTAGATTAGATTAGATTAGATTAGATTAGATTAGATTAGATTAGATTAGATTAGATTAGATTAGATTAGATTAGATTAGATTAGATTAGATTAGATTTGGATTGGATTGGATTGGATTGGATTGGATTGGATTGGATTGGATTGGATTGGATTGGATTGGATTGGATTAGGATTAGATTAGATTAGATTAGATTAGATTCGATTAAGAATTAGATTCGATTAAGAATTAGATTCGATTCAGATTTAGATTTAGATAGATTGATTAGATTAGATAGATAGATAGATATAAATAATTGTACATTTTATGTGTCTTCTTCTTTTACCTTTTAGCTCCTGGTGGAGCATAGGTCTTCAACAAACACTTTCCAAGTCGTTCTGTTTTTTGCCATTCTTTTAAGATCATTCCATGTCTTCCCCATCATCTTCATCTCTGCTTCTATCTGTCTTCTCCAAGAATTCCTTGGTCTTCCTCTTTGTCTTTTCCCCTGGGGATTCCAAAAAAGGGCCTGTTGTGTAATACTCTCAGTTGGCTTCCGTAGTGTGTGTCCTATCCATCGCCATCGTCTTCGCTGTATCTCTTTATCCACTGGTATTTGACCGGTACATTTCCATAATTCCACGTTAGTGACTTTGTCCTGCCATTTCCATCCCTTTATTCTGCGCAAGCATCCATTAATGAAAGTCTGTACTTTCGTGATTGTCAATTTTGTCATTCTCCATGTTTCACAGCCATATAATAGGACCGATTTAACATTTGAGTTGAAAATTTTTATTTTTGTATTTAGCCTAATTTCTTTGGATTTCCATATGTTTCCCAGTGCAATGAAAGCTCCTCTTGCTTTTGATATCCTTATTTTGGTATCATTTTCTGTTCCTCCCTCTTTATCTATATTACTGCCCAGATATATATAAGATTGTACGTCTAGTAGAGGTATTTCTCCTAGTTTTATATGGTTATTTTTTTTTCGGCCCTAAAACAACAACAAAAATAGGATTCTGGAATGTGCGAACAATGGCCGCTCCGACGAAACATGCACAGGTCGCGAGCGAGATGGACAGATACGATCTAGATATTTTAGGATTAAGCGAAATGCGCTGGCCTGGAACAGGTAGGAGATCTATTGATAATAAAATAGTAGTTTTTTCTGGAAGGGAAGATGGAAAACACCGTGAAGGAGTAGGCATAATGATGACAGACAAAGCTGCAAGAAGTTTATTAGAATGGGAACCGGTAAATAGCCGTCTGATACGAACACGATACAAAACAAAACATGGAAGACTTTCAATTATTCAATGTTATGCGCCTACTAACGAAGCTGATGATGAAGTTAAGGATGATTTTTATAACCAACTGCAACAACTTATAAACAAAATACCAAAACACGATCTTTTAATTGTAATGGGAGACTTCAACGCCAAAGTAGGACAAGATAACGCAGGAGTGGAACATGTGATGGGGAGAGAAGGCTGTAATACAACAAGTCAGAATGGAGAAAGATTAATAGAATTATGTTTAATAGAAAATTTAGTTATAGGTGGGACATTATTTCCACATAAAAATATCCACAAAACAACATGGATATCTCCTGATGATAGAACATCAAATCAAATTGACCACCTATGTATTAAACAACAATTCAGATCATCATTAATAGATGTAAGAGCATACAGAGGTGCTGATGTTAATAGTGACCACAACCTGTGCATTGGGAAAATAAGATTAAAATTTAGAAACCAACAGAAGAGGTCAATTACACATAAAATTGATAGTCATAAACTGAAAGATGAAGCAATAAAGGAAAAGTTTAACATAGAGCTAAGTAATTGTTATTCAGCACTTGGTGAAATAGACTTAGATATCAATGAAATGTGGGACTCACAGAGCAAAATACTAATGACAGCAGCAGAAGCAAGTGCTGGACTGAAGAAAATGGAAAAACGAGCTTGGATCTCAGACACCACATGGAAATACATCAAAGAAAGAAGAGAAGCGAAGAGAGCCATGACTAATGTAAAGACAGATCTTGGAAAGGTTCTGGCAAAAGCAACATACAAAGAATTAGACAACAAAGTGAAAAGTTCGGCAAGAAGAGATACAAGAGCTTATATAGACAACTTGGCAGAGAAAGCAGAGACAGCTGCAATTACAGGAGACAGCAGAACTCTTTATACTGTACAAAAGATGCTGACAAACACCTATACATCCAGTGGAACACCAATTCTAGACAAATCTGGATTAATACTAACAACAAGCGCAGACATAAAAGCCCGTTGGGCGGAACACTTCAAAGAAATTCTTAACCGTCCACTACCTCACAGTTTAATAGATTTTGAAGCTGAAACACCAGCAGCAGAATTAGATGTAAATTTAGATGACTTCACCTTGAGTGAAATAGAAACCACCTTAAAGCTAATGACCAATAACAAGGCTGCTGGAGAGGATAAGTTAACAGCTGAGATCCTCAAGGCAATTGATAGCCATAATTTAATACATCTCCAAAAAATGTTCAACATCATTTGGAAAACAGAGAAGACGCCTCATAAATGGAAAAAAGGAATCATTGTTAAGATCCCAAAAAGGGCAATCTTAGAGATTGTAACAATTGGAGAGGCGTGACACTTTTGTCAGTTGCCTCAAAATTATTCTGTAAAATCATCCTAAATAGAATAAAGGATTCAATAGATACAGTAATGCGTGAAGAACAGGCTGGGTTTAGAAAAGGGAGAAGCTGTCTTGACCACATTTTCACTCTACGACTTATATTGGAGGAACACATTGAAAAGCAAAAACCTTTTGTACTTAACTTCATCGACTTCAAAAAAGCATTTGATAGTATTCATAGAGATTCTTTGTGGAAAATTCTGAAGCAATATGGCTTACCATCAAAAATCATAAATATTATCAAAGACATGTATGATGGTTACACATGTGCAGTTCGAACAGAGGAAGGACTGAGCGAATGTTTCCCAATAGAAACTGGGGTTAAACAAGGATGTATTTTATCGCCCTTGTTATTTGGAATTGTTATGGACTTCATAATGAAGAAATGCTGCACTGGTAATAAAGGCATCGAATGGATACAAGGAGACCATTTGGAGGACCTGGACTTTGCTGATGACATAGTTCTCATCAGCAATCAGATAAAAACGATGCAGGAAAACACAAATGAACTATCATCAATAGCCAGCAAAATTGGGCTTGAGGTCAATCATGAAAAGACTAAAGTCATGAAAAGTTTAATTCCAACAAGTGACAAAATATACATGGAAAACAAACCAGTAGAAGAGATCGATCACTTCATCTATCTTGGAAGTCACATTGATCGAGAAGGGGATACGAGCAAAGAAATTAGAATCAGACTGGCTAAAGCAGCAATGTCTTTCAGAAGCCTTGAAAAGTTGTGGAAATCAAAACTCATTAGCACAAACACAAAACTTAGGCTATTCAAATCAAATGTACTATCAACCCTTACGTATGCGTGTGAAAGCTGGAAAACAACAAGAGATATAGAAACAAAGTTGAACGCATTCGAAAATAAATGTCTAAGGAAAATACTTGGTATAGAATGGAACGAATTCAAAACAAACGAGGAAATTAGAGAAATCGCCAATCAACCACTAATATCTTCAGTAATAAAGAAAAGACGATGGTCATACGTTGGACATGTGATGAGAAGAGATAATAATCGAATAGCAAAGCAAGCCCTCATATGGGAAACAACAGGTAAAAGAAAAAGAGGAAGACCCAGGGAGACACTGAGAAGAACATTGATGAGAGAGGCAAGAGCAGCAGGAATCGGCTCCCTCAATGAGATAGAACTGCTTGCACAGAACAGAGACAGATGGCGAGATTTGATAAAATATCTTTAAAAGAAAACTGCTAGAACAAAAATTCATATAGGAGAAGGTGTATCTTGGTCTACGCCCTATGGGCCGGTTACGGCTCGAAAGGTCAATAGATAGATAGATATATGGTTATTGCCAACTGCATTAATTCTCATAATATTGGTCTTATCTCTATTAATCTTTAGTCCTAGCTGTTGTGATCTCTCATCTAATATACTCATTTTATCCTGCATCTGTTGATGGCTGTGTGATAGGAGAGCTATGTCATCAGCAAAGTCTAAATCATCAAGTTGTTTGGTCAGTGACCACTGGATCCCATTTCTGTTGTTTTTAGTTATTTTCATAATCCAATCTATGGCCAGTAGAAAGAGAAATGGAGACAGGAGGCATCCTTGCCTTACTCCTGTTCTTATTTCAAATGCTTCTGTAAGCTGTCCTTCATGCACCACACTACATTTTGTTCCTTCATACATTGTTTTTATCAGGTTAATAAACTTTATGGGGATTCCGTAATGACTCAGCAACTTCCAAAGCATTCTTCTGTCTAAACTATCAAATGCCTTTTCGTAATCTATGAATCCAATATATAGTGGGGATTTTAGTTCTAAACTTTGTTCAACTATTATACGTAGGGTAGTTATTTGATCAGCACATGATCTGTTCTTCCTAAAACCTGCTTGTTCATCTCTCAAGTGTTTCTCTATAGCCTCTTTTAGTCTCTCCAGAATGATTCTGCCTAATATTTTTCCTGGCACTGATAGTAGCATAATTCCCCTATAATTTGTGCACTCCTGTAAACTTCCTTTCTTTGGTAGTTTGATCATATAACCTTCTCTCCAGTCTTTAGGTATTTCTTCCCTCTCCCAAATTTTATCCAATAGATCCTGTAACATCTTGGTAGAGGTGTTAATATCTGCTTTGATGGCTTCCGAAGGAATTTCATCTGGTCCTGTGGCTTTACCATCTTTTAATAATTTGATGGCTTTCATTATTTCTTCTTTGCTTGGTTTTCCGCAGTTAACGTGTAACTCTTCTTCTGCTGGTAGTATATCTGGAGGATTATTTGAGCCGGGTCTGTTCAAAAGTTCTTCAAAGTGTTCTTTCCATCTCTCCATTTGTTCCCTTATATTACTAAGCAGATTTCCTTTCTTGTCTTTGATAAAGGCGTTGATCTGTTTGTATTTTCCACCTAATTTCTTTGTGCTGTTGTACAGTTCTTTCATATTCCCTTTATTTGCTGCTTCTTCTGCCTCTTTAGCTAGTTCATCTATATATTTCCTCTTATCCCTTTTAATGCATCTTCTCACTTCTTTGTTCACCTCTGTGTAAGCTTCCTGTGTCTTGGCTTTATTACTTCTTGTTTTGCTTTTATTTATGTCTGCTTTCTTGTTCTTTCTTTCTTTAATTTTATCCAGGGTCTCTGCTGTCATCCATGCCTTATTCTGGCGTTCTCTTTTCCCCAGTGTTTCTTCGCATGTCTCTTTCCATATATTTTTTACCTGTTTCCAATGATCTTCTATATTTATTGTATTTTCTAGTTGTTGGAGGACTTGGTATTTGTTTGATATTGTGACTGCGAATTTATCTTTAATTCCTTGTTCTTTAAGAAACCCTACATTGAAATACTTTCTGCCCTTATTCGTTGTAGTATACCTTTTTAATTTAATTTTAAGTTTGGCTAACAGAAGATGATGGTCAGAAGCTATATCTGCCCCTCTATATACTTTTACATCCTGTAAGGATGACTTAAACTTATTATTAATACATATGTGATCAATTTGATTTTCCGTTCTATGATCTGGTGACACACATGTAGCTTTGTGTATTCTTTTATGTTGGAATATTGTTCCTCCTAGGCTCATTTGATTAAGGGCGCAGAAATTCACAAATATCTCTCCATTCTCGTTTATATCTCCAAGTCCATGTTTTCCCATAATCTCTTCGAAGCCTCTGTTGTCTGATCCTACCTTAGCATTTAGGTCTCCCATCAAGATTATAATATCCTTGGCTCGTCTTGCATCCATCTGCCATTGTAGCTGTTTATAAAAATCATCTTTAACTGAGTCATCTTTATCGTTGGTTGGTGCATAGCATTGTATAATGTGTAATTTTATTCGATTAAGAATTAGATTCGATTAAGAATTAGATTCGATTCAGATTTAGATTTAGATAGATTGATTAGATTAGATAGATAGATAGATATAAATAATTGTACATTTTATGTGTGGCGTCACAAATTCAAACCACTTCCATAAAATTCAAATTTGTAGAATAAGAGGAATGCACTAGATTCTGAACATATCTAAGGTTAGATCAGGTGTAAGACAGGGATGCATACTATCCCCCCTACTGTTTATTACATACATGGACTATATATGCAAGTTAGCCAGCCCATCAGAGACAGAGGAGATCAACGAGCTTCTATTTGCAGACCATCAGGCACTAATACATGAAACAATAGAAGACATACAAGAACACTGAAATAGACTCAACAGCACAGGCACAAAATACAACATGAAAATCAACATCAACAAAATAGAAGTCGTGAATATCGCAAAAGAGAAATTATCAGAAATGAAGAACTGAGAAAAAAAGCTACGAATAACCTCCATCATAGAATATATTAAGAAACAACAGATAAAATGGTTTGTCCACGTGACAAGACAGAAAGATCAAAACACAACACAATGCGCCTTCAATAAACGTTGCGAGAATACCAGACCCAAGGGCCGACTACAAAAAAGATGGATTGATGGAATATTAGAAACACTAAGAAACATAACAGTAACAGAGGCCAACAGAAGAGGAAAAGACCGCAAATTATATCTCCACTCAACGCTATAAGGCAAATGAGGAAGGAAAGAAGAATACATATAAGTGAACATATTCCTAATGTGAACATTCAGACATAAGTGAACATATTCCTAATGTGAACATTCAGACATAAGTCAACATATTCCTAATGTGAACATTCAGACATAAGTGAACATATTTCTAATGTGAACATTCAGACATAAGTGAACATATTCCTAATGTGAACATTCAGACATAAGTGAACATATTCCTAATGTGAACATTCAGACATAAGTGAACATATTCCTAATGTGAACATTCAGACATAAGTGAACATATTCCTAATGTGAACATTCAGACATAAGTGAACATATTCCTAATGTGAACATTCAGACATAAGTGAACATATTCCTAATGTGAACATTCAAAAATAAGTGAACATATTTCTAATGTGAACATTCAGACATAAGTGAACATATTCCTAATTTGAACATTCAGACATAAGTGAACATAGTCTTAATTTAAACATTCTGACTTTAAGTGAACATATTCCTAATGTGAACATAACAATCAATATTGCCATACATATGTCTGTCAGATATGAGTTGTCTCACACTTGCTTATGGGGTGTGCTGGGAACCAGCAGTTGCCCTGTTCAACCTCAACATGGATCTAATTAACCGGCCCTCGGTCGACCCCAGTCGACCATTGCCTTTTTGGGACAAAATGCGGCTGCTGTTTCATGGACGGTTCACGTGGTCCATCAACAAGATGAGCTGGCTGTACCACGCCTCATTTGATCCTTACAACAACACTGAGCTGATGGACTGGACATGGTCACACTTAATCATGGACTGGACCAATGGTAGGACTTGTGTCATGCTGTCTGTTGTAGGACTTTTGTCATGCTGTCTGCTGTAGGACCTGTGTCATGCTGTCTGTTGTAGGACTTGTGTCATGCTGTCAGTTGTAGGACTTTTGTCATGCTGTCTGTTGTAGGACTTTTGTCATGCTGTCTGTTGTTGGACTTTTGTCATGCTGTTTGTTGAAGGACCTGTGTCATGCTGTTTGTTGTAGGTCTTTTGTCATGCTGTTTGTTGAAGGACCTGTGTCATGCTGTCTGTTGAGGGACTTGTGTCATGCTGTCTGTTGAGGGACTTGTGTCACGCAGTCTGTTGTAGGACTTTTGTCATGCTGTCTGCTGTAGGACCTGTGTCATGCTGTCTGTTGTAGGACTTGTGTCATGCTGTCTGTTGTAGGACCTGTGTCATGCTGTCAGTTGTAGGACTTTTGTCATGCTGTCTGTTGTTGGACTTTTGTCATGTTGTTTGTTGAAGGACTTTTGTCATGCTGTTTGTTGTTGGACTTTTGTCATGCTGTTTGTTGAAGGACCTGTGTCATGCTGTTTGTTGTAGGTCTTTTGTCATGCTGTTTGTTGTAGGTCTTTTGTCATGCTGTTTGTTGTAGGTCTTTTGTCATGCTGTTTGTTGAAGGACCTGTGTCATGCTGTTTGTTGTAGGTCTTTTGTCATGCTGTTTGTTGTAGGTCTTTTGTCATGCTGTTTGTTGAAGGACCTGTGTCATGCTGTTTGTTGTAGGTCTTTTGTCATGCTGTCTGTTGTGGGACCTGTGTCACGCCGTCTGTTGTGGGACATGTGTCACGCCGTCTGTTGTGGGACCTGTGTCACGTCGTCTGATGTGGGACCTGTGTCACGCCGTCTGTTGTGGGACTTTTGTCCCGCTCTCTGTTGTGGGACTTTTGTCCCGCTCTCTGTTGTGGGACTTTTGTCCCGCTCTCTGTTGTGGGACTTTTGTCCCGCTCTCTGTTGTGGGACCTTTGTCTCGCTCTCTGTTGTGGGACTTTTGTCCCGCTCTCTGTTGTGGGACTTTTGTCCCGCTCTCTGTTGTGGGACTTTTGTCCCGCTCTCTGTTGTGGGACTTTTGTCCCGCTCTCTGTTGTGGGACTTGTGTGATGAGTATGACTTATATCTCATCTGAAGTAGCAGACAGACAATTTGCATTTCTATTCTGTTTGTTCTGTCCCATCCTATTCTATTCTGTTTGTTCTGTTCTCTTCTTTTGCCCTTTTTGACACGTCAGAACATGGACCATCAACTAAGATCTCTCCAATTCACTCCTGTCTCTTATTTTTTTCTCAGGTGACTTGTCGTCCCTGTCTAAAAGTTTCATCCCCACATCTTCCCTGTTTCCTCATCTCTTGTAGGTTCCAGATGAGAGCCTGTCTATTACATTTTATCACTCAACTTTCGAAGCATGTGCCATCTACATCACTTGTCATTTACCATTTTCTCACTCAACTTTCGAAGCATGTGCCATCTACACCACTTGTCATTTACCATTTTATCACTCAACTTTCGAAGCATGTGCCATCTACATCACCTGTCATTTACCATTTTATCACTCAACTTTCGAAACATGTGCCATCTACATCACTTGTCATTTACCATTTTATCACTCAACTTTCGAAGCATGTGCCATCTACATCACTTGTCATTTACCATTTTATCACTCAACTTTCGAAGCATGTGCCATCTACATCACTTGTCATTTACCATTTTATCACTCAACTTTCGAAGCATGCACCATCTACATCACCTGTCATTTACCATTTTATCACTCAACTTTCGAAGCATGCACCATCTACATCACCTGTCATTTACCATTTCTTCAGCTGTGAGTTATGCACTAGAGCATATATAGAAATACCTCTACTCAGTGAAACAGTTTCCATTAATAGAATCAATTTGAATAGAGTTGATTGTTTCTACCAGTCTGCCCATCTGGCCCTCCTTATGCAGGTATAATAAATAGCTGCTGTCAACTTTTACATTATTTCTCCATCCATTTTTGACAATAGAAACAAGAAAAAGAGTTCTTAAATGTCTTGTGGAGCCAGTCTTAACATATGGATGTGAATCATGGACAATAAGACCACAGACAAGATGATCGCTGGAGATTGTAGAAATGTGGTTTTACAGAAGAATGTTGAGAATACCAAGGACAGCTAAGAAGAGTAATAAAAATGTTCAGAAAGAGGCCAAAGTAAAGAGAGAGCTAATTTCCAATATTAGGAAGAAACAATCATCATTTTTTGACCATGTAATGAGAAGGGAACAGCTGGAATATAACAACTGGGAAAATTGAGGGACGAAGAGATAAATGGAAGCAAAGAGAAAAGAAACCAAACAGTTTAAGAGAATGGCTTAACAGAAATGATAAATAACTGTCGATCAAAAGTTGTGGAGAGGCCATCAGGCTTGGTACTTAGTGATAAAGACTCAACTGAATTTTTGCTTGTAAATGTTCCCTACTCGTTGTGATGAGTTATTCTCTCCACATTTTCAGCTCAGTTTGTGCTGCAGGGGGACCTTGATATCTCTGTGAGGACAGCCTCCAAGTACAACGAGAGCAAGCTTCTACACTTGCCCAATCTGACCTTTAGGTGCGTGTTCTTCAAGGTGTGCTTGTGTGTGAGCATTTTTGTTGTTGTTTTTGTGTGGTTTACGTGATTGAAGGATTGAACAAATGCTTCAAGATTGAAATGAGGGTTGAGAGAACAAGAGAAGAAGGTGGTGGTCATATGTTGGCCATGTGATGAGAAGAGATAACAAGAGAAGATGGTGGTCATATGTTGGTCATGTGATGAGAAGAGATAACAAGAGATGAAGGTGGTCATATGTTGGTCATGTGATGAGAAGAGACAACAAGAGAAGAAGGTGGTCATATGTTGGTTATGTGATGAGAAGACAACAAGAGAAGAAGGTGGTCATATGTTGGTCATGTGATGAGAAGAGACAACAAGAGAAGAAGGTGGTCATATTTTGGCCATGTGATGAGAAGAGACAACAAGAGAAGGTGGTGGTCATATGTTGGTCATGTGTTGAGAAGAGATAACAAGAGAAGAAGGTGGTCATATTTGGCCATGTGATGAGAAGAGACAACAAGAGATGAAGGTGGTCATATGTTGGTCATGTGATGAGAAGAGACAATAAGAGAAGAAGGTGGTCATATGTTGGTCATGTGATGAGAAGAGACAATAAGAGAAGAAGGTGGTCATATGTTGGTCATGTGATGAGAAGAGACAACAAGAGAAGAAGGTGGTCATATTTTGGCCATGTGATGAGAAGAGACAAGAGAAGAAGGTAGTCATATGTTGGTCATGTGATGAGAAGAGACAACAAGAGAAGAAGGTGGTCATATGTTGGCCATGTGATGAGAAGAGACAACAAGAGAAGAAGGTGGTCATATGTTGGTCATGTGATGAGAAGAGACAACAAGAGAAGAAGGTAGTCATATGTTGGTCATGTGATGAGAAGAGACAACAAGAGAAGAAGGTGGTCATATGTTGGTCATGTGATGAGAAGAGACAACAAGAGAAGAAGGTGGTCATATGTTGGTCATGTGATGAGAAAAGACAACAAGAGAAGAAGGTGGTCATATTTTGGCCATGTGATGAGAAGAGACAACAAGAGAAGAAGGTGGTCATATGTTGGTCATGTGATGAGAAGAGACAACAAGAGAAGAAGGTGGTCATATGTTGGTCATGTGATGAGAAGAGACAACAAGAGAAGAAGGTGGTCATATGTTGGTCATGTGATGAGAAAAGACAACAAGAGAAGAAGGTAGTCATATGTTGGTCATGTGATGAGAAGAGACAACAAGAGAAGAAGGTGGTCATATGTTGGTCATGTGATGAGAAGAGACAACAAGAGAAGAAGGTGGTCATATGTTGGTCATGTGATGAGAAGACAACAAGAGAAGGTGGTGGTCATATTTTGGCCATGTGATGAGAAGACAACAAGAGAAGAAGGTGGTCATATGTTGGCCATGTGATGAGAGGAGACAACAAGAGAAGGTGGTGGTCATATGTTGGTCATGTGATGAGAAGAGACAACAAGAGAAGAAGGTAGTCATATGTTGGCCATGTGATGAGAAGAGACAACAAGAGAAGAAGGTAGTCATATGTTGGTCATGTGATGAGAAGAGACAACAAGAGAAGAAGGTGGTCATATGTTGGTCATGTGATGAGAAAAGACAACAAGAGAAGAAGGTGGTCATATTTTGGCAATGTGATGAGAAGAGACAACAAAAGAAGAAGGTGGTCATATGTTGGTCATGTGATGAGAAGAGACAACAAGAGAAGAAGGTGGTCATATGTTGGTCATGTGATGAGAAAAGACAACAAGAGAAGAAGGTGGTCATATGTTGGTCATGTGATGAGAAGAGACAACAAGAGAAGAAGGTGGTCATATGTTGGTCATGTGATGAGAAGAGACAACAAGAGAAGAAGGTGGTCATATGTTGGTCATGTGATGAGAAAAGACAACAAGAGAAGAAGGTAGTCATATGTTGGTCATGTGATGAGAAGAGACAACAAGAGAAGAAGGTGGTCATATGTTTGTCATGTGATGAGAAAAGACAACAAGAGAAGAAGGTAGTCATATGTTGGCCATGTGATGAGAAGAGACAACAAGAGAAGAAGGTAGTCATATGTTGGTCATGTGATGAGAAAAGACAACAAGAGAAGAAGGTAGTCATATGTTGGTCATGTGATGAGAAGAGACAACAAGAGAAGAAGGTGGTCATATGTTGGTCATGTGATGAGAAGAGACAAGAGAAGAAGGTGGTCATATGTTGGTCATGTGATGAGACGAGACAACAAGATAAGAAGGTGGTCATATGTTGGCCATGTGATGAGAAGAGACAACAAGATAAGAAGGTGGTCATATGTTGGCCATGTGATGAGAGGAGACAACAAGAGAAGAAGGTAGTCATATGTTGGTCATGTGATGAGAAGAGACAACAAGAGAAGAAGGTGGTCATATGTTGGTCATGTGATGAGAAGAGACAACAAGAGAAGAAGGTGGTCATATGTTGGTCATGTGATGAGAAGAGATAACAAGGGAATCTCAAAGCAGGCCCTCTAATGGAAACCAGAAAGTAATAGAGGTCAACAGAGAAAAGCATTGGCAGTGGTCATCAGATCATTTGCTTTGATTGAGACCATGTTCCACACAACAGATTTTAAAATATCTGTTGTGGATTTCATGACCTGCTTGTAAGGACACTAATTGGGTAGTGAACTGTGTGAGATGGACTTCCAGTCAATATGACAGATAGGGACGGGAACCATTGAGGCTCAGTCTGAAAAGTGTTCCTTGTTGCAGTTTCCTCATATTCTGAGTTTGGCTTGTTGCCGGAGCTACTGAGTTTAGTGCTCTGTGCACACCGTGAGCTGTGTTTTTCATCCAGATTGTGTTTCGATATTCCGATTGCTTACAATGAATGATGACATCATATGATGGATAATTCAACTGCATTCACTTTTGGTGCCGCTTGGCCTTATGTCTTTTGGCATGTGCTGTAGCTGCTATGATGGGGACTGCAGCTGCCTTTCTTTGTTTGGATCCTTCAATGAGATGAGTTTTAATTTGGATGACTCCACTGGCATGGGCGGTTGAGCAATTATGGATTTTAATTTGTTTGCAGTGATACCGGGCTTTCGACTAACTATAACCATAACTGTTTGAGATTTGATAGTTTTGATTGTCAAAGACTGACTGAATTGTGGTGATCTCCCTTAGGGTGGGCCTGGAATGGTTATGCCTGGGTGATGCAAATGACCACCATTCTGTTATGCCATGTGCCCCAGACAAGGTGCCAGACTTCTCACTTCAGGTAATGTCAGTATCCTCATGGAGGTTTTTTGTCTCTCATGTTTTTTCTTTTATATATATATATATATATATATAAATATATATAAGTTAAAGGTAGTCCCTCAGCAATTGATCTTGGGTAAAGAAGTGTTAGTGATTTCATTATACAAAGTGTTAGTGATTTCATTATACTAAGTGTTAGTGATTTCATTATACTAAGTGTTAGTGATTTCATTATACTAAGTGTTAGCGATTTCATTATACTAAGTGTTAGTGATTTCATTATACTAAGTGTTAGTGATTTCATTATACTAAGTGTTAGTGATTTCATTATACTAAGTGTTAGTGATTTCATTATACTAAGTGTTAGTGACTCCAATATACTAAGTTTTAGTGACTCCAATATACAATGTGTTAGTGATTTCATTATACTAAGTGTTAGTGATTTCATTATACTAAGTGTTAGTGACTCCATTATACTGTTAGTGATAGTGACTCCATTATACAAAGTGTTAGTGACTCCATCATACTAAGTGTTAGTGACTCCATTATACTAAGTGTTAGATATTTAAAAACACCACAGAGATGCCAGGTTTAAACATTCATCATCATCAAGTACCATGCCTACTGGAGTAGGTGATCATCTCTCCACAACTTTCGATCTCGGCAGCTATTTATTATTTCTGTTGTTGACCTTCTGCCAAGCCATTCTCTTAAGCTGTCGGTTATTTTTTTCTCTCTGCGTCTTCTCTTATTCTTTCCCTCTATCTCTTCGTCCCTCAATTGTCCCAGTTGTTACAATATATTCCAGTTGTTCTCTTCTCATTATATGGCCAAAAATGATGATTGCCTCTTCCTAATATTGGAAATTAGTTCTCTTTTTGCTTTGGTCTCTTTCAGAACGTTTTCATTACTCTTCTTAGCTGTCCATGGTACTCTCAACATTCTTCTATAAAACAATAGGATGGCTGAAAAATATGAAAATATGTTACTGTCTTATTCAAAATGGAATGTCTGGTCAGCCTGCCCACATGCCAGACTTAAGACTTGGGTAAAACAAAGTACCTGCCTTGATTCAACTTCTTTCTGACTGTTTTTCCGCCAGGAGCATGATTCGTTTAGAGCATTCCGATCGCAGAACTTGAATCTGGAGTTAAGTTTGAAGACGAAACCTGTTGTTGACAATCTTCAGAACATGCCATCATGTCCGGAACTCTACGCTAGCACGCTTAGGTTTCTGGAGAAGATACGGGTGAGAGCTTATTATTGTGTTAATCTTGTATTTTTGATGTTCTTTTGTCAACATTTGATGTTTTCTTCTCTATATATGTTATTTAAACTTAGTTATTAAACTTTGTACTTTGATGGTAGCTGGCTCTCTTGTAAAGAATCAGTTTTGATTAACTTGTAGTATCGATATTTTATGTTACCATTTGTTTACACATGATAAGTTCAGCTTTGCATTTCAATTGACAGGGAAAGAAAAACAATTAATTCAAGAAGAGAGTTAACAATATATATTCAAGAAAATATGAAAAGGACATAGTTAACTAGAGCTAGAAACAAGTGGTCAAGCTTTTGTTGAAGACCTGTGGAAAGAGAGTTCGAAACAGATATAAGTGGAATAGAATAGAGCTGAAAAAGTTAGTCCAGGATAAAAACAAACAGTTTATTAAGTTTTTCTGTACATTTTGATGCACCATATGCCATGCCGATTTCGGTCACGTACGTTTTGCTGCAGTGTGCGTCACTCTCAATTTGATTAGTGTAAACTGCCATCAAACCATGTTCTATTTTACATGTATCATCTTTAAAAGAAAGCAACAAGAAAGGTCTCAGTCTGAATTGTAAGAAAACAAAAGTAATGGTTATATCGAAGAAACAATCATCACCATCATGCAGCATAAAGATAAAGGTCTCAGTCTGAATTGTAAGAAAACAGAAGTAATGGTTATATCGAAGAAACAGTCATCACCATCATGCAGCATAAAATTAAACAGGACAAATCTGAAACAAGTGCAACACGTCAAATACTTGGGCATAATAATATCAGATGGAAGAGGTACCTCAGAAATAAATAGTAGAATAGCTCAGGCAAAAATAGAATTTCAGAAAATGAAAAATATCTTATGCAACAAATCTATGTCTATAGAAGTGAGAAAGAGAGTTTATCGATGCTATATAGAACCAACTCTGACCTGTGGAAGCGAATCGTGGACAGTAAACAAACAAAGACAATTAGAAGCCACAGAGATGGGATTTCTCAGAAGAATATTGAGAGTTCCCTGGACAGTTAGAAAGACCAATGACGACATTCTCAAAGAGGCCAACACAAAAAGGAAGCTTCTAAAGAACATCAGAAAGAAACAATCATTTTACGGACACATCATGAGAAGAGGAAAGTTGGAATACTTGGTTACAACTGACAAAATACAAGGAGCGAGAGATCATGGATGACAAAGAGAAAAGATACTTGATAGCTTGTCATGGCATGGAAAAAAGTCAACATCAGAAATGATACGATGTACTTTAGATAAAAGATTGTGGAAGGATATGATCACCTTCGCCAACTGATGTGGCACATGATTATGATGTATTATCTTAGAAATGATGAAATCTAATTCCTTGTTGATTTATCTAAAAATTCATATATAATACGTTATATGTTAGATAAATATACAAATATAACAGTTATACTGCAAACCACAACACAACGCAGACACATCCACTTAACATCCTTTTAAGGACGGATGACGAAGAAGAATTCTACAGTCTACGAATACTCTAGAATACTTTAGTCATCGGGCGAACGCAAACAAGCAAGATAAATATAAATATGTAGATTGATCTTTTAAAACCATGAAAAATGTCTGACATCTCTTCCATTGTATTGACAAAAACTTCCGCGCAGAGTTAAAGATCTTTGAGAATATATAGAAACAGAGAATGCATGGAAAATCTAGTCCTGGGGAGATGCAAACAGAAAAGTTGAGTTTGTGTTCCACAAGAAGCTGAAATATTGATAATGATGAAATATTGATAATGATGAAATATTGATAATGATGAAATATTGATAATGATGAAATATTGATAATGATGAAATATTGATAATGATGAAATATTGATAATGATGAATTAATACTTTATCCACTTGGGTTCTGATATGTTCATGTCTCCGACTGTAGAACTGCATGTTCAGTGTGACGAGGCCTGTCCGGAGAGGAGAGTTGTTCTCAGTGACGACCCCACGTAAATTACAGCTTACCAGACATTACAAGTAAGTTCGGCTTTCTTTCTTTTCCACTTACATCTTACGTCCTTTCGCTGCCGTCTGATGTCACCAGTGCTAAATGTGTACTTTGCTATAACTTATCTGGATTAGCTTCACAATCTCAATATGGAAGTTAATGCCTGCATTCTTTGCCTCTCATGTCAGTGTTTTCTCAATATCTTTTGAGGTCAACCTTCATTCCCTTCTTTCATGAACATTCTAAGAGCATCATAACAGAAGGGGAGAGGTGGAGTTGGAAATGGATGGATAGATGGAATACAAGTTATATTGCATTTATTTTCATTGAGTGCCGTCTCCATATCAAAGGTTGGCTACCATGGAGTGCCATTCTGCTCAGTCTCTTGCTTTGATTGTGCAGATTGTCATAGGCTGGCTTGTCCATCTTTTGATGTTACTCATCCATGTTAGTCTTGGTCTGCCTCTGTCTCTTTTACCTTGTATTTTCCATTCCAAGATTACTTTTAGTAGGCTGTTGTGTCTTTTAACATGCCCCAAAAATTTCATTTGTCTTGTTCTAATTGTGTTTAGTAGTTCTCTTTTCAAATACTTTGGCACAATAACATCAGATGGAAGATGTACCACAGAAATAAAAAGCAGAATAGCTCAGGCCAAAATAGCATTTCAGAAAATAAAAATATCTTATGCAACAAATCTATGTCAATAAAAGTGAGAAAGAGAGTTCATCGGTGCTATTTAGAACCAATTCTGACCTATGGAAGTGAATCATGGACAGTAGACAAATAAATGAAAAGACAATCAGAGGCCACAGAGGTGGGATTTCTTGGAAGAATGTTGACTGTTTCTCAAAGAGGCCAACACAAAAAGGAAGCTTCTAAAAAACATCAGAAAGAAACAATCAACATTTTTCGAGCACATCATGAGAAGCGGAAAGTTGGAATACTTGGTTACAACTGGCAAAATATAGGGAAAGAGAGATCACGGATGACAAAGAGAGAAAATACTAGACAGCTTGGTGTTATGGCATGGAAAATGGTCAACAACAGAACTGATACGATGCACTGTAGATAGAAGATTGTGGAGGGATATGGTCTACGCCGATCGGTATGGCACATGATGATGATGAGTTCTCTTTTAATTTTTAGTTGTTTTAAAACTTCATCATTTGTTTGCTTTAAATTAGTTGTTTTAAAACTTTGTTTGCTTTAAATTAGTTGTTTTAAAACTTTGTTTGCTTTAAATTAGTTGTTTTAAAACTTCATCATTTGTTTGCTTTAAATTAGTTGTTTTAAAACTTCATCATTTGTTTGCTTTAAATTAGTTGTTTTAAAACTTCATCATTTGTTTGCTTTAAATTAGTTGTTTTAAAACTTTGTTTGCTTTAAATTAGTTGTTTTAAAACTTTGTTTGCTTTAAATTAGTTGTTTTAAAACTTCATTTGTTTGCTTTAAATTAGTTGTTTTAAAACTTTGTTTGCTTTAAATTAGTTGTTTTAAAACTTTGTTTGCTTTAAATTAGTTGTTTTAAAACTTCATCATTTGTTTGCTTTAAATTAGTTGTTTTAAAACTTCATCATTTGTTTGCGTTAAATTAGTTGTTTTAAAACTTTGTTTGCTTTAAATTAGTTGTTTTAAAACTTTGTTTGCTTTAAATTAGTTGTTTTAAAACTTCATCATTTGTTTGCTTTAAATTAGTTGTTTTAAAACTTTGTTTGCTTTAAATTAGTTGTTTTAAAACTTTGTTTGCTTTAAATTAGTTGTTTTAAAACTTTGTTTGCTTTAAATGTGACGGTGGATGGGGCGGAAGAGTCAGAAATGATCAATGGCCCAGAAAGCGAAAATAGCAAACTGTGTGGTACACATGAGGCATATTCAGGGCATGAAAGACGAATATGGCAGACAACCATGAAAGAGATTGTAGCCTCATCTCGTAATGTTCCAAAGAAAGCCATGGAGAAAAATTCTGTTGTCAAAAAAAGCTACAGGAAGCGGATGTTTAGCAAACAAAGAAGGAAGAATGCTAACAGACAACAAAGATATAATCAATAGATGGCAGGAATATATAACAGGTAGACAACAAGTACGAGTAATCATTGAACAAACAGAAGAATAGTTTGATATACGTTCTATCTATCTATCGTCCTTTCGAGCCAAAGACGGCACATAGGGCAGAACCACAATCTCCAAAACAGAAACCTTGCGTGCCAAAATGGCACATATTGCAGAGATCACTGCTTCTAAAATCTATGGCGCTGTTTCCATAACAATACTTTTTACAATGACAGCTTGTCAGGCCATCGATCAACCTCCTTAGTCGCCTCTTACGACATGCCTGGAAGGTCACAGTGTCACTATTCTTTACTTCCCTCATAATGAGGCCACGGGAAATACGTGATATACGTTACTGTTTCAGAAAAATCAAGTTATCTGTTGACTTTCACAAGTTCTGTATATGTCATTGGATGTCCAATGCCAAGGAACATGGAGCAGAGTTGATTTCAGATTCCTTTATGTTGCAGGTAATTTGTGAGTATCTTTTGTCTGTTAGTTCTTTTGTGTTCTTGGTTGATGTCTGTGTTAGTATGTTTGTTAGTTCTTTTGTGTTCTTGGTTGATGTCTGTGTTAGTATGTTTGTTAGTTCTTTTGTGTTCTTGGTTGATGTCTGTGTTAGTATGTTTGTTAGTTCTTTTGTGTTCTTGGTTGATGTCTGTGTTAGTAGCTTTGTTGGCTCTTTGTGTTCTTGGTTGATGTCTGTGTTAGTAGTTCTGTGGGCTCTTTGTGTTCTTGGTTGATGTCTGTGTTAGTAGGTTTGTTGGCTCTTTGTGTTCTTGATTGATGTCTGTGTTAGTAGGTTTGTTGGCTCTTTGTGTTCTTGGTTGATGTCTGTGTTAGTAGGTTTGTTGGCTCTTTGTGTTCTTGGTTGATGTCTGTGTTAGTAGGTTTGTTGGCTCTTTGTGTTCTTGGTTGATGTCTGTGTTAGTATGTTTGTTGGCTCTTTGTGTTCTTGGTTGATGTCTGTGTTAGTAGTTCTGTTGGCTCTTTGTGTTCTTGGTTGATGTCTGTGTTAGTATGTTTGTTAGTTCTTTGTGTTCTTGGTTGATGTCTGTGTTAGTAGGTTTGTTAGTTCTTTGTGTTCTTGGTTGATGTCTGTATTAGTAGTTCTGTTGGCTCTTTGTGTTCTTGGTTGATGTCTGTGTTAGTAGTTCTGTTGGCTTTTTGTGTTCTTGGTTGATGTCTGTGTTAGTATGTTTGTTAGTTCTTTGTGTTCTTGGTTGATGTCTGTGTTAGTAGTTCTGTTGGCTCTTTCTGATCTTGGTTGATGTCTGTGTTAGTAGTTCTGTTGGCTCTTTGTGTTCTTGGTTGATGTCTGTGTTAGTAGTTCTGTTGGCTCTTTGTGTTCTTGATTGATGTCTGTGTTAGTAGTTCTGTTGGCTCTTTGTGTTCTTGGTTGATGTCTGTGTTAGTAGTTCTGTTGGCTCTTTGTGTTCTTGGTTGATGTCTGTGTTAGTTCTGTTGGCTCTTTGTGTTCTTGGTTGATGTCTGTGTTAGTATGTTTGTTAGTTCTTTGTGTTCTTGGTTGATGTCTGTGTTAGTAGGTTTGTTAGTTCTTTGTGTTCTTGGTTGATGTCTGTGTTAGTAGTTCTGTTGGCTCTTTGTGTTCTTGGTTGATGTCTGTGTTAGTAGTTCTGTTGGCTCTTTGTGTTCTTGGTTGATGTCTGTGTAAGTAGTTCTGTTGGCTCTTTGTGTTCTTGGTTGGTGTCTGTGTTAGTAGTTCTGTTAGCTCTTTGTGTTCTTGGTTGATGTCTGTGTTAGTATGTTTGTTAGTTCTTTGTGTTCTTGGTTGATGTCTGTGTAAGTAGTTCTGTTGGCTCTTTGTGTTCTTGGTTGGTGTCTGTGTTAGTAGTTCTGTTGGCTCTTTGTGTTCTTGGTTGATGTCTGTGTTAGTATGTTTGTTAGTTCTTTGTGTTCTTGGTTGATGTCTGTGTTAGTAGTTCTGTTGGCTCTTTGTGTTCTTGGTTGGTGTCTGTGTTAGTAGTTCTGTTGGCTCTTTGTGTTCTTGGTTGATGTCTGTGTTAGTATGTTTGTTAGTTCTTTGTGTTGTGGTTGATGTCTGTGTAAGTAGTTCTGTTGGCTCTTTCTGATCTTGATTGATGTCTGTGTAAGTAGTTCTGTTGGCTCTTTCTGATCTTGATTGATGTCTGTGTTAGTAGTTCTGTTGGCTCTTTGTGTTCTTGGTTGATGTCTGTTAGTAGTTCTGTTGGCTCTTTGTGTTCTTGGTTGATGTCTGTGTTAGTAGCTTTGTTGGCTCTTTGTGTTCTTGGTTGATGTCTGTGTTAGTAGGTTTGTTGGCTCTTTGTGTTCTTGGTTGATGTCTGTGTTAGTAGTTCTGTTGGCTTTTTGTGTTCTTGGTTGATGTCTGTGTTAGTATGTTTGTTAGTTCTTTGTGTTCTTGGTTGATGTCTGTGTTAGTAGTTCTGTTGGCTCTTTGTGTTCTTGGTTGATGTCTGTTTGTAGTTCTGTTGGCTCTTTCTGATCTTGGTTGATGTCTGTGTTAGTAGTTCTGTTGGCTCTTTGTGTTCTTGGTTGATGTCTGTTAGTAGTTCTGTTGGCTCTTTGTGTTCTTGGTTGATGTCTGTTTGGTACTTGTGTTCTTGTTCTTGGTTGATGTCTGTTAGTAGCTTTGTTGGCTCTTTGTGTTCTTGGTTGATGTCTGTTAGTAGCTTTGTTGGCTCTTTGTGATCTTGGTTGATGTCTGTTAGTAGCTTTGTTGGCTCTTTGTGTTCTTGGTTGATGTCTGTGTTAGTAGTTCTGTTGGCTCTTTGTGTTCTTGGTTGATGTCTGTGTTAGTAGTTCTGTTGGTTCTTTATGTTCTTGGTTGATGTCTGTGTTAGTTCTGTTGGCTCTTTGTGTTCTTGGTTGATGTCTGTGTTAGTAGGTTTGTTGGCTCTTTGTGTTCTTGGTTGATGTCTGTGTTAGTAGGTTTGTTGGCTCTTTGTGTTCTTGGTTGATGTCTGTGTTAGTAGGTTTGTTGGCTCTTTGTGTTCTTGGTTGATGTCTGTGTTAGTAGGTTTGTTGGCTCTTTGTGTTCTTGGTTGATGTCTGTGTTAGTAGGTTTGTTGGCTCTTTGTGTTCACAAGAGATATTTCATGCAGACACAAGATAATATTTCATACAGATAACACAAGATCTTTCATGCAGACACAAGATAAGATAATATTTCATATAGATAACACAAGATATTATTGCGTGTAGGCACGAGATAAAATTTCATACAGAAAACACTAGAGATATTTCTTGCAGACACAAGATATTATTTCATACAGACAACACTAGATATTTCTTACAGACACAAGATATTATTTCATGCAGACAACACAAGATATTTCTTACAGACACAAGATAATATTTCATGCAGACAACACTAGATATTTCTTACAGACACAAGATATTATTTCATGCAGACAACACTAGATATTTCTTACAGACACAAGATATTTCATACAGATAACACAAGATCTTTCATGCAGACACAAGATAAGATAATATTTCATATAGATAACACAAGATATTATTGCATGTAGGCACGAGATAAAATTTCATACAGAAAACACTAGAGATATTTCTTACAGACACAAGATATTTCTTGCAGACACAAGATATTATTTCATACAGACAACACTAGATATTTCTTACAGACACAAGATATTATTTCATGCAGACAAAAGATATTTCTTACAGACACAAGATAATATTTCATGCAGACAACACTAGATATTTCTTACAGACACAAGATATTATTTCATGCAGACAACACTAGATATTTCTTACAGACACAAGATATTATTTCATGCAGACAACACTAGATATTTCTTACAGACACAAGATAATATTTCATACAGACAACACTAGAGATAATTCATACATACATTAAACATATTATACCAACGACCAAAATAGATATTACATACAGACAACCATGTGGGTACTATTACTGGCAATAGGGATAACCTTAATGAATATTTGGAGAATTGTGGTAAAGCTGGTGCAAAGGAGAATAAAATTAACATAGAAATAAAAATCTTTTATGTAATTGAAAAACTGTAACACTTTCACTAATATTTCTGATAACACTTTCACTAATATTTCTGATAACACTTTCACTAATATTTCTGATAACACTTTCACTAATATTTATGATAACACTTTCACTAATATTTATGATAACACTTTCTCTAATATTTATGATAACACTTTCTCTAATATTTATGATAACACTTTCTCTAATATTTATGATAACACTTTCTCTGATATTTATGATAACACTTTCTCTGATATTTGTGATAACACTTTTTCTATTATTTCTGATAACACTTTCTCTAATATTTATGATAACACTTTCTCTAATATTTATGATAACACTTTCTCTAATATTTATGATAACACTTTCTCTGATATTTATGATAACACTTTCTCTGATATTTGTGATAACACTTTTTCTATTATTTCTGATAACACTTTCTCTAATATTTCTGATAACACTTTCATTAATATTTCTGATAACACTTTCACTGATATTTCTGATAACACTTTCACTAATATTTCTGATAACACTTTCTCTAATATTTATGATAACACTTTCACTAATATTTATGATAACACTTTTTCTATTATTTCTGATAACGCTTTTTCTATCATTTCTGATAACGCTTTCTCTAATATTTCTGATAACACTTTCATTAATATTTCTGATAACACTTTCTCTAATATTTATGATAATACTTTCACTAATATTTCTGATAACACTTTCACTAATATTTCTGATAATACTTTCTCTAATATTTGTGATAACACTTTCTCTGATATTTGTGTTTCTCTGATATTTGTGTTTCTCTGATATTTGTGATCTGAATTGAGCAGATGTGTAACCAGCTGAACCTTGTTCCCCAAGAAGATGGACTGCTCCACCGACCTCAGGCAGAGTGGAGCATCAAATACCTCAAGTGTTTCCTTGGACCAACCAGCATCTACTTGTGCAAGACTGTGAGTCCTCATCTTGTTGTTATGTCAGTCAATCATTGTTCTCACATGATCATGTACAAGACTGTGAGTCCTGGTATTGCTCTTTGTTATGTCAGTCAATCATTGTTCTCACATCATGTACAAGACTGTGAGTCCTGGTATTGCTCTTTGTTATGTCAGTCAATCATTGTTCTCACATCATGTACAAGACTGTGAGTCCTGGTATTGCTCTTTGTTATGTCAGTCAATCATTGTTCTCACATCATCATATACAAGACTGTGAGTCCTTGTATTGCTCTTTGTTATGTCAGTCAATCATTGTTCTCACATCATGTACAAGACTGTGAGTCCTGGTATTGCTCTTTGTTATGTCAGTCAATCATTGTTCTCACATCATGTACAAGACTGTGAGTCCTGGTATTGCTCTTTGTTATGTCAGTCAATCATTGTTCTCACATCATCATATACAAGATTGTGAGTCCTTGTATTGCTCTTTGTTATGTCAGTCAATCATTGTTCTCACATCATCATATACAAGACTGTGAGTCCTTGTATTGCTCTTTGTTATGTCAGTCAATCATTGTTCTCACATCATCATATACAAGACTGTGAGTCCTGGTATTGCTCTTTGTTATGTCAGTCAATCATTGTTCTCACATCATCATGTACAAGACTGTGAGTCCTTGTATTGCTCTTTGTTATGTCAGTCAATCATTGTTCTCACATCATGTACAAGACTGTGAGTCCTTGTATTGCTCTTTGTTATGTCAGTCAATCATTGTTCTCACATCATGTACAAGACTGTGAGTCCTCATCTTGTTGTTATGTCAGTCAATCATTGTTCTCACATCATCATATACAAGACTGTGAGTCCTGGTATTGCTCTTTGTTATGTCAGTCAATCATTGTTCTCACATCATATACAAGACTGTGAGTCCTGGTATTGCTCTTTGTTATGTCTGTCAATCATTGTTCTCACATCATATACAAGACTGTGAGTCCTGGTATTGCTCTTTGTTATGTCAGTCAATCATTGTTCTCACATCATGTACAAGACTGTGAGTCCTGGTATTGCTCTTTGTTATGTCAGTCAATCATTGTTCTCACATCATGTACAAGACTGTGAGTCCTGGTATTGCTCCTTGTTATGTCAGTCAATCATTGTTCTCACATCATGTACAAGACTGTGAGTCCTGGTATTGCTCTTTGTTATGTCAGTCAATCATTGTTCTCACATCATGTACAAGACTGTGAGTCCTGGTATTGCTCTTTGTTATGTCAGTCAATCATTGTTCTCACATCATGTACAAGACTGTGAGTCCTCATCTTGTTGTTATGTCAGTCAATCATTGTTCTCACATCATGTACAAGACTGTGAGTCCTGGTATTGCTCTTTGTTATGTCAGTCAATCATTGTTCTCACATCATGTACAAGACTGTGAGTCCTGGTATTGCTCTTTGTTATGTCAGTCAATCATTGTTCTCACATCATCATATACAAGACTGTGAGTCCTTGTATTGCTCTTTGTTATGTCAGTCAATCATTGTTCTCACATCATGTACAAGACTGTGAGTCCTGGTATTGCTCTTTGTTATGTCAGTCAATCATTGTTCTCACATCATGTACAAGACTGTGAGTCCTGGTATTGCTCTTTGTTATGTCAGTCAATCATTGTTCTCACATCATCATGTACAAGACTGTGAGTCCTTGTATTGCACTTTGTTATGTCAGTCAATCATTGTTCTCACATCATGTACAAGACTGTGAGTCCTTGTATTGCTCTTTGTTATGTCAGTCAATCATTGTTCTCACATCATGTACAAGACTGTGAGTCCTGGTATTGCTCTTTGTTATGTCAGTCAATCATTGTTCTCACATCATGTACAAGACTGTGAGTCCTTGTATTGCTCTTTGTTATGTCAGTCAATCATTGTTCTCACATCATATACAAGACTGTGAGTCCTGGTATTGCTCTTTGTTATGTCAGTCAATCATTGTTCTCACATCATCATGTACAAGACTGTGAGTCCTGGTATTGCTCTTTGTTATGTCAGTCAATCATTGTTCTCACATCATCATGTACAAGACTGTGAGTCCTCATCTTGTTGTTATGTCAGTCAATCATTGTTCTCACATCATCATGTACAAGACTGTGAGTCCTGGTATTGCTCTTTGTTATGTCAGTCAATCATTGTTCTCACATCATGTGCAAGACTGTGAGTCCTGGTATTGCTCTTTGTTATGTCAGTCAATCATTGTTCTCACATCATGTGCAAGACTGTGAGTCCTGGTATTGCTCTTTGTTATGTCAGTCAATCATTGTTCTCACATCATGTACAAGACTGTGAGTCCTGGTATTGCTCTTTGTTATGTCAGTCAATCATTGTTCTCACATCATGTACAAGACTGTGAGTCCTGGTATTGCTCTTTGTTATGTCAGTCAATCATTGTTCTCACATCATGTACAAGACTGTGAGTCCTCATCTTGTTGTTATGTCAGTCAATCATTGTTCTCACATCATGTGCAAGACTGTGAGTCCTGGTATTGCTCTTTGTTATGTCAGTCAATCATTGTTCTCACATCATGTACAAGACTGTGAGTCCTGGTATTGCTCTTTGTTATGTCAGTCAATCATTGTTCTCACATCATCATGTACAAGACTGTGAGTCCTTGTATTGCTCTTTGTTATGTCAGTCAATCATTGTTCTCACATCATCATGTACAAGACTGTGAGTCCTTGTATTGCTCTTTGTTATGTCAGTCAATCATTGTTCTCACATCATATACAAGACTGTGAGTCCTGGTATTGCTCTTTGTTATGTCAGTCAATCATTGTTCTCACATCATCATGTACAAGACTGTGAGTCCTGGTATTGCTCTTTGTTATGTCAGTCAATCATTGTTCTCACATCATCATGTACAAGACTGTGAGTCCTCATCTTGTTGTTATGTCAGTCAATCATTGTTCTCACATCATGTACAAGACTGTGAGTCCTTGTATTGCTCTTTGTTATGTCAGTCAATCATTGTTCTCACATCATGTACAAGACTGTGAGTCCTGGTATTGCTCTTTGTTATGTCAGTCAATCATTGTTCTCACATCATCATATACAAGACTGTGAGTCCTTGTATTGCTCTTTGTTATGTCAGTCAATCATTGTTCTCACATCATCATATACAAGACTGTGAGTCCTTGTATTGCTCTTTGTTATGTCAGTCAATCATTGTTCTCACATCATCATGTACAAGACTGTGAGTCCTTGTATTGCTCTTTGTTATGTCAGTCAATCATTGTTCTCACATCATGTACAAGACTGTGAGTCCTTGTATTGCTCTTTGTTATGTCAGTCAATCATTGTTCTCACATCATGTACAAGACTGTGAGTCCTGGTATTGCTCTTTGTTATGTCAGTCAATCATTGTTCTCACATCATGTACAAGACTGTGAGTCCTTGTATTGCTCTTTGTTATGTCAGTCAATCATTGTTCTCACATCATATACAAGACTGTGAGTCCTGGTATTGCTCTTTGTTATGTCAGTCAATCATTGTTCTCACATCATATACAAGACTGTGAGTCCTGGTATTGCTCTTTGTTATGTCTGTCAATCATTGTTCTCACATCATATACAAGACTGTGAGTCCTGGTATTGCTCTTTGTTATGTCAGTCAATCATTGTTCTCACATCATGTACAAGACTGTGAGTCCTGGTATTGCTCTTTGTTATGTCAGTCAATCATTGTTCTCACATCATGTACAAGACTGTGAGTCCTGGTATTGCTCTTTGTTATGTCAGTCAATCATTGTTCTCACATCATGTACAAGACTGTGAGTCCTGGTATTGCTCTTTGTTATGTCAGTCAATCATTGTTCTCACATCATGTACAAGACTGTGAGTCCTGGTATTGCTCTTTGTTATGTCAGTCAATCATTGTTCTCACATCATGTACAAGACTGTGAGTCCTGGTATTGCTCTTTGTTATGTCAGTCAATCATTGTTCTCACATCATGTACAAGACTGTGAGTCCTGGTATTGCTCTTTGTTATGTCAGTCAATCATTGTTCTCACATCATGTACAAGACTGTGAGTCCTGGTATTGCTCTTTGTTATGTCAGTCAATCATTGTTCTCACATCATCATATACAAGACTGTGAGTCCTTGTATTGCTCTTTGTTATGTCAGTCAATCATTGTTCTCACATCATGTACAAGACTGTGAGTCCTGGTATTGCTCTTTGTTATGTCAGTCAATCATTGTTCTCACATCATGTACAAGACTGTGAGTCCTGGTATTGCTCTTTGTTATGTCAGTCAATCATTGTTCTCACATCATCATGTACAAGACTGTGAGTCCTTGTATTGCTCTTTGTTATGTCAGTCAATCATTGTTCTCACATCATGTACAAGACTGTAAGTCCTTGTATTGCTCTTTGTTATGTCAGTCAATCATTGTTCTCACATCATGTACAAGACTGTGAGTCCTGGTATTGCTCTTTGTTATGTCAGTCAATCATTGTTCTCACATCATGTACAAGACTGTGAGTCCTTGTATTGCTCTTTGTTATGTCAGTCAATCATTGTTCTCACATCATATACAAGACTGTGAGTCCTGGTATTGCTCTTTGTTATGTCAGTCAATCATTGTTCTCACATCATCATGTACAAGACTGTGAGTCCTGGTATTGCTCTTTGTTATGTCAGTCAATCATTGTTCTCACATCATCATGTACAAGACTGTGAGTCCTCATCTTGTTGTTATGTCAGTCAATCATTGTTCTCACATCATCATGTACAAGACTGTGAGTCCTGGTATTGCTCTTTGTTATGTCTGTCAATCATTGTTCTCACATCATCATATACAAGACTGTGAGTCCTTGTATTGCTCTTTGTTATGTCAGTCAATCATTGTTCTCACATCATCATATACAAGACTGTGAGTCCTGGTATTGCTCTTTGTTATGTCAGTCAATCATTGTTCTCACATCATGTACAAGACTGTGAGTCCTGGTATTGCTCTTTGTTATGTCAGTCAATCATTGTTCTCACATCATGTACAAGACTGTGAGTCCTGGTATTGCTCTTTGTTATGTCAGTCAATCATTGTTCTCACATCATGTACAAGACTGTGAGTCCTCATCTTGTTGTTATGTCAGTCAATCATTGTTCTCACATCATGTGCAAGACTGTGAGTCCTGGTATTGCTCTTTGTTATGTCAGTCAATCATTGTTCTCACATCATGTACAAGACTGTGAGTCCTGGTATTGCTCTTTGTTATGTCAGTCAATCATTGTTCTCACATCATCATGTACAAGACTGTGAGTCCTTGTATTGCTCTTTGTTATGTCAGTCAATCATTGTTCTCACATCATCATGTACAAGACTGTGAGTCCTTGTATTGCTCTTTGTTATGTCAGTCAATCATTGTTCTCACATCATATACAAGACTGTGAGTCCTTGTATTGCTCTTTGTTATGTCAGTCAATCATTGTTCTCACATCATGTACAAGACTGTGAGTCCTGGTATTGCTCTTTGTTATGTCAGTCAATCATTGTTCTCACATCATATACAAGACTGTGAGTCCTGGTATTGCTCTTTGTTATGTCAGTCAATCATTGTTCTCACATCATCATGTACAAGACTGTGAGTCCTTGTATTGCTCTTTGTTATGTCAGTCAATCATTGTTCTCACATCATCATGTACAAGACTGTGAGTCCTTGTATTGCTCTTTGTTATGTCAGTCAATCATTGTTCTCACATCATCATGTACAAGACTGTGAGTCCTTGTATTGCTCTTTGTTATGTCAGTCAATCATTGTTCTCACATCATGTACAAGACTGTGAGTCCTCATCTTGTTGTTATGTCAGTCAATCATTGTTCTCACATCATCATGTACAAGACTGTGAGTCCTGGTATTGCTCTTTGTTATGTCAGTCAATCATTGTTCTCACATCATCATGTACAAGACTGTGAGTCCTGGTATTGCTCTTTGTTATGTCAGTCAATCATTGTTCTCACATCATGTACAAGACTGTGAGTCCTGGTATTGCTCTTTGTTATGTCAGTCAATCATTGTTCTCACATCATGTACAAGACTGTGAGTCCTGGTATTGCTCTTTGTTATGTCAGTCAATCATTGTTCTCACATCATGTACAAGACTGTGAGTCCTGGTATTGCTCTTTGTTATGTCAGTCAATCATTGTTCTCACATCATCATGTACAAGACTGTGAGTCCTCATCTTGTTGTTATGTCAGTCAATCATTGTTCTCACATCATGTACAAGACTGTGAGTCCTGGTATTGCTCTTTGTTATGTCAGTCAATCATTGTTCTCACATCATGTACAAGACTGTGAGTCCTGGTATTGCTCTTTGTTATGTCAGTCAATCATTGTTCTCACATCATGTACAAGACTGTGAGTCCTCATCTTGTTGTTATGTCAGTCAATCATTGTTCTCACATCATGTACAAGACTGTGAGTCCTGGTATTGCTCTTTGTTATGTCAGTCAATCATTGTTCTCACATCATGCACAAGACTGTGAGTCCTGGTATTGCTCTTTGTTATGTCAGTCAATCATTGTTCTCACATCATGTACAAGACTGTGAGTCCTGGTATTGCTCTTTGTTATGTCAGTCAATCATTGTTCTCACATCATGTACAAGACTGTGAGTCCTCATCTTGTTGTTATGTCAGTCAATCATTGTTCTCACATCATGTACAAGACTGTGAGTCCTGGTATTGCTCTTTGTTATGTCAGTCAATCATTGTTCTCACATCATGTACAAGACTGTGAGTCCTGGTATTGCTCTTTGTTATGTCTGTCAATCATTGTTCTCACATCATCATGTACAAGACTGTGAGTCCTGGTATTGCTCTTTGTTATGTCAGTCAATCATTGTTCTCACATCATCATGTACAAGACTGTGAGTCCTGGTATTGCTCTTTGTTATGTCAGTCAATCATTGTTCTCACATCATCATGTACAAGACTGTGAGTCCTCATCTTGTTGTTATGTCAGTCAATCATTGTTCTCACATCATCATGTACAAGACTGTGAGTCCTGGTATTGCTCTTTGTTATGTCAGTCAATCATTGTTCTCACATCATGTGCAAGACTGTGAGTCCTGGTATTGCTCTTTGTTATGTCAGTCAATCATTGTTCTCACATCATGTGCAAGACTGTGAGTCCTGGTATTGCTCTTTGTTATGTCAGTCAATCATTGTTCTCACATCATGTACAAGACTGTGAGTCCTGGTATTGCTCTTTGTTATGTCAGTCAATCATTGTTCTCACATCATGTACAAGACTGTGAGTCCTGGTATTGCTCTTTGTTATGTCAGTCAATCATTGTTCTCACATCATGTACAAGACTGTGAGTCCTCATCTTGTTGTTATGTCAGTCAATCATTGTTCTCACATCATGTGCAAGACTGTGAGTCCTGGTATTGCTCTTTGTTATGTCAGTCAATCATTGTTCTCACATCATGTACAAGACTGTGAGTCCTGGTATTGCTCTTTGTTATGTCAGTCAATCATTGTTCTCACATCATCATGTACAAGACTGTGAGTCCTTGTATTGCTCTTTGTTATGTCAGTCAATCATTGTTCTCACATCATCATGTACAAGACTGTGAGTCCTTGTATTGCTTTTGTTATGTCAGTCAATCATTGTTCTCACATCATATACAAGACTGTGAGTCCTTGTATTGCTCTTTGTTATGTCAGTCAATCATTGTTCTCACATCATGTACAAGACTGTGAGTCCTGGTATTGCTCTTTGTTATGTCAGTCAATCATTGTTCTCACATCATATACAAGACTGTGAGTCCTGGTATTGCTCTTTGTTATGTCAGTCAATCATTGTTCTCACATCATCATGTACAAGACTGTGAGTCCTTGTATTGCTCTTTGTTATGTCAGTCAATCATTGTTCTCACATCATCATGTACAAGACTGTGAGTCCTTGTATTGCTCTTTGTTATGTCAGTCAATCATTGTTCTCACATCATCATGTACAAGACTGTGAGTCCTTGTATTGCTCTTTGTTATGTCAGTCAATCATTGTTCTCACATCATGTACAAGACTGTGAGTCCTCATCTTGTTGTTATGTCAGTCAATCATTGTTCTCACATCATCATGTACAAGACTGTGAGTCCTGGTATTGCTCTTTGTTATGTCAGTCAATCATTGTTCTCACATCATCATGTACAAGACTGTGAGTCCTGGTATTGCTCTTTGTTATGTCAGTCAATCATTGTTCTCACATCATGTACAAGACTGTGAGTCCTGGTATTGCTCTTTGTTATGTCAGTCAATCATTGTTCTCACATCATGTACAAGACTGTGAGTCCTGGTATTGCTCTTTGTTATGTCAGTCAATCATTGTTCTCACATCATGTACAAGACTGTGAGTCCTGGTATTGCTCTTTGTTATGTCAGTCAATCATTGTTCTCACATCATCATGTACAAGACTGTGAGTCCTCATCTTGTTGTTATGTCAGTCAATCATTGTTCTCACATCATGTACAAGACTGTGAGTCCTGGTATTGCTCTTTGTTATGTCAGTCAATCATTGTTCTCACATCATGTACAAGACTGTGAGTCCTGGTATTGCTCTTTGTTATGTCAGTCAATCATTGTTCTCACATCATGTACAAGACTGTGAGTCCTCATCTTGTTGTTATGTCAGTCAATCATTGTTCTCACATCATGTACAAGACTGTGAGTCCTGGTATTGCTCTTTGTTATGTCAGTCAATCATTGTTCTCACATCATGCACAAGACTGTGAGTCCTGGTATTGCTCTTTGTTATGTCAGTCAATCATTGTTCTCACATCATGTACAAGACTGTGAGTCCTGGTATTGCTCTTTGTTATGTCAGTCAATCATTGTTCTCACATCATGTACAAGACTGTGAGTCCTCATCTTGTTGTTATGTCAGTCAATCATTGTTCTCACATCATGTACAAGACTGTGAGTCCTGGTATTGCTCTTTGTTATGTCAGTCAATCATTGTTCTCACATCATGTACAAGACTGTGAGTCCTGGTATTGCTCTTTGTTATGTCTGTCAATCATTGTTCTCACATCATCATGTACAAGACTGTGAGTCCTGGTATTGCTCTTTGTTATGTCAGTCAATCATTGTTCTCACATCATCATGTACAAGACTGTGAGTCCTGGTATTGCTCTTTGTTATGTCAGTCAATCATTGTTCTCACATCATGTACAAGACTGTGAGTCCTGGTATTGCTCTTTGTTATGTCTGTCAATCATTGTTCTCACATCATCATATACAAGACTGTGAGTCCTTGTATTGCTCTTTGTTATGTCAGTCAATCATTGTTCTCACATCATCATATACAAGACTGTGAGTCCTGGTATTGCTCTTTGTTATGTCAGTCAATCATTGTTCTCACATCATGTACAAGACTGTGAGTCCTGGTATTGCTCTTTGTTATGTCAGTCAATCATTGTTCTCACATCATGTACAAGACTGTGAGTCCTCATCTTGTTGTTATGTCAGTCAATCATTGTTCTCACATCATCATGTACAAGACTGTGAGTCCTGGTATTGCTCTTTGTTATGTCAGTCAATCATTGTTCTCACATCATGTACAAGACTGTGAGTCCTCATCTTGTTGTTATGTCAGTCAATCATTGTTCTCACATCATGTACAAGACTGTGAGTCCTGGTATTGCTCTTTGTTATGTCAGTCAATCATTGTTCTCACATCATGTACAAGACTGTGAGTCCTGGTATTGCTCTTTGTTATGTCTGTCAATCATTGTTCTCACATCATCATGTACAAGACTGTGAGTCCTGGTATTGCTCTTTGTTATGTCAGTCAATCATTGTTCTCACATCATCATGTACAAGACTGTGAGTCCTTGTATTGCTCTTTATGTCAGTCAATCATTGTTCTCACATCATCATGTACAAGACTGTGAGTCCTGGTATTGCTCTTTGTTATGTCAGTCAATCATTGTTCTCACATCATGTACAAGACTGTGGGCCCTCATCTTGTTGTTATGTCAGTCAATCATTGTTCTCACATCATGTACAAGACTGTGAGTCCTGGTATTGCTCTTTGTTATGTCAGTCAATCATTGTTCTCACATCATGTACAAGACTGTGAGTCCTTGTATTGCTCTTTGTTATGTCAGTCAATCATTGTTCTCACATCATGTACAAGACTGTGAGTCCTAGTATTGCTCTTTGTTATGTCAGTCAATCATTGTTCTCACATCATGTACAAGACTGTGAGTCCTGGTATTGCTCTTTGTTATGTCAGTCAATCATTGTTCTCACATCATGTACAAGACTGAGCTCTCATATTGCTCTACTTGTTGTTATATCAAGCAGTTATTGTTCTCACATCATCATGTACAAGACTGAGCCCTCATATTACTCTACTTGTTGTTATATCAAGCAGTTATTGTTCTCACATCATCATGTACAAGACTGAGCTCTCATATTGCTCTACTTGTTGTTATATCAAGCAGTTATTGTTCTCACATCATCATGTACAAGACTGAGCCCTCATATTACTCTACTTGTTGTTATATCAAGCAGTTATTGTTCTCACATCATCATGTACAAGACTGAGCCCTCATATTACTCTACTTGTTGTTATATCAAGCAGTTATTGTTCTCACATCATCATGTACAAGACTGAGCCCTCGTATTGCTCTACTTGTTGTTATGTTATATCAAGCAGTTATTGTTCTCACATCATCATGTACAAGACTGAGCCCTCGTATTGCTCTACTTGTTGTTATATCAAGCAGTTATTGTTCTCACATCATCATGTACAAGACTGAGCCCTCATATTACTCTACTTGTTGTTATATCAAGCAGTTATTGTTCTCACATCATCATGTACAAGACTGTGAGTCCTCGTATTGCTCTACTTGTTGTTATATCAAGCAGTTATTGTTCTCATGACTTCATAACACAGCTGTTTATTGATGATATTTTAATAGTCATGGTCAATTTTCTCAGATCTATAACATGACTTGAGTATAATTCTGCTTTGAAACATTAAAACTGATCATAAGAGATGCTGTAAAGTAAATCGTTACAACATTTGTGGTTAAATAATGATTATTTTTTACCCAAGAAAGGGTTAAATTTGTGAGATTTTGAAATTGTAATTCTCATAAACATTATTGAACTAAAATATCAACAGCATAAACATGAACTGTTCTAGAATATCAACTCTTTCAATCTGGGAGGTGGTTATCAACCCAACGGAAGTGATTTCTGAGACCAAATTTGTCATGGTTTTAAATAGCCATCTACATGTTTTTATGGTTATCATTATTCGAAGGGCATGGTATCACAGCAAACGAATGGAAATCAATAATTGCTCAACTGCCTGTGCCAGTGGAATCATCCGAATTAACAACTCATCGAATATCAAAACAAAGACAGCCAGTTGCAGTCTTCAGCATAGCAGATATAGATATGAATGTTTAGATAAATGAACAAGGAATTAGATTTCACCAATACCAAGATGATACAAGACATGCAACAAGAATATGGTTTGATGGTGGTTTATTTTAATCAAGTCAAGACTCGCTAGACCTTCCTATACCAATCAATACCAAAGACCAAGACCTAGCAAGTCAAGACCACGCAAGTCAAGACCACAGTCTGCTCTAGCAAGTCAAGACCACGCAAGTCACGACCACAGTCTGCTCTAGCAAGTCAAGACCAAAAGTCTACTCTAGCAAGTCAAGACTACAGTCTGCTCTAGCAAGTCAAGACCAAAAGTCTACTCTAGCAAGTCAAGACCACAGTCTGCTCTAGCAAGTCAAGACCAAAAGTCTACTCTAGCAAGTCAAGACCACAGTCTGCTCTAGCAAGTCAAGACCAAAAGTCTACTCTAGCAAGTCAAGACCACAGTCTGCTCTAGCAAGTATAGACCAAAAGTCTACTCTAGCAAGTCAAGACCAAAAGTCTACTCTAGCAAGTCAAGACCAAAAGTCTACTCTAGCAAGTCAAGACCACAGTCTGCTCTAGCAAGTCAAGACCAAAAGTCTACTCTAGCAAGTCAAGACCACAGTCTGCTCTAGCAAGTCAAGACCACAGTCTGCTCTAGCAAGTCAAGACCACAGTCTGCTCTAGCAAGTCTAGACCACAGTTTGCTCTAGCAAGTCAAGACCACAGTCTGCTCTAGCAAGTCAAGACCAAAAGTCTACTCTAGCAAGTCAAGACTACAGTCTGCTCTAGCAAGTCAAGACCAAAAGTCTACTTTATCAAGTCTAGACCACAGTCTGCTCTAGCAAGTCTAGACCACAATCTACTCTAGCAAGTCAAGACCACAGTCTGCTCTAGCAAGTCTAGACCACAGTCTGCTCTAGCAAGTCTAGACCACAGTCTGCTCTAGCAAGTCAAGACCACAGTCTGATCTAGCAAGTCTAGACCACAGTCTGCTCTAGCAAGTCTAGACCACAGTCTGCTCTAGCGGGTCTAGACCACAGTCTGCTATAGCAAGTCAAGACCACAGTCAGCTATAGCAAGTCTAGACCACAGACTGCTCTAGCAAGTCTAGACCACAGACTGCTCTAGTAAGTCAAGACCACAGTCTGCTCTAGCAAGTCAAGACCACAGTCTGCTATAGCAAGTCAAGACCACAGTCAGCTATAGCAAGTCTAGACCACAGTCTGCTCTAGCAAGTCAAGACCACAGTCAGCTCTAGCAAGTCTAGACCACAGTCTACTCTAGCAAGTCTAGACCACAGACTGCTCTAGCAAGTCAAGACCACACAAGTCAAGACTACAGTCTGCTCTAGCAAGTCAAGACCAAAAGTCTACTCTATCAAGTCTAGACCACAGTCTGCTCTAGCAAGTCTAGACCACAATCTACTCTAGCAAGTCAAGACCACAGTCTGCTCTAGCAAGTCTAGACCACAGTCTGCTCTAGCAAGTCTAGACCACAGTCTGCTCTAGCAAGTCTAGACCACAGTCTGCTCTAGCAAGTCAAGACCACAGTCTGCTCTAGCAGGTCTAGACCACAGTCTGCTCTAGCGGGTCTAGACCACAGTCTCCTCTAGCAAGTCAAGACCACAGTCTACTCTAGCAAGTCAAGACCACAGTCTACTCTAGCAAGTCTATACCACAGTCAGCTCTAGCAAGTCAAGACCACAGTCTGCTCTAGCAAGTCAAGACCACAGTCTGCTCTAGCAAGTCTAGACCACAGTCTGCTCTAGCAAGTCTAGACCACAGTCTGCTCTAGCAAGTCTAGACCACAGTCTGCTCTAGCAAGTCTAGACCACAGTCTACTCTAGCAAGTCAAGACCAAAAGTCTACTCTAGCAAGTCAAGACCACAGTCTGCTCTAGCAAGTCAAGACCACAGTCTGCTCTAGCAAGTCAAGACCACAGTCTGCTCTAGCAAGTCTAGACCACAGTTTGCTCTAGCAAGTCAAGACCACAGTCTGCTCTAGCAAGTCAAGACCAAAAGTCTACTCTAGCAAGTCAAGACTACAGTCTGCTCTAGCAAGTCAAGACCAAAAGTCTACTTTATCAAGTCTAGACCACAGTCTGCTCTAGCAAGTCTAGACCACAATCTACTCTAGCAAGTCAAGACCACAGTCTGCTCTAGCAAGTCTAGACCACAGTCTGCTCTAGCAAGTCTAGACCACAGTCTGCTCTAGCAAGTCAAGACCACAGTCTGCTCTAGCAAGTCTAGACCACAGTCTGCTCTAGCAAGTCTAGACCACAGTCTGCTCTAGCAAGTCAAGACCACAGTCTGCTCTAGCAAGTCTAGACCACAGTCTGCTCTAGCGGGTCTAGACCACAGTCTGCTATAGCAAGTCAAGACCACAGTCAGCTATAGCAAGTCTAGACCACAGACTGCTCTAGCAAGTCTAGATCACAGACTGCTCTAGTAAGTCAAGACCACAGTCTGCTCTAGCAAGTCAAGACCACAGTCTGCTATAGCAAGTCAAGACCACAGTCAGCTATAGCAAGTCTAGACCACAGTCTGCTCTAGCAAGTCAAGACCACAGTCAGCTCTAGCAAGTCTAGACCACAGTCTACTCTAGCAAGTCTAGACCACAGACTGCTCTAGCAAGTCAAGACCACACAAGTCAAGACTACAGTCTGCTCTAGCAAGTCAAGACCAAAAGTCTACTCTATCAAGTCTAGACCACAGTCTGCTCTAGCAAGTCTAGACCACAATCTACTCTAGCAAGTCAAGACCACAGTCTGCTCTAGCAAGTCTAGACCACAGTCTGCTCTAGCAAGTCTAGACCACAGTCTGCTCTAGCAAGTCTATACCACAGTCAGCTCTAGCAAGTCAAGACCACAGTCTGCTCTAGCAGGTCTAGACCACAGTCTGCTCTAGCGGGTCTAGACCACAGTCTCCTCTAGCAAGTCAAGACCACAGTCTACTCTAGCAAGTCAAGACCACAGTCTACTCTAGCAAGTCTATACCACAGTCAGCTCTAGCAAGTCAAGACCACAGTCAGCTCTAGCAAGTCAAGACCACAGTCTGCTCTAGCAAGTCAAGACCACAGTCTGCTCTAGCAAGTCTAGACCACAGTCTGCTCTAGCAAGTCTAGACCACAGTCTGCTCTAGCAAGTCTAGACCACAGTCTGCTCTAGCAAGTCTAGAACACAGTCTACTCTAGCAAGTCTAGACCACAGACTGCTCTAGCAAGTCAAGACCACAGTCTGCTATAGCAAGTCAAGACCACAGTCAGCTATAGCAAGTCTAGACCACAGACTGCTCTAGCAAGTCTAGACCACAGACTGCTCTAGCAAGTCAAGACCACAGTCTGCTCTAGCAAGTCAAGACCACAGTCAGCTCTAGCAAGTCTAGACCACAGTCTACTCTAGCAAGTCTAGACCACAGACTGCTCTAGCAAGTCAAGACCACAGTCTGCTATAGCAAGTCAAGACCACAGTCAGCTATAGCAAGTCTAGACCACAGACTGCTCTAGCAAGTCAAGACCACAGTCTGCTATAGCAAGTCAAGACCACAGTCTGCTATAGCAAGTCAAGACCACAGACTGCTCTAGCAAGTCTAGACCACAGTCTGCTCTAGCAAGTCAAGACCACAGTCTGCTATAGCAAGTCAAGACCACAGTCTGCTATAGCAAGTCAAGACCACAGTCTGCTATAGCAAGTCAAGACCACAGTCTGCTCTAGCAAGTCTAGACCACAGTCTGCTATAGCAAGTCAAGACCACAGTCTGCTCTAGCAAGTCAAGACCAAAAGTCTACTCTAGCAAGTCAAGACCAAAAGTCTACTCTAGCAAGTCAAGACCACAGTCTGCTCTAGCAAGTCAAGACCAAAAGTCTACTCTAGCAAGTCAAGACCACAGTCTGCTCTAGCAAGTCAAGACCACAGTCTGCTCTAGCAAGTCAAGACCACAGTCTGCTCTAGCAAGTCTAGACCACAGTTTGCTCTAGCAAGTCAAGACCACAGTCTGCTCTAGCAAGTCAAGACCAAAAGTCTACTCTAGCAAGTCAAGACTACAGTCTGCTCTAGCAAGTCAAGACCAAAAGTCTACTTTATCAAGTCTAGACCACAGTCTGCTCTAGCAAGTCTAGACCACAATCTACTCTAGCAAGTCAAGACCACAGTCTGCTCTAGCAAGTCTAGACCACAGTCTGCTCTAGCAAGTCTAGACCACAGTCTGCTCTAGCAAGTCAAGACCACAGTCTGCTCTAGCAAGTCTAGACCACAGTCTGCTCTAGCAAGTCTAGACCACAGTCTGCTCTAGCAAGTCAAGACCACAGTCTGCTCTAGCAAGTCTAGACCACAGTCTGCTCTAGCGGGTCTAGACCACAGTCTGCTATAGCAAGTCAAGACCACAGTCAGCTATAGCAAGTCTAGACCACAGACTGCTCTAGCAAGTCTAGATCACAGACTGCTCTAGTAAGTCAAGACCACAGTCTGCTCTAGCAAGTCAAGACCACAGTCTGCTATAGCAAGTCAAGACCACAGTCAGCTATAGCAAGTCTAGACCACAGTCTGCTCTAGCAAGTCAAGACCACAGTCAGCTCTAGCAAGTCTAGACCACAGTCTACTCTAGCAAGTCTAGACCACAGACTGCTCTAGCAAGTCAAGACCACACAAGTCAAGACTACAGTCTGCTCTAGCAAGTCAAGACCAAAAGTCTACTCTATCAAGTCTAGACCACAGTCTGCTCTAGCAAGTCTAGACCACAATCTACTCTAGCAAGTCAAGACCACAGTCTGCTCTAGCAAGTCTAGACCACAGTCTGCTCTAGCAAGTCTAGACCACAGTCTGCTCTAGCAAGTCTATACCACAGTCAGCTCTAGCAAGTCAAGACCACAGTCTGCTCTAGCAGGTCTAGACCACAGTCTGCTCTAGCGGGTCTAGACCACAGTCTCCTCTAGCAAGTCAAGACCACAGTCTACTCTAGCAAGTCAAGACCACAGTCTACTCTAGCAAGTCTATACCACAGTCAGCTCTAGCAAGTCAAGACCACAGTCAGCTCTAGCAAGTCAAGACCACAGTCTGCTCTAGCAAGTCAAGACCACAGTCTGCTCTAGCAAGTCTAGACCACAGTCTGCTCTAGCAAGTCTAGACCACAGTCTGCTCTAGCAAGTCTAGACCACAGTCTGCTCTAGCAAGTCTAGAACACAGTCTACTCTAGCAAGTCTAGACCACAGACTGCTCTAGCAAGTCAAGACCACAGTCTGCTATAGCAAGTCAAGACCACAGTCAGCTATAGCAAGTCTAGACCACAGACTGCTCTAGCAAGTCTAGACCACAGACTGCTCTAGCAAGTCAAGACCACAGTCTGCTCTAGCAAGTCAAGACCACAGTCAGCTCTAGCAAGTCTAGACCACAGTCTACTCTAGCAAGTCTAGACCACAGACTGCTCTAGCAAGTCAAGACCACAGTCTGCTATAGCAAGTCAAGACCACAGTCAGCTATAGCAAGTCTAGACCACAGACTGCTCTAGCAAGTCAAGACCACAGTCTGCTATAGCAAGTCAAGACCACAGTCTGCTATAGCAAGTCAAGACCACAGACTGCTCTAGCAAGTCTAGACCACAGTCTGCTCTAGCAAGTCAAGACCACAGTCTGCTATAGCAAGTCAAGACCACAGTCTGCTATAGCAAGTCAAGACCACAGTCTGCTATAGCAAGTCAAGACCACAGTCTGCTCTAGCAAGTCTAGACCACAGTCTGCTATAGCAAGTCAAGACCACAGTCTGCTCTAGCAAGTCAAGACCAAAAGTCTACTCTAGCAAGTCAAGACCAAAAGTCTACTCTAGCAAGTCAAGACCACAGTCTGCTCTAGCAAGTCAAGACCAAAAGTCTACTCTAGCAAGTCAAGACCACAGTCTGCTCTAGCAAGTCAAGACCACAGTCTGCTCTAGCAAGTCAAGACCACAGTCTGCTCTAGCAAGTCTAGACCACAGTTTGCTCTAGCAAGTCAAGACCACAGTCTGCTCTAGCAAGTCAAGACCAAAAGTCTACTCTAGCAAGTCAAGACTACAGTCTGCTCTAGCAAGTCAAGACCAAAAGTCTACTTTATCAAGTCTAGACCACAGTCTGCTCTAGCAAGTCTAGACCACAATCTACTCTAGCAAGTCAAGACCACAGTCTGCTCTAGCAAGTCTAGACCACAGTCTGCTCTAGCAAGTCTAGACCACAGTCTGCTCTAGCAAGTCAAGACCACAGTCTGCTCTAGCAAGTCTAGACCACAGTCTGCTCTAGCAAGTCTAGACCACAGTCTGCTCTAGCAAGTCTAGACCACAGTCTGCTCTAGCAAGTCAAGACCACAGTCTGCTCTAGCAAGTCTAGACCACAGTCTGCTCTAGCGGGTCTAGACCACAGTCTGCTATAGCAAGTCAAGACCACAGTCAGCTATAGCAAGTCTAGACCACAGACTGCTCTAGCAAGTCTAGACCACAGACTGCTCTAGTAAGTCAAGACCACAGTCTGCTCTAGCAAGTCAAGACCACAGTCTGCTATAGCAAGTCAAGACCACAGTCAGCTATAGCAAGTCAAGACCACAGTCTGCTCTAGCAAGTCAAGACCACAGTCAGCTCTAGCAAGTCTAGACCACAGTCTACTCTAGCAAGTCTAGACCACAGACTGCTCTAGCAAGTCAAGACCACACAAGTCAAGACTACAGTCTGCTCTAGCAAGTCAAGACCAAAAGTCTACTCTATCAAGTCTAGACCACAGTCTGCTCTAGCAAGTCTAGACCACAATCTACTCTAGCAAGTCAAGACCACAGTCTGCTCTAGCAAGTCTAGACCACAGTCTGCTCTAGCAAGTCTAGACCACAGTCTGCTCTAGCAAGTCTATACCACAGTCAGCTCTAGCAAGTCAAGACCACAGTCTGCTCTAGCAGGTCTAGACCACAGTCTGCTCTAGCGGGTCTAGACCACAGTCTCCTCTAGCAAGTCAAGACCACAGTCTACTCTAGCAAGTCTATACCACAGTCAGCTCTAGCAAGTCTATACCACAGTCAGCTCTAGCAAGTCAAGACCACAGTCTGCTCTAGCAAGTCAAGACCACAGTCTGCTCTAGCAAGTCAAGACCACAGTCTGCTCTAGCAAGTCTAGACCACAGTCTGCTCTAGCAAGTCTAGACCACAGTCTGCTCTAGCAAGTCTAGACCACAGTCTGCTCTAGCAAGTCTAGAACACAGTCTACTCTAGCAAGTCTAGACCACAGACTGCTCTAGCAAGTCAAGACCACAGTCTGCTATAGCAAGTCAAGACCACAGTCAGCTATAGCAAGTCTAGACCACAGACTGCTCTAGCAAGTCTAGACCACAGACTGCTCTAGCAAGTCAAGACCACAGTCTGCTCTAGCAAGTCAAGACCACAGTCAGCTCTAGCAAGTCTAGACCACAGTCTACTCTAGCAAGTCTAGACCACAGACTGCTCTAGCAAGTCAAGACCACAGTCTGCTATAGCAAGTCAAGACCACAGTCAGCTATAGCAAGTCTAGACCACAGACTGCTCTAGCAAGTCAAGACCACAGTCTGCTATAGCAAGTCAAGACCACAGTCTGCTATAGCAAGTCAAGACCACAGTCTGCTATAGCAAGTCAAGACCACAGACTGCTCTAGCAAGTCTAGACCACAGTCTGCTATAGCAAGTCAAGACCACAGTCTGCTCTAGCAAGTCAAGACCACAGTCTGCTATAGCAAGTCAAGACCACAGTCTGCTATAGCAAGTCAAGACCACAGTCTGCTCTAGCAAGTCTAGACCACAGTCTGCTATAGCAAGTCAAGACCACAGTCTGCTCTAGCAAGTCAAGACCAAAAGTCTACTCTAGCAAGTCAAGACCAAAAGTCTACTCTAGCAAGTCAAGACCACAGTCTGCTCTAGCAAGTCAAGACCAAAAGTCTACTCTAGCAAGTCAAGACCACAGTCTGCTCTAGCAAGTCAAGACCACAGTCTGCTCTAGCAAGTCAAGACCACAGTCTGCTCTAGCAAGTCTAGACCACAGTTTGCTCTAGCAAGTCAAGACCACAGTCTGCTCTAGCAAGTCAAGACCAAAAGTCTACTCTAGCAAGTCAAGACTACAGTCTGCTCTAGCAAGTCAAGACCAAAAGTCTACTTTATCAAGTCTAGACCACAGTCTGCTCTAGCAAGTCTAGACCACAATCTACTCTAGCAAGTCAAGACCACAGTCTGCTCTAGCAAGTCTAGACCACAGTCTGCTCTAGCAAGTCTAGACCACAGTCTGCTCTAGCAAGTCAAGACCACAGTCTGCTCTAGCAAGTCTAGACCACAGTCTGCTCTAGCAAGTCTAGACCACAGTCTGCTCTAGCAAGTCAAGACCACAGTCTGCTCTAGCAAGTCTAGACCACAGTCTGCTCTAGCGGGTCTAGACCACAGTCTGCTATAGCAAGTCAAGACCACAGTCAGCTATAGCAAGTCTAGACCACAGACTGCTCTAGCAAGTCTAGACCACAGACTGCTCTAGTAAGTCAAGACCACAGTCTGCTCTAGCAAGTCAAGACCACAGTCTGCTATAGCAAGTCAAGACCACAGTCAGCTATAGCAAGTCTAGACCACAGTCTACTCTAGCAAGTCTAGACCACAGACTGCTCTAGCAAGTCAAGACCACACAAGTCAAGACTACAGTCTGCTCTAGCAAGTCAAGACCAAAAGTCTACTCTATCAAGTCTAGACCACAGTCTGCTCTAGCAAGTCTAGACCACAATCTACTCTAGCAAGTCAAGACCACAGTCTGCTCTAGCAAGTCTAGACCACAGTCTGCTCTAGCAAGTCTAGACCACAGTCTGCTCTAGCAAGTCTAGACCACAGTCTGCTCTAGCAAGTCAAGACCACAGTCTGCTCTAGCAGGTCTAGACCACAGTCTGCTCTAGCGGGTCTAGACCACAGTCTCCTCTAGCAAGTCAAGACCACAGTCTACTCTAGCAAGTCAAGACCACAGTCTACTCTAGCAAGTCTATACCACAGTCAGCTCTAGCAAGTCAAGACCACAGTCTGCTCTAGCAAGTCAAGACCACAGTCTGCTCTAGCAAGTCTAGACCACACTCTGCTCTAGCAAGTCTAGACCACAGTCTGCTCTAGCAAGTCTAGACCACAGTCTGCTCTAGCAAGTCTAGACCACAGTCTACTCTAGCAAGTCAAGACCAAAAGTCTACTCTAGCAAGTCAAGACCACAGTCTGCTCTAGCAAGTCAAGACCACAGTCTGCTCTAGCAAGTCAAGACCACAGTCTGCTCTAGCAAGTCTAGACCACAGTTTGCTCTAGCAAGTCAAGACCACAGTCTGCTCTAGCAAGTCAAGACCACAGTCTGCTCTAGCAAGTCAAGACCAAAAGTCTACTCTAGCAAGTCAAGACTACAGTCTGCTCTAGCAAGTCAAGACCAAAAGTCTACTTTATCAAGTCTAGACCACAGTCTGCTCTAGCAAGTCTAGACCACAATCTACTCTAGCAAGTCAAGACCACAGTCTGCTCTAGCAAGTCTAGACCACAGTCTGCTCTAGCAAGTCTAGACCACAGTCTGCTCTAGCAAGTCAAGACCACAGTCTGCTCTAGCAAGTCTAGACCACAGTCTGCTCTAGCAAGTCTAGACCACAGTCTGCTCTAGCAAGTCTAGACCACAGTCTGCTCTAGCAAGTCAAGACCACAGTCTGCTCTAGCAAGTCTAGACCACAGTCTGCTCTAGCGGGTCTAGACCACAGTCTGCTATAGCAAGTCAAGACCACAGTCAGCTATAGCAAGTCTAGACCACAGACTGCTCTAGCAAGTCTAGACCACAGACTGCTCTAGTAAGTCAAGACCACAGTCTGCTCTAGCAAGTCTAGACCACAGTCTGCTATAGCAAGTCAAGACCACAGTCAGCTATAGCAAGTCTAGACCACAGTCTGCTCTAGCAAGTCAAGACCACAGTCAGCTCTAGCAAGTCTAGACCACAGTCTACTCTAGCAAGTCTAGACCACAGACTGCTCTAGCAAGTCAAGACCACACAAGTCAAGACTACAGTCTGCTCTAGCAAGTCAAGACCAAAAGTCTACTCTATCAAGTCTAGACCACAGTCTGCTCTAGCAAGTCTAGACCACAATCTACTCTAGCAAGTCAAGACCACAGTCTGCTCTAGCAAGTCTAGACCACAGTCTGCTCTAGCAAGTCTAGACCACAGTCTGCTCTAGCAAGTCTATACCACAGTCAGCTCTAGCAAGTCAAGACCACAGTCTGCTCTAGCAGGTCTAGACCACAGTCTGCTCAAGCGGGTCTAGACCACAGTCTCCTCTAGCAAGTCAAGACCACAGTCTACTCTAGCAAGTCAAGACCACAGTCTACTCTAGCAAGTCTATACCACAGTCAGCTCTAGCAAGTCAAGACCACAGTCTGCTCTAGCAAGTCAAGACCACAGTCTGCTCTAGCAAGTCTAGACCACAGTCTGCTCTAGCAAGTCTAGACCACAGTCTGCTCTAGCAAGTCTAGACCACAGTCTGCTCTAGCAAGTCTAGACCACAGTCTACTCTAGCAAGTCTAGACCACAGACTGCTCTAGCAAGTCAAGACCACAGTCTGCTATAGCAAGTCAAGACCACAGTCAGCTATAGCAAGTCTAGACCACAGACTGCTCTAGCAAGTCTAGACCACAGACTGCTCTAGCAAGTCAAGACCACAGTCTGCTCTAGCAAGTCAAGACCACAGTCAGCTCTAGCAAGTCTAGACCACAGTCTACTCTAGCAAGTCTAGACCACAGACTGCTCTAGCAAGTCAAGACCACAGTCTGCTATAGCAAGTCAAGACCACAGTCAGCTATAGCAAGTCTAGACCACAGACTGCTCTAGCAAGTCAAGACCACAGTCTGCTATAGCAAGTCAAGACCACAGTCTGCTATAGCAAGTCAAGACCACAGACTGCTCTAGCAAGTCTAGACCACAGTCTGCTATAGCAAGTCAAGACCACAGTCTGCTATAGCAAGTCAAGACCACAGTCTGCTATAGCAAGTCAAGACCACAGTCTGCTATAGCAAGTCAAGACCACAGTCTGCTCTAGCAAGTCTAGACCACAGTCTGCTATAGCAAGTCAAGACCACAGTCTGCTATAGCAAGTCAAGACCACAGTCAGCTCTAGCAAGTCAAGACCACAGGCTGCTCTAGCAAGTCTAGACCACAGTCTGCTCTAGTAAGTCTAGACCACAGTCTGCTCTAGCAAGTCTAGACCACAGTCTGCTCTAGCAAGTCTAGACCCCAGTCTGCTCTAGCAAGTCAAGACCACAGTCTGCTCTAGCAAGTCTAGACCACAGTCTGCTCTAGCAAGTCTAGACCACAGTCTGCTCTAGCAAGTCTAGACCACAGTCTGCTCTAGCAAGTCTATACCACAGTCTGCTCTAGCAAGTCTAGACCACAGTCTGCTCTAGCAAGTCTAGACCACAGTCTGCTCTAGCAAGTCAAGACCACAGTCTGCTCTAGCAAGTCTAGACCACAGTCTGCTCTAGCAAGTCTAGACCACAGTCTGCTCTAGCAAGTCTAGACCACAGTCTGCTCTAGCAAGTCTAGACCACAGTCTGCTCTAGCAAGTCTAGACCACAGTCTGCTCTAGCAAGTCTAGACCACAGTCTGCTCTAGCAAGTCTAGACCACAGTCTGCTCTAGCAAGTCTAGACCACAGTCTGCTCTAGCAAGTCTAGACCACAGTCTGCTCTAGCAAGTCTAGACCACAGTCTGCTCTAGCAAGTCTAGACCACAGTCTGCTCTAGCAAGTCTAGACCACAGTCCTCTCTAGCAAGTCTAGACCACAGTCTGCTCTAGCAAGTCTAGACCACAGTCTGCTCTAGCAAGTCAAGACCACAGTCTGCTCTAGCAAGTCTAGACCACAGTCTGCTCTAGCAAGTCTAGACCACAGTCTGCTCTAGCAAGTCTAGACCACAGTCTGCTCTAGCAAGTCTAGACCACAGTCTGCTCTAGCAAGTCTAGACCACAGTCTGCTCTAGCAAGTCAAGACCACAGTCTGCTCTAGCAAGTCTAGACCACAGTCTGCTCTAGCAAGTCTAGACCACAGTCTGCTCTAGCAAGTCTAGACCACAGTCTGCTCTAGCAAGTCTAGACCACAGTCTGCTCTAGCAAGTCTAGACCACAGTCTGCTCTAGCAAGTCTAGACCACAGTCTGCTCTAGCAAGTCAAGACCACAGTCTGCTCTAGCAAGTCTAGACCACAGTCTGCTCTAGCAAGTCTAGACCACAGTCTGCTCTAGCAAGTCTAGACCACAGTCTGCTCTAGCAAGTCTAGACCACAGTCTGCTCTAGCAAGTCTAGACCACAGTCTGCTCTAGCAAGTCAAAGTGCTGAAGACAGAGGCAACCAGCCAAGAGGTGTACCATAGCAATCGCTACAAATCAATACAAATTGAAAGTTTGTCTACAACGGAAAGTCCATTAGCCCATAGATACAATACTACAGAGGGCCTTAGTAGCCTAGTTGGAAAAACCACCCAACTAGGCTACAGACGTTCAAACAATCTGTGTTCGGTTCCCACTGGAAGCAGCATGAATTGTACTCGTGGTTGGAAAAAAAATACCCCCCCTTGATCGATCCAGTCGTTTGCAGAAATGTGTAACACAGTCTAGTATTCTGGGAAGGTGAGGAATGCCGCCTTGCATCTTGAGTTTTGATGCTTGAAGTGACACTATCCAGATGCCTCCGAACACTTCTGGATAGGTGGCCAAGCACATATGGGTGAAAACTCGCATGCTAAGACGCCGATTCAAGTCTCTATATATTCAAAACTATATGGACTCTGTAAGAACTACAAACATCGGTAACATTTAGACAAGAAATGACACTTCAAATATTGACAAAACTTCAGTCAAATGAAAGAGAGCTATCCTTGACTATCATGATCTAGATATTGAAACATCGTCACATTTCTCTGGGACTGTGTTGTTACCCATTGTTTAATATGTGATTTGTTGATTGTCTGTTTCTGTGCAGGCTGGCACATCATCAGGGCCTACGGACCGCAGCTTCTTCTTGAGCATTGCCAAGTAAGTCCACAGTTTTACTGGACAGATACTTTTGTACATGTTTGTGTACAAAATAATCATTAGTGTTGAGTACTAGTTGGAGGCCTTGCTACACTTATTTGTTTTTTGTTACTTTCCTTTTTGGGCAAGGTGTTGCAGGATTCTTGCATGCTGTTTTTTATGCATTGCGATTTTGTTGTGACTTTTTCCTCAGGATTTTCTCTTCTGTATTGCTCAATCCCCTCTTCTAGTAGCTTCTGATATGTGTTCTTTACTTGTACAGTATAAGTTTCTTGTACATCTTTCTGGTTTAACGCTGTTATATCTATTGGTGTTGCTGAATTCGTTTTTTGTTTGTTTCTCTTTAATTTGATTTTCATTTTTATCATTACAGGATTGTGGTCTGAATTAATATCTGCTCCTGGGTAGGTTTTGGCTTTCTTGACGCTGTTCCTGAATCTGTCTTTTATCATTATGTAATCTATTTGATTTCTCTTCTTGTCTCCAGGGCTTTTCCATGTGTATAATTTCCTTTTCTCTTGCTCAAAGGTGATGTTGCATATTATCAGTCTGTTTTCTTCACAAAATTGTATTAATCTTTCTCCTCTGTTATTCCTTTTTCCTAGACCATGATTTCTTATAATGGTCTTATATTTACCTTTTCCTACTTTAGCGTTCATATCACCCATTATAATCAAGATGTCTGATGATTTCACTTGCTTCATAACTGTGTTTAGATCTTCATAGTATGCCTCTATTTGTTCGCCTGTATAGTCTTGAGTAGGTGCGTATGTCTGTATTATTGCTATGTCGAATGGTTTTGCCTTCATTTTTAATAGTGTAATCCCATCATTGTATGTCCAGTGGGTATTTATATATTTTTTGTGTGTGGCCTCTAATCGTCTTTTTATTTGTTTGTCCATGATTTGCTTCCATAGGTCAGAATTGGCTCTATATTGCACTGATGAACCCTCTTTCTCACTTCTATTGACATATTTTTGTTGCATAAGATATTTTTCATTTTCTGCTGAAATGCTAATTTGGCCTGAGCTATTCTGCTTTTTATTTCTGTGGTACATCTTCTATCTGATGTTATTATTGTGCCCAAGTATTTGATGCATTCCACTTGTTTCAGATTTGTCCCATTTATTTTTATGCTGCATGATGGTGATGGCTTGACAAGCTGTCATTGTTAAAAGTATTGTTACGGAAACAGAGCCATAGATTTTAGAAGCAGTGATCTCTGCAATATGTGCCATTTTGGCACGCAAGGTTTCTGTTTTTGAGATTGTGGTTCTGCCCTATGTGCCGTCTTTGGCTCGAAAGGACAATAGATAGATAGATAGATGATGGTGATGATTATTTCTTCGATATAATCATTACTTCTGTTTTCTTACTATTCATACTGAGACCTTTTTTGTTGTTTTCTTTTACTATTATGTCTATTATTTCTTGTAGTTCATTCTCTGTCACTTATTCTTTGCAGTATATTTATATATTTTATTACTTAATACATATTTTGCCATTTACATCCTGCCTCTCCCGCTGCAGCTAGCATTTCTACTGGAATCGATAACATCCCAGTAGAAATGCTAGCAGCAGAGGGATAGGCAGGATGTAAATGGCTACACAGAATATTCAAAGCTGCATGTATACAACAGCAAGTCTCAGACGATTGGAAACAGTCCATTATATTACCAATATGGAAAAAGAAGGGCAGCAGAAGAGACTGCAACCAATATAGAGGAATATCGCTATTAAGCCACACAGGGAAATTATATGCCAAGATAGTTGAAAAAAGATTGAGACCAATTATAAACCCACAACTAAGCGATGCTCAGATAGGATTCAGAAGGAACAGAGGTTGCACAGATGCCCTATTTATCATAAAACAACTAACGGAGAAAACAATAGAGCATAATAAAACACTATATACAGCTTTTATTGAACAAGAAAAGGCGTTCGACAGGGTGGACAGGGAACAACTATGGTCCGTATTGCCCTTGTACGGAGTGAGTCACCACCTAGTAGAGATATGTAAGAGCCTCTATGAAAGTAGTCACACTACAGTAAGATCTTCAGCAGGCTACTCTAAACATTTCACCATTAACTCCGGAGTAAGACAAGGCTGCGTGCTTTCCCCTTTACTTTTCATCACATATATGGACAATATATGCAAATTAGCATGCCCAATCAAAGGAAGTATATGAACAAGGATGATAACAAGCGATAACACAAAAGAGAATGAAATATACGTACCAGAAAACAACAGAAGAGAGGAAGAAATAAATGAAATACTATTTGCAGACGACCAAGTTCTGATACATGAAACAACCGAGGACCTACAAGAACATATCAACAGGCTAAACAACACTTGTAAACAATACAACATGAAGATCAACATAAACAAAACCGAAGTAATGGCAATAGCGAGAAAGAAAGAAAAACTAAACATCATAATAGATGATACAACTATGAAGCAGTAGACAATTTGAAATATCTGGGTAGCACGTTAACACAAGACAATAACCAAGAGACAGAGATAGATATAAGGTGTAACAAAGCATGCCAAGTTATAGGCCAAGTATCAACACTATTGAAAAACAAAGCAATAACTACGGAAGCAAAAAGGGCAATATACAAATCAATTTTTCTACCAACTCTGCTATCAGTGCCAGAATTGGACGCTGGACTCTAGAACAATAAGAAAGATAACGACCACCGAAAGGAAATGTGTCAGAAGAATGACAGGAAACAGCTTAAGGGACAGAGTAAGAAACACCGACCTGAGGAAGAAACTCGAAATTGAACCTGCCATCGAATACATAAAGAAACAACAGATAAATTGGTTCGGCCACAAAACAAGACAAAAAAAAACTAACAATGACTCAAAGAGCCATAAACAAACGCTACGAAAACACCAGATTAAGAGGAAGACCGAGAAAGAGATGGATAAAGGGAATACTAGAATCACTAGGAGGGATAACACCCGAAGAGGCCAACAGAAGAGCAAAGAATCGCAGATTGTATCTCCCCTCGATGCCAACGGCAATAGAGGAGGAAGAAGAAGTATTCATATTTTACTTATTAGAATTTCATATGAAATGGATGAAGCTCCGTTGGTAGCAAAACAAGTCTAAGAAAGCATTTTTCTGTGGCATCGGCAGCAAGAGGTAAACAATCGGGGCAGGTGGAGGCAGTGGTTTCAGTTTTCAACTGCTTAAAATGTGATTAGATAAAGAACCACATAAAGATGTCTGCACCTGTACAACCTATATGGTGGTATTGACACAGAACACCTTAGATATTGGTTATTAGATAGACTCGTGATAACATTTGCACCTGTACAACCTATATGGTGGTATTGACATAGAACACCTTAGATATTGGTTATTAGATAGACTCGTGATAACATTTGCACCTGTACAACCTATATGGTGGTATTGACACAGAACACCTTAGATATTGGTTATTAGATAGACTCGTGATAACATTTGCACCTGTACAACCTATATGGTGGTATTGACATAGAACACCTTAGATATTGGTTATTAGAGAGACTCGTGATAACATTTGCACCTGTACAACCTATATGGTGGTATTGACATAGAACACCTTAGATATTGGTTATTAGATAGACTCGTGATAACATTTGCACCTGTTCAACCTATATGGTGGTATTGACACAGAACACCTTAGATATTGGTTATTAGAGAGACTCGTGATAACATTTGCACCTGTACAACCTATATGGTGGTATTGACATAGAACACTTTAGATATTGGTTATTAGAGACTCGTGATAACATTTACACCTGTACAACACATATGGTGGTGTTGACATAGAACACCTTAGATATTGGTTATTAGAGAGACTCGTGATAACATTTGCACCTGTACAACCTATATGGTGGTATTGACATAGAACACCTTAGATATTGGTTATTAGATAGACTCGTGATAACATTTGCACCTGTACAACCTATATGGTGGTATTGACATAGAACACCTTAGATATTGGTTATTAGAGAGACTCGTGATAACATTTGCACCTGTACAACCTATATGGTGGTATTGACATAGAACACCTTAGATATTGGTTATTAGAGAGACTCATGATAACATTTGCACCTGTACAACCTATATGGTGGTATTGACACAGAACACCTTAGATATTGGTTATTAGATAGACTCATGATAACATTTGCACCTGTACAACCTATATGGTGGTATTGACATAGAACACCTTAGATATTGGTTATTAGAGAGACTCGTGATAACATTTGCACCTGTACAACCTATATGGTGGTATTGACACAGAACACCTTAGATATTGGTTATTAGAGAGACTCGTGATAACATTTGCACCTGTACAACCTATATGGTGGTATTGACACAGAACACCTTAGATATTGGTTATTAGAGAGACTCGTGATAACATTTGCACCTGTACAACCTATATGGTGGTATTGACATAGAACACCTTAGATATTGGTTATTAGATAGACTCGTGATAACATTTGCACCTGTACAACCTATATGGTGGTATTGACACAGAACACCTTAGATATTGGTTATTAGAGAGACTCATGATAACATTTGCACCTGTACAACCTATATGGTGGTATTGACATAGAACACCTTAGATATTGGTTATTAGAGACTCGTGATAACATTTACACCTGTACAACACATATGGTGGTGTTGACATAGAACACCTTAGATATTGGTTATTAGAGAGACTCGTGATAACATTTGCACCTGTACAACCTATATGGTGGTATTGACACAGAACACCTTAGATATTGGTTATTAGAGAGACTCGTGATAACATTTGCACCTGTACAACCTATATGGTGGTATTGACACAGAACACCTTAGATATTGGTTATTAGAGAGACTCGTGATAACATTTGCACCTGTACAACCTATATGGTGGTATTGACATAGAACACCTTAGATATTGGTTATTAGATAGACTCATGATAACATTTGCACCTGTACAACCTATATGGTGGTATTGACATAGAACACCTTAGATATTGGTTATTAGATAGACTCGTGATAACATTTGCACCTGTACAACCTATATGGTGGTATTGACATAGAACACCTTAGATATTGGTTATTAGATAGACTCGTGATAACATTTGCACCTGTACAACCTATATGGTGGTATTGACATAGAACACCTTAGATATTGGTTTTTAGAGACTCGTGATAACATTTACACCTGTACAACACATATGGTGGTGTTGACATAGAACACCTTAGATATTGGTTATTAGATAGACTCGTGATAACATTTACACCTGTACAACACATATGGTGGTATTGACATAGAACACCTTAGATATTGGTTATTAGAGAGACTCGTGTTAACATTTACACCTGTACAACACATATGGTGGTGTTGACATAGAACACCTTAGATATTGGTTATTAGAGAGACTCGTGATAACATTTGCACCTGTACAACACATATGGTGGTGTTGACATAGAACACCTTAGATATTGGTTATTAGAGACTCGTGATAACATTTACACCTGTACAACACATATGGTGGTGTTGACATAGAACACCTTAGATATTGGTTATTAGAGAGACTCGTGTTAACATTTACACCTGTACAACACATATGGTGGTGTTGACATAGAACACCTTAGATATTGGTTATTAGAGACTCGTGATAACATTTACACCTGTACAACACATATGGTGGTGTTGACATAGAACACCTTAGATATTGGTTATTAGAGACTCGTGATAACATTTACACCTGTACAACACATATGGTGGTGTTGACATAGAACACCTTAGATATTGGTTATTAGAGAGACTCGTGTTAACATTTACACCTGTACAACCTATATGGTGGTATTGACATAGAACACCTTAGATATTGGTTATTAGAGAGACTCGTGATAACATTTACACCTGTACAACCTATATGGTGGTATTGACATAGAACACCTTAGATATTGGTTATTAGAGAGACTCGTGATAACATTTACACCTGTACAACACATATGGTGGTATTGACATAGAACACCTTAGATATTGGTTATTAGAGAGATTCGTGTTAACATTTACACCTGTACAACACATATGGTGGTGTTGACATAGAACACCTTAGATATTGGTTATTAGAGAGACTCGTGTTAACATTTACACCTGTACAACACATATGGTGGTGTTGACATAGAACACCTTAGATATTGGTTATTAGAGAGACTCGTGTTAACATTTACACCTGTACAACACATATGGTGGTGTTGACATAGAACACCTTAGATATTGGTTATTAGAGAGACTCGTGTTAACATTTACACCTGTACAACACATATGGTGGTGTTGACATAGAACACCTTAGATATTGGTTATTAGAGAGACTCGTGATAACATTTGCACCTGTACAACACATATGGTGGTGTTGACATAGAACACCTTAGATATTGGTTATTAGAGACTCGTGATAACATTTACACCTGTACAACACATATGGTGGTGTTGACATAGAACACCTTAGATATTGGTTATTAGAGAGACTCGTGTTAACATTTACACCTGTACAACCTATATGGTGGTATTGACATAGAACACCTTAGATATTGGTTATTAGAGAGACTCGTGATAACATTTACACCTGTACAACCTATATGGTGGTATTGACATAGAACACCTTAGATATTGGTTATTAGATAGACTCATGATAACATTTGCACCTGTACAACCTATATGGTGGTATTGACATAGAACACCTTAGATATTGGTTATTAGAGAGACTCGTGATAACATTTACACCTGTACAACACATATGGTGGTATTGACATAGAACACCTTAGATATTGGTTATTAGAGAGACTCGTGTTAACATTTACACCTGTACAACACATATGGTGGTGTTGACATAGAACACCTTAGATATTGGTTATTAGAGAGACTCGTGTTAACATTTACACCTGTACAACACATATGGTGGTGTTGACATAGAACACCTTAGATATTGGTTATTAGAGAGACTCGTGTTAACATTTACACCTGTACAACACATATGGTGGTGTTGACATAGAACACCTTAGATATTGGTTATTAGAGAGACTCGTGTTAACATTTACACCTGTACAACACATATGGTGGTGTTGACATAGAACACCTTAGATATTGGTTATTAGAGAGACTCGTGTTAACATTTACACCTGTACAACCTATATGGTGGTATTGACATAGAACACCTTAGATATTGGTTATTAGAGAGACTCGTGATAACATTTGCACCTGTACAACACATATGGTGGTGTTGACATAGAACACCTTAGATATCAGTTACGGGAGAGACTCATAAACATTTGATATGTTATCTCATGATATCTTTGATGGTGCAGGTTGTCATAGGCTGACTTATCCATCTTCTGATCAAATTTGATGTTACTTGTCCATGTTAGTCTTGGTCTGCCTCTGTCTCTTTTACCTTGTATTTTCCCTTCCAAAATTACTTTTAGTAGTATTATTATGTAAGTACTGTTGTAGTACTGTTGTGTATAATCACTCATATTGTGTTAAACAGTCACAAAGCTCTGGCCAATTATCTCATCCACTAATTTTAACCACCCAACTCATCCCCTAACCACTCATCTCACCCACTAACCACCAACTCATCCTCTAACCACATCCTCTAACAACTTATCTTAACCACTTAACACATCCTCTAACCATTCATCTCAGCCACTAACCACCCACTCATCCTCTAACCACTCATCTTGCCCACTAACCACTCAACTCATCCTCTAACCACTCATCTTGCCCACTAACCACTCAACTCATCCTCTAAACACCCAACACATCCTCTAACCACTCAACATATCCTCTAACCACTCAACACATCCTCTAACCACTCAAGACATCCTCTAACCACTCAACACATCCTCTAACCACTCCACTCAGCCACTAATCATCTACTTGCCAACAATCTATTCCTGCAGGATGAGCTACCAGAGAACACACAGAAAAAACAAGCCTGGCATACAGGTGGAAGAGCAAGAGCAGGTGGGTGGTTGTGCCAGGGTTGACAGTATGAAGTGTCCTAGGTGGTAACACGCCTCAGAAAAATACTTTGTCTACCATGGAATGAGTTCAAGACTAGTGCAGAAATAAGAGAAATGACAGAGCTTTCAAAAATATCATCTACAAACAAGAGAAGAAGGTGGTCATATGTTGGTCATATGATGAGAGGAGACAACAAGAGAAGAAGGTGGTCATATGTTGGTCATATGATGAGAGGAGACAAAAAGAGAAGAAGGTGGTCATATGTTGGTCATATGATGAGAGGAGACAACAAGAGAAGAAGGTGGTCATATGTTGGTCATATGATGAGAGGAGACAACAAGAGAAGGTGGTGGTCATATGTTGGTCATGTGATGAGAAGAGACAAGATAAGAAGGTGGTCATATGTTGGCCATGTGATGAGAAGAGACAACAAGAGAAGGAGGTGGTCATATGTTGGTCATGTGATGAGAAGAGACAACAAGAGAAGAAGGGGGTCATATGTTGGTCATGTGATGAGAAGAGACAACAAGAGAAGGTGGTGGTCATATGTTGGTCATGTGATGAGAAGAGACAACAAGAGAAGAAGGTGGTCATATGTTGGCCATGTGATGAGAAGAGACAAGAGAAGAAGGTGGTCATATGTTGGCCATGTGATGAGAAGAGACAAGATAAGAAGGTGGTCATGTGATGAGAAGAGACAACAAGAGAAGAAGGTGGTCATATGTTGGCCATGTGATGAGAAGAGACAACAAGAGAAGAAGGTGGTCATATGTTGGCCATGTGATGAGAAGAGACAACAAGAGAAGAAGGTGGTCATATGTTGGCCATGTGATGAGAAGAGACAACAAGAGAAGGTGGTGGTCATATGTTGGTCATGTGATAAGAAGAGACAAGATAAGAAGGTGGTCATATGTTGGCCATGTGATGAGAAGAGACAAGAGAAGAAGGTGGTCATATGTTGGTCATGTGATGAGAAGAGACAAGAGAAGAAGGTGGTCATATGTTGGTCATGTGATGAGAGGAGACAACAAGAGAAGAAGGTGGTCATATGTTGGTCATGTGATGAGAAGAGACAACAAGAGAAGAAGGTGGTCATATGTTGGCCATGTGATGAGAAGAGACAACAAGAGAAGAAGGTGGTCATATGTTGGCCATGTGATGAGAAGAGACAACAAGAGAAGGTGGTGGTCATATGTTGGTCATGTGATGAGAAGAGACAAGATAAGAAGGTGGTCATATGTTGGCCATGTGATGAGAAGAGACAAGAGAAGAAGGTGGTCATATGTTGGCCATGTGATGAGAAGAGACAACAAGAGAAGAAGGTGGTCATATGTTGGCCATGTGATGAGAAGAGACAACAAGAGAAGAAGGTGGTCATATGTTGGCCATGTGATGAGAAGAGACAAGAGAAGAAGGTGGTCATATGTTGGTCATGTGATGAGAGGAGACAACAAGAGAAGAAGGTGGTCATATGTTGGTCATGTGATGAGAAGAGACAACAAGAGAAGGTGGTGGTCATATGTTGGCCATGTGATGAGAAGAGACAAGAGAAGAAGGTGGTCATATGTTGGTCATGTGATGAGAAGAGACAAGAGAAGGTGGTGGTCATATGTTGGTCATGTGATGAGAAGAGACAACAAGAGAAGAAGGTGGTCATATGTTGGTCATGTGATGAGAAGAAGGTGGTCATATGTTGGTCATGTGATGAGAAGAGACAAGAGAAGAAGGTGGTCATATGTTGGTCATGTGATGAGAAGAGACAACAAGAGAAGAAGGTGGTCATATGTTGGTCATGTGACGAGAAGAGACAACAAGAGAAGAAGGTGGTCATATGTTGGTCATGTGACGAGAAGAGACAACAAGAGAAGAAGGTGGTCATATGTTGGCCATGTGATGAGAAGAGACAACAAGCTAAGAAGGTGGTCATATGTTGGCCATGTGATGAGAAGAGACAACAAGAGAAGAAGGTGGTCATATGTTGGTCATGTGACGAGAAGAGACAACAAGAGAAGGTGGTCATATGTTGACCATGTGATGAGAAGAGACAACAAGAGAAGGTGGTCATATGTTGGCCATGTGATGAGAAGATACAACAAGAGAAGAAGGTGGTCATATGTTGGCCATGTGATGAGAGGAGACAACAAGAGAAGAAGGTGGTCATATGTTGACCATGTGATGAGAAGAGACAACAAGAGAAGGTGGTCATATGTTGGCCATGTGATGAGAAGATACAACAAGAGAAGAAGGTGGTTATATGTTGGTCATGTGATGAGAGGAGACAACAAGAGAAGAAGGTGGTCATATGTTGGCCATGTGATGAGAAGAGACAAGAGAAGAAGGTGGTCATATGTTGGTCATGTGATGAGAAGAGACAACAAGAGAAGAAGGTGGTCATATGTTGGCCATGTGATGAGAGGAGACAACAAGAGAAGAAGGTGGTCATATGTTGGCCATGTGATGAGAAGAGACAACAAGAGAAGAAGGTGGTCATATGTTGGTCATGTGATGAGAAGAGACAACAAGAGAAGAAGGTGGTCATATGTTGGTCATGTGATGAGAAGAGACAACAAGAGAAGAAGGTGGTCATATGTTGGTCATGTGATGAGAAGAGACAAGAGAAGAAGGTGGTCATATGTTGGTCATGTGATGAGAAGATACAACAAGAGAAGAAGGTGGTCATATGTTGGTCATGTGATGAGAAGAGACAAGAGAAGAAGGTGGTCATATGTTGGCCATGTGATGAGAAGAGACAACAAGAGAAGAAGGTGGTCATATGTTGGCCATGTGATGAGAAAAGACAACAAGAGAAGAAGGTGGTCATATGTTGGTCATGTGATGAGAAGAGACAAGAGAAGAAGGTGGTCATATGTTGGCCATGTGATGAGAAGAGACAACAAGAGAAGAAGGTGGTCATATGTTGGCCATGTGATGAGAAGAGACAACAAGAGAAGAAGGTGGTCATATGTTGGCCATGTGATGAGAAAAGACAACAAGAGAAGAAGGTGGTCATATGTTGGTCATGTGATGAGAAGAGACAACAAGAGAAGAAGGTGGTCATATGTTGGCCATGTGATGAGAAGAGACAACAAGAGAAGAAGGTGGTCATATGTTGGTCATGTGATGAGAAGAGACAACAAGAGAAGAAGGTGGTCATATGTTGGCCATGTGATGAGAAGAGACAAGAGAAGAAGGTGGTCATATGTTGGCCATGTGATGAGAAGAGACAACAAGAGATGAAGGTGGTCATATGTTGGTCATGTGATGAGAAGAAGGTGGTCATATGTTGGTCATGTGATGAGAAGAAGGTGGTCATATGTTGGCCATGTGATGAGAAGAGACAACAAGAGAAGGTGGTCACATGTTGGTCATGTGATGAGAAGAGACAACAAGAGAAGGTGGTCATATGTTGGTCATGTGATGAGAAGAGACAAGAGAAGAAGGTGGTCATATGTTGGTCATGTGATGAGAAGAGACAAGAGAAGAAGGTGGTCATATGTTGGTCATGTGATGAGAAGAGACAAGAGAAGAAGGTGGTCACATGTTGGTCATGTGACGAGAAGAGACAAGAGAAGAAGGTGGTCATATGTTGGTCATGTGATGAGAAGAGACAAGAGAAGAAGGTGGTCACATGTTGGTCATGTGATGAGAAGAGACAAGAGAAGAAGGTGGTCATATGTTGGTCATGTGATGAGAAGAGACAAGAGAAGAAGGTGGTCACATGTTGGTCATGTGACGAGAAGAGACAAGAGAAGAAGGTGGTCATATGTTGGTCATGTGATGAGAAGAGACAAGAGAAGAAGGTGGTCATATTATGTTGGTCATGTGATGAGAAGAGACAAGAGAAGAAGGTGGTCATATGTTGGCCATGTGATGAGAAGAGACAACAAGAGAAGAAGGTGGTCATATGTTAGTCATGTGATGAGAAGAGACAACAAGAGAAGAAGGTGGTCATATGTTGGCCATGCGATGAGAAGAGACAACAAGAGAAGAAGGTGGTCATATGTTGGTCATGTGATGAGAAGAGACAAGAGAAGAAGGTGGTCACATGTTGGCCATGTGATGAGAAGAGACAAGAGAAGAAGGTGGTCATATGTTGGTCATGTGATGAGAAGAGACAACAAGAGAAGAAGGTGGTCATATGTTGGTCATATGTTGGTCATGTGATGAGAAGAGATAACAAGAGAAGAAGGTGGTCATATGTTGGCCATGTGATGAGAGGAGACAACAAGAGAAGAAGGTGGTCATATGTTGGCCATGTGATGAGAAAAGACAATAAGAGAAGAAGGTGGTCATATGTTGGTCATGTGATGAGAAGAGACAAGAGAAGAAGGTGGTCATATGTTGGCCATGTGATGAGAAGAGACAACAAGAGAAGAAGGTGGTCATATGTTGGTCATGTGATGAGAAGAGACAACAAGAGAAGAAGGTGGTCATATGTTGGCCATGTGATGAGAAGAGACAACAAGAGAAGAAGGTGGTCATATGTTGGTCATGTGATGAGAAGAGACAACAAGAGAAGAAGGTGGTCATATGTTGGTCATGTGATGAGAAGAGACAACAAGAGAAGAAGGTGGTCATATGTTGGCCATGTGATGAGAAGAGACAACAAGAGAAGAAGGTGGTCATATGTTGGCCATGTGATGAGAAGAGACAAGAGAAGAAGGTGGTCATATGTTGGCCATGTGATGAGAAGAGACAAGAGAAGAAGGTGGTCATATGTTGGCCATGTGATGAGAAGAGACAAGAGAAGAAGGTGGACATATGTTGGCCATGTGATGAGAAGAGACAAGAGAAGAAGGTAGTCATATGTTGGCCATGTGATGAGAAGAGACAACAAGAGATGAAGGTGGTCATATGTTGGTCATGTGATGAGAAGAAGGTGGTCATATGTTGGTCATGTGATGAGAAGAAGGTGGTCATATGTTGGCCATGTGATGAGAAGAGACAAGAGAAGAAGGTGGTCATATGTTGGCCATGTGATGAGAAGAGACAACAAGAGAAGGTGGTCACATGTTGGTCATGTGATGAGAAGAGACAACAATAGAATCTCAAAGTAGGTCCTCAAATGGGAACCAGAGAGTAAAAGAAAAAGAAACTGACCTCGAGAAACACTAAAAAGAACACTTTGAAACCAATTGGGAATGTTTCAACAAATAAAACAGGGTGTTAGACAAGGTTGTGTGCTGTCACCAGATTTGTTTAATATTTATAGTAGGATTATTTTAAGATCCATAAGGGGCATGCCTGGAATAACAATTGGAGGTCATAATATAAATAATCTAAGGTATGCTGATGATACAGTCTTAATCGCTAAGAGTGAAAATGATTTACAAGAAATGTTGGACATTATAGTGAAAGAAAGCAAAAATAAAGGACTCAGCCTTAATAGCAAAAAGACAGAGGTAATGGTAACAACAAAGAAAAAGACATCACCTCAGTGCAAAATAAAGACAAGTGGAACAATATTAAAACAGATAAATGAATTTAAATATTTGGGAATTTTGTTAACCTCAGATGGAAGATGTACAACAGAGGTGAGATGTAGAATGGCTCAGGCAAAAGCAGCCTTTCCAAAAAAATGAGGAAAATACTATGCAATCCATTTTTGACAATAGGAACAAGAAAAAGAGTCATGGACAATAGGACAACAGACAAGAAAATCACTGGAGTCTGTAGAAATGTGGTTTTACAGAAGAATGTTGAGAATACCATGGACAGCTAAGAAGAGTAATGAAGAGGTTCTGAGAGAGGCCAAAGCAAAAAGAGAGCTAATTTCCAATATTAGGAAGAAACAATCATCATTTTTTGGCCATGTAATGAGAATGTAAAACAAACCAGTAGAAGAGATCGATCACTTCATCTATCTTGGAAGTCACATTGATCGAGAAGGGGATACGAGCAAAGAAATTAGAATCAGACTGGCTAAAGCAGCAATGTCTTTCAGAAGCCTTGAAAAGTTGTGGAAATCAAAACTCATTAGCACAAACACAAAACTTAGGCTATTCAAATCAAATGTACTATCAACCCTTACGTATGCGTGTGAAAGCTGGAAAACAACAAGAGATATAGAAACAAAGTTGAACGCATTCGAAAATAAATGTCTAAGGAAAATACTTGGTATAGAATGGAACGAATTCAAAACAAACGAGGAAATTAGAGAAATCGCCAATCAACCACTAATATCTTCAGTAATAAAGAAAAGACGATGGTCATACGTTGGACATGTGATGAGAAGAGATAATAATCGAATAGCAAAGCAAGCCCTCATATGGGAAACAACAGGTAAAAGAAAAAGAGGAAGACCCAGGGAGACACTGAGAAGAACATTGATGAGAGAGGCAAGAGCAGCAGGAATCGGCTCCCTCAATGAGATAGAACTGCTTGCACAGAACAGAGACAGATGGCGAGATTTGATAAAATATCTTTAAAAGAAAACTGCTAGAACAAAAATTCATATAGGAGAAGGTGTATCTTGGTCTACGCCCTATGGGCCGGTTACGGCTCGAAAGGTCAATAGATTAGATTAGAATGAGAAGGGAACAGCTGGAATATATTGTAACAACTGGGAAAATTGAGGGACGAAGAGATAGAGGGAAGCAAAGAGAAAAAATAACAGATAGCTTAAGAGAATGGCTTGGCAGAAGGTCAACAACAGAAATGATAAATAGCTGTCGAGATTGAAAGTTGTGGAGAGACATGATCACCTACGCCACTAGGCCTGGTACTTGATGATGATTTGTTTAAAAATGAGATATCCCTTCTTTGTAAAGATAAGATATTCTTCTGTCTGGAAATTATGTATTTCTTGTGATTCATATTAAACTGTTCTTTCTAAAGTCTAGATATTCTTTGTTTGTGGGTGGACCTGTGTTTCTGTGGTAGTGGACTTGTGTTTGTGGGTGGACCTGTGTTTCTGTGGTAGTGGACTTGTGTTTCTGTGGTAGTGGGCTTGTGTTTCTGTGGTTGTGGACTTGTGTTTCTGTGGTATTGGACTTGTGTTTCTGTGGTAGTGGACTTGTGTTTGTGGTAGTGGACTTGTGTTTGTGGTTGTGGACTTGTGTTTCTGTGGTAGTGGACTTGTGTTTCTGTGTTAGTGGACTTGTGTTTCTGTGTTAGTGGACTTGTGTTTGTGTAAGTGGACTTGTGTTTGTGGTAGTGGACTTGTGTTTCTGTGGATAGACTTGACGTTGGTTCTAAGATGAAATATTGAGGTAAAGAATTGAATATTTTTTCTGATAGAGAAGTGCCACACACAGCGTGTCCATCCATGAGATGAAGGGAGTCTGGAGCCAGTTCAACCGAGCAGTGGTCATCGGCCTGTGGGACAGCTACCTCAGGGCTAAGGCACTGCGTAGAAACTTATCATCGGAGGCTCTCAAAGGTTTCCGAGTGGAGACCACCGGACAGTTTTCTGTGAGTTCCTTTCTTCCTGCCTCCCTCCCCACCCACTTACTTTCTTACTGCCCCTTTCCTTCCTCCCTCCCTCCCTACCCACTTTCTTACTGCCCCTTCCTTCCTTCCTTCCTTCCTTCCTTCCTTCCTTCCTTCCTTCCTTCCTTCCTTCCTTCCTTCCTTCCTTCCTTCCTTCCTTCCTTCCTTCCTTCCTTCCTTCCTTCCTTCCTTCCTTCCTTCCTTCCTTCCTCCCTCCCTCCCTCCCTCCCTCCCTCCCTCCGTCCCTCCCTCCCTCCCTCCCTCCGTCCCTCCCTCCCTCCGTCCCTCCCTACCTCCGTCCCTCCCTACCTCCCTCCCTCCCTCCCTCCCTACCTCCCTGCCTCCCTCCCTCCCTCCCTGCCTACCTCCCTCCCTCTCTGCCTACCTCCCTCCCTCAGTACCTTCCTTCCCCTTCCTTCCTCTCTGCCTACCTCCCTCCCTCAGTACCTTCCTTCCCCTCCCCCTTCCTTCCTCCCTCAGTACCTTCCTTCCCCTCCCCCTTCCTTCCTTCCTTCCTTCCTCCCTCCCTCTTCCCCCTCCCTCTTCCCCCTCCCTCTTCCCCCTCCCTCTTCCCCCTCCCCTCCCTCTTCCCCCTTTCCCCTCCCTCTTCCCCCTTTCCCCTCCCTCTTCCCCCTTTCCCCTCCCTTCCTTCCTCCCTCCCTCTGATTTGGAAGTTATTTTTTTCATATAAATTGCCATTACAGTAATCTATTAGTAAAGATTATTCTAATGACTTCTTTCTTGAAGACATGTCAGTGACTAAAGATATCTTCTGCCTGACCTCTCTTCATAGCATCAATGAGCTGATCAGTTTAATCTACTTTATAAATGGAGCTACTTTATTCTATGGACAGAAGAACCGCTCATTCTCCTTGACCAGCTCAGAGACTGTAGTGGGTGGAGACCCCAGTGGAGGAGAGAGTGTGACTCCAAGTCCCATGAGCAAGCTACAGATGGGACATGCCCACACGATGTTGATGAAGCTAGTGTCAGAGTCAGACAGCAAGTCTGTGGCTTTTACAGAGGAGGTGAGTTGGTTGTGGGGGAAGTGAGGTCATTGTAGGGGAGGTGAGGTGGTTGTGGGGGAGGCGAGGTCGTTGTGGGGGAGGTGTGGTGGTTGTGGGGGAGGTGAGCTGGTTGTGGGGGAGGTGAGGTCATTGTGGGGGAGGTGTGGTTGTGGGGGAGGTGAGGTCATTGTGGGGGAGGTGAGGTGGTTGTGGGGGAGGTGTGGTTGTGGGGGAGGCGAGGTCGTTGTGGGGAGGCGAGGTCGTTGTGGGGGAGGTGTGGTGGTTGTGGGGGAGGTGTGGTGGTTGTGGGGGAGGTGAGGTCATTGTGGGGGAGGTGAGGTCATTGTGGGGGAGGTGAGGTCATTGTGGGGGAGGTGAGGTCGTTGTGGGGGAGGTGCGGTGGTTGTGGGGAAGGTGCGGTGGTTGTGGAGGAGGTGAGCTGGTTGTGGGGAAGGTGCGGTGGTTGTGGAGGAGGTGCGCTGGTTGTGGGGGAGGTGCGCTGGTTGTGGGGGAGGTGCGCTGGTTGTGGGAGAGGTGAGCTGGTTGTGGGGGAAGGGAGGTCATTGTAGGGGAGGTGAGCTGGTTGTGGTGGAAGTGAGGTCATTGTGGGGGAGGTGAGGTTGTTGTGGGGGAGGCATGGTGGTTGTGGGGGAGGCGTGGTCATTGTGGGGTTGAGTTTGTTGTGGGGAAGGAAGGTGTGGTGGCTGCTGGAATCTGTTATGTTGTATGTGCACGGAGATTGAGATGTATTTGTGTTGTATGTGAAGGTTTGTAACTTCTGATTTCGTGTGATGGGGAGGTTGTTGAAATAGTGTTGTTGTAGGTCATTTTTACAAGGTATCATATCTATCTATTGACCTTTCGAGCCGTAGCCAGCCCATAGGGCGTAGATCACGATACTCCTCTTATCTAAATTTTTATTGTAACAGTTTCCAATTCTTGTAAAGATATTTTATCAAATCTCGCCATTTGTCTCTGTTCTGTGCAAGCAGCTCTATCTCATTGAGGGAACTGATTAAAGGTATCATAATCCAGCGTTAAATTGATAGTCATTATCTAGGGTTAAATGCATGTGTACAGTAACGGAGCTGTGGAAGAGATATATAAAACAAATGTCTTCTATTTTTGAAGCCTTCAGATTCCAATGTGGAGCAGCTGCATGGTGTCCAAGCCTGCAAACTTACAGATGTGCTCCAGACCAACTGGCACAGTGAGTACATTTTCTACTACTTTGTTACCTATGGGTCAGACTTTGATACAGACACATCTTTCTTACTTTCTCCATGTAAAATTAACATAAGATTGTATGTAGCAGCTAAATTAGGAGAAAGACGAGACAAGCAACAACGTTTTGGCAATAACTATCATCAGGTTTAAAGTCCAAAATATGGTAATGGTTGGTCAAAGCCCCTGGTATCACTACAAACGAATTAAAATCCATAATTGCTCAACCACCCATTCCAGTGGATTCATCCGATTTAAAGATTATCTCATTGAGGGATCCAAACAAAGAAAGGCAGCTGCAGTCACCATCATAGCAGCTACAGCACACGCCAAAAGACATAAGGTGTAGCAGCATCGAAAGTGAACGCAACTGAACTGTCCTTTGTCGTACAATATCATCGAGTGCCGTCTCCGCATCGAAGGTTAGCTACCATGGAGCACCATTCTATTCTGTCTCTTGCTTTGATGGTGCAGATTGTCATAGGTTGACTTGTCCATCTTTTGATGGTACTTGTCCATGTTAGTCTTGGTCTGCCTCTTTTGCCTTGTGTTTTCCCTTCCAATATTACTTTTATAGGCTGTTGTGTCTTTTAACATGCCCCAAAAATGTAATTTGTCTTGTTCTAATCATGTTTAGCAGTGCTCTTTTCATTTTTAGTTGTTTCAAAACTTCGTTTGTTTTATTTTCTTTCCATCCAATTTTACCTATTCTTCTATAAATCCACATTTCAAAGGCTTCAATTTTCTGTTCTGTTTTCTTGTCTAATGTCCTTGTTTCTGCACCGTACAAGAATATAGAGGAGAAGTAACATTTTGCTATTCTTAGTTTCAGCCCTGGTGTTATTTGTTTTGATGTTAGTATATTTTTCATGACATTAAAATTACTTTTTGCCATTCCTATTCTTTTGTTTATTTCAGTTGTACATTTTTCATCACTGGTTATAGTATGTCCAAGGTAGTTGTAGCTCTGGACTGTCTCCAGATGTATTCCTTCAACTTTGATATTTAATTGTAGGTCTTGAGAATTTTCTTTGTCTATGATCATAGTTTGTCTTTTTGATATTCATATCTAGTCCATATATTTTGCTTGTCATGTTTATTACATTAAGTAATTTAATTGTTGTAGATCTTTAGGATTTTTTATGCGCCCCCCCCCCCCCCCCCCCATGAATGTCCATCTAATGCCCCGCATTCGGAATATCAAAACACAATCTGGATGAGTATATCTTTATTTCGTTGTTCGTTTGTGTTGGTCTTGTTTTCTGAGGAAGGAGTGTACATCACACCCCCACTGCTGGTTCCTGCTACCTGCTTTAACTCAGCACTGCAATTATTTGCCTGTCTCCTGTAATTATCATGTCCTCTGTGAATGTCATATCAATGCCATCCACATCATCTTGATGTCATCCATATATATAAATGCCATATTGATGTCCTCCATGTTGCCATCCTAATGTCCTTCATCAATGTTACCATGCCATCCTAATGTCCTTCATCAATGGTACCATGCCATCCTAATGTCCTTCATCAATGTCACCATGCCATCCTAATGTCCTTCATCAATGGTACCATGCCATCCTTCATAAATATTGTCCAAATGTTCTTAGTGAGAATGCCATCTTGTCTTCCATGTATGTCCTTCTAATGTCCCCCATGAATGTCCTAATATCCTCTATGAATGTCCATTTAATACCCCCATGAATGTCCTTCTAATGTCCCCTATGAATGTCCATCTAATGTCCTGATGTCCTAATATCCTCTATGAATGTCCATCTAATGGCTCCCATGAATGTCCTAATGTCCTGCATGAATGTCTATCTAATGTTCCCCATGAATGTCTACCTAATGGCTCCCATGAATGTCTACCTAATGGCTCCCATGAATGTCCATCTAATGCCCCTCATGAATGTCCTAATGTCCTGCATGAATGTCAATCTAATGTTCCCAATGAATGTCCATCTAATGGCTCCCATGAATGTCCTAATGTCCTGCATGAATGTCTATCTAATGTTCCCCATGAATGTCTACCTAATGGCTCCCATGAATGTCCATCTAATGTCCCCCATGAATGTCCAATGAATGTCCATCTAATGTCCCCCATGAATGTCCATCTAATGTCCCCCATGAATGTCCAATGAATGTCCATCTAATGTCCTGATGTCCTAATATCCTCTATGAATGTCCATCTAATGTCCTGATGTCCTAATATCCTCTATGAATGTCCATCTAATGCCTCCCATGAATGTCCTAATGTCCTGCATGAATGTCTACCTAATGGCTCCCATGAATGTCCATCTAATGTCCCCCATGAATGTCCAATGAATGTCCATCTAATGTCCCCCATGAATGTCCATCTAATGTCCCCCATGAATGTCCATCTAATGTCCCCCATGAATGTCCATCTAATGTCCCCCATGAATGCCCTTCTAATGTCCCCCATGAATGCCCTTCTAATGTCCCCCATGAATGCCCTTCTAATGTCCCCCATGAATGCCCTTCTAATGTCCCTCATGAATGCCCTTCTAATGTCCCCCATGAATGCCCTTCTAATGTCCCCCATGAATGTCCATCTAATGTCCCCCATGAATGCCCTTCTAATGTCCCCCATGAATGCCCTTCTAATGTCCCCCATGAATGTCCATCTAATGTCCCCCATGAATGCCCTTCTAATGTCCCCCATGAATGTCCATCTAATGTCCCCCATGAATGCCCTTCTAATGTCCCCCATGAATGTCCATCTAATGTCCCCCATGAATGCCCTTCTAATGTCCCCCATGAATGTCCATCTAATGTCCCCCATGAATGCCCTTCTAATGTCCCCCATGAATGTCCATCTAATGTCCCCCATGAATGCCCTTCTAATGTCCCCCATGAATGCCCATCTAATGTCCCCCATGAATGCCCTTCTAATGTCCCCCATGAATGTCCATCTAATGTCCCCCATGAATGCCCTTCTAATGTCCCCCATGAATGTCCATCTAATGTCCCCCATGAATGCCCTTCTAATGTCCCTTATGAATTTCCTCCTAATGTCCTCCACAAACAGTTGAGCTTCACAACAGTCAGGTAGTAATGAAAGGTTGTGAGGCACCAGGCTATGTCATTGTCAGCGCTGCCCGGGCACGCATCACCTCCTACACTCACATGCCCATCTGGCGGCATGGACAGCTCAGGTCAAAGTCCACCTGGAATGGAGATGTGGACTGTATGCAGGTGGGTGGGTCTCTCCTTCATTCCTGCACTCTCGACTTCCTTCTTCAACCTGACCTCTTTGCTCATCTTTATTTTCTCTTATAACTTGCTTTCTTTACCCTGCCTTTTCTATTATCTCACCAATCTCTTCCTTCTGTTATGTTATTTCACCAACCTCTGCCGTGATTTTCTTGTAATCAGCACATTATCTCTGCCGTGATTTTCTTGTAATCAGCACATTATCTCTGCCGTGATTTTCTTGTAATCAGCACATTATCTCATGATCTTCTTTACTCTTCCTTCTTCATTTGGTCCATTCTTTTCTTTCTGTTCCTTCTCTTATGATATGTCCTCATTATAACCTGTCCCACTTATAACCTGCCCTACTTATAACCTGTCCCACTTATAACCTGTTCTCATTATAACCTGTTCTCATTATAACCTGTTCTCATTATAACATGTCCTCATTATAACCTGCCCTACTTATAACCTGCCCTACTTATAACCTGCCCTTCTATAACCTGTCCTCATTATAACCTGCCCTACTTATAATCTGTCCTACTATTTTTACTCTCCCATCTTCCATAATATATCCACTCATCACTTTCCCTCCTCTTATAACCTGTTCTACTAATTACCCTCCCACTTATAACCTGTTCTACTAATTACCCTCCCACTTAAAACCTGTTCTACTATTACTCTCCCACTTATAAGCTGTTTTACTAATTACTCTCCCACTTATAACCTGTTTTACTAATTACTCTCCCACTTAAAACCTGTTCTACTATTACTCTCCCACTTATAACCTGTTTTACTAATTACTCTCCCACTTAAAACCTGTTTTACTAATTACTCTCCCACTTAAAACCTGTTTTACTAATTACTCTCCCACTTATAACCTGTCCTACTCATTACTCTCCCACTTATAGCCTGTTTTACTAATTACTCTCCCACTTATAACCTGTCCTACTCATTACTATTCCTTCCCATATAAGCTGTCCTACTCGTTACTCTTCCTTCTCATATAGCCTGTCCTACTCATTACTCTTCCTTCTCTGTCCAGTACTATGCAACAGTGGACCCTAACAGTCTGTCCTACTCATTACTCTCCCTCATTACTCTCCCTTTTCTGTCCAGTACTATGCAACAGTGGACCCCAACAACCTGTCCTACTCATTACTCTCCCTCATTACTCTCCCTTTTCTGTCCAGTACTATACAACAGTGGACCCAACAACCTGTCATACTCATTACTCTCCCTCATTACTCTTCCTTCTCTGCCCAGTACTATGCAACAGTGAACCCCAACAACCTGTCCTACTCATTACTATCCCTCATTACTCTCCCTTCTCTGTCCAGTACTATGCAACAGTGGACCCCAACAGTCTGTCCTACTCATTACTCTCCCTCATTACTCTCCCTTTTCTGTCCAGTACTATGCAACAGTGGACCCCAACAGTCTGTCCTACTCATTACTCTCCCTCATTACTCTCCCTTCTCTGTCCAGTACTATGCAACAGTGGACCCCAACAGCAGCTTTGAGGGAGATAACATACCCTGGCTGTCCAGGGAGAATGTGGAGGATAGGGCCAACACAGACCTAACAGGCCTGCCTGAGATGATTGGGAGTGGTCAGTCTGTGGGTAGCGTGGTCAGTAGTGCAGTGACTGGAGTTGTGCCAGCATTAGATCAGGTCAGTCATATTTGTCTCATTTCTTGTCTGGTTTATTGTGTGGGAGTGGTCAGTCTGTGGGAGTGGTCAGTCTGAGGGTAGTGTGGTCAGTCTGTGGGAGTGGTCAGTCTGAGGGTAGTGTGGTCAGTAGTGCAGTGACTGGAGTTGTGCCAGCATTAGATCAGGTCAGTCATATTTGTCTCATTTCTTGTCTGGTTTATTGTGTGGGAGTGGTCAGTCTGAGGGTAGTGTGGTCAGTCTGTGGGAGTGGTCAGTCTGTGGGAGTGGTCAGTCTGAGGGTAGTGTGGTCAGTAGTGCAGTGACTGGAGTTGTGCCAGCATTAGATCAGGTCAGTCATCTTTGTCTCATTTCTTGTCTGGTTTGTTCTGTGGGTGGGGTCAGTCTGTGGGAGTGGTCAGTCTGTGGGTGTGGTCAGTCTGTGGGTGTGGTCAGTCTGTGGGTGTGGTCAGTCTGTGGGTGTGGTCAGTCTGAGGGTAGTGTGGTTAGTCTGTTGGTAGTGTGGTCAGTCTGTGGGTGTGGTCAGTCTGAGGGTAGTGTGGTCAGTCTGTGGGAGTGGTCAGTCTGAGGGTAGTGTGGTCAGTCTGTGGGAGTGGTCAGTCTGAGGGTAGTGTGGTCAGTAGTGCAGTAACTGGAGTTGTGCCAGCATTAGATCAGGTCAGTCATATTTGTCTCATTTCTTGTCTGGTTTATTGTGTGGGAGTGGTCAGTCTGTGGGAGTGGTCAGTCTGAGGGTAGTGTGGTCAGTCTGTGGGAGTGGTCAGTCTGAGGGTAGTGTGGTCAGTAGTGCAGTGACTGGAGTTGTGCCAGCATTAGATCAGGTCAGTCATATTTGTCTCATTTCTTGTCTGGTTTATTGTGTGGGAGTGGTCAGTCTGAGGGTAGTGTGGTCAGTCTGTGGGAGTGGTCAGTCTGTGGGAGTGGTCAGTCTGAGGGTAGTGTGGTCAGTAGTGCAGTGACTGGAGTTGTGCCAGCATTAGATCAGGTCAGTCATCTTTGTCTCATTTCTTGTCTGGTTTGTTCTGTGGGTGGGGTCAGTCTGTGGGAGTGGTCAGTCTGTGGGTGTGGTCAGTCTGTGGGTGTGGTCAGTCTGTGGGTGTGGTCAGTCTGTGGGAGTGGTCAGTCTGTGGGTGTGGTCAGTCTGAGGGTAGTGTGGTTAGTCTGTGGGTGTGGTCAGTCTGTGGGTGTGGTCAGTCTGAGGGTAGTGTGGTCAGTCTGTGGGAGTGGTCAGTCTGAGGGTAGTGTGGTCAGTCTGTGGGAGTGGTCAGTCTGAGGGTAGTGTGGTCAGTAGTGCAGTAACTGGAGTTGTGCCAGCATTAGATCAGGTCAGTCATCTTTGTCTCATTTCTTGTCTGGTTTATTGTGTGGGAGTGGTCAGTCTGTGGGAGTGGTCAGTCTGTGGGAGTGGTCAGTCTGAGGATAGTGTGGTCAGTCTGTGGGAGTGATCAGTCTGAGGGTAGTGTGGTCAGTCTGTGGGAGTGGTCAGTCTGTTGGTAGTGTGGTCAGTCTGTGGGAGTGGGCAGTTTGTGGGAGTGGTCAGTGTGAATGATAGAAGTTGAGAATGTTGACAAAGTCTGCAAGTGGTGTCCCCTGGGGTTATGGGATGAATGTAACTAGGAGTAAAATGTTGGGTTATTGAACAGAATTGTTGTGACTACAGCAGATGGACTGACATAAGCAGGTGGAAGTCTTCATCAGTCCAACCAAGCCCAGAGCCTCAATGAAATAAAAACAATCCAAGAACTGTAGACAGAACAGTACAGATTTGTGTTGAGAGTGATGTTGTGTTGAGAGTGATGTTGTGTTGAGAGTGATCCATTCATTAGATGTGATGTTGTGTTGAGAGTGATGTTGTGTTGAGAGTGATCCATTCATTAGATGTGATGTTGTGTTGAGAGTGATGTTGTGTTGAGAGTGATGTTGTGTTTAGAGTGATGTTTTGTTGTGAGTGATCCATTCATTAGATGTGATGTTGTGTTGAGAGTGATGTTTTGTTGTGAGTGATCCATTCATTAGATGTGATGTTGTGTTGAGAGTGATCCATTCATTAGATGTGATGTTGTGTTGAGAGTGATCCATTCATTAGATGTGATGTTGTGTTGAGAGTGATGTTGTGTTGAGAGTGATGTTTTGTTGTGAGTGATCCATTCATTAGATGTGATGTTGTGTTTTAGAGTGATGTTGTGTTTAGAGTGATGTTGTGTTGTGAGTGATCCATTCATTAGATGTGATGTTGTGTTGAGAGTGATTCATTAGATGTGATGGTGTGTTGAGAGTGATGTTGTGTTAAGAGTATTCCTTTCTAGTGATATCATGTTGAGAGTATTCCTCTCTAGTGATGTCGTGTTGAGAGTATTCCTCTCTAGTGATGTCAAGTTGAGAGTATTCCTCTCTAGTGATGTCATATTGAGAGTGATGTCCCATTGAATGATTTTGTGTTTAGAGTGATCCATTCATTAGATGTGATGTTGTGTTGCGAGTGATGTTGTGTTGCGAGTGATGTTGTGTTAAGAGTATTCCTCTCTAATGATGTCGTGTTGAGAGTGATGTTGTGTTGAGAGTATTCCTCTCTAATGACATTGTGTTGAAAGTATTCCTCTCTAATGACATTGTGTTGAAAGTATTCCTCTCTAATGATGTCATGTTGAGAGTATTCCTCTCTAATGATGTTGTGTTGAGAGTATTCCTCTCTAATGATGTCATGTTGAGAGTGATGTCATGTTGAGAGTATTCCTCTCTAGTGATGTCATGTTGAGAGTATTCCTCTCTAATGATGTCATGTTGAGAGTATTCCTCTCTAATGATGTCGTGTTGAGAGTGATGTCATGTTGAGAGTATTTCTCTCTAGTGATGTTGTGTAGAGAGTATTCCTCTCTAGTGATGTCTTGTTGAAAGTATTCCCCTCTAGTGATGTCATGTTGCGAGTATTCCCCTCTCGTGATGTCATGTTGCGAGTATTCCCCTCTCATGATGTCATGTTGTGAGTATTCCTCTCTAGTGATGTCGCGTTGAAAGTATATCTCTCTAGTGATGTCGTGTTGAGAGTATTCCTCTCTAGTGATGTCGTGTTGAGAGTATTCCTCTCTAGTGATGTCACATTGAAAGTATTCCTCTCTAGTGATGTCTTGTTGAGATTATTCCTCTATAGTGATGTCGTGTTGAGAGTATTCCTCTCTAGTGATGTCTTATTGAGAGTATTCCTCTCTAGTGATGTCATGTTGAGAGTATTCCTCTCGAGTGATGTCGTGTTGAGAGTATTCCTCTCTAGTGATGTCGTGTTGAGAGTATTCCTCTCTAGTGTTATCTCTTCATGGATCACTTTTTGACATATTCAGAAATCAGCATTGAAAAGTAATAGCACATCATTTGCCATACTGGTTGGCATAGACAATCATATACTTCTACAATCCTCCATCCACAGTACATACTATCAGTTCTGTTGTTGACTGTTTTTCATGCCATGACACCAAGTTATCCTGTATTTTCTCTTTGTCGTGTGTGATCTCTCTTTCGCTGTACTTTGCCAGTTTTAACCACGTATTCCAACTTTCCTCTTCTCATGATGTGCCCGAATAATTTAGATTATTTCTTTCTGATGTTTTTTAGGAGCTCCCTTTTTGTGTTGGTCTCTTTGAGAATTTTCTTGTTGGTCATTTTAGTTGTCTAGGGAACTCGACATTCTTCTGAGAAATCCCATCTCTGTGGCCTCTAATTGTCTTTTCATTTGTTATGTCAATTGTCCATGATTCACTTCCATAGATCAGAATTGGCTCTATTTTTGGCTTGGGGTGGGGGAGCATGTGGTCGCGTTTCTGGCTAAAATTTGATGATAAATCAGGACAGGAAGTGATTATCTTATCGGATCCCGTGTCCTGCCTTGCATTGTGTAGCAAAAGTTCAAAGAAAATGTGATTTTCCAAAATCAAAATGTTACAATTAAGTGGTAGTAATTTTTACTGTGGTATCATAAACAGGTGAGTCACAGATAGGTAATTAAGGGTTAAGACTGTCACCCGCATATCACAGATTGTTTATGTTACAAGGGTAGTTATATATGGCCCTTTTCGTCTTGTCAGACGGTCTAGTGGAGGCTATTGCGTATTTTTTTGAGGTATTGTTTTTGCCGAACAGCTTCTCTCGTGGCTAATTCTACCAATGTTTGACAAACACACGCGGTCACATAATGAACAGGTCAGGCTCGCTGGTCCACAGGGTTTACCATCCTTTTTCATGAGTCTCTTCTCTTCTAAGTCCTGTCTTAGAACAGTCTCAAATGTTGTTATACCGTTCCTTATACGTGCTCTCCATGATGTGCGATCACTTGCCAGATGTTGCCAGTCGTTTTCACAGATGGAGAAGTCTTTCAGAGATGATTTGCAGATATCTCTATATCGTAGTTTAGGTCTATATCTATTACTCTAAAAGACTGCCCACTAGAATCAGTACAGAAATTTACATATCTTGGATCCACAGTTACGCAAACCATCTCTCTTGATGAAGAAATAAACTGTCGAATTGGTAAGGCAGCTACGACCTTCGGCAAACTCACAAAAAGGGCATGGAACAACACGAAACTAACTCAAAAGACTAAACTCTTAATATATCAAACTTGTGTGCTTAGCACACTACTATATGGACCCGAAACCTGGACAACATACTCAAACCAGGAAAAAAGACTAAATGTCTTCCACATGCGATGTCTCCGCAAAATAATGCACATCAAATGGCAGGACAAAATAACCAACTTAACTGTCCTGCAACGTGCTAAGACCCTAACAATCATGTCGATGCTCAGAAGTCGAAGGCTAAGATGGCTGGGGCATGTCCAACGGATGGAAGAAAAACGCATTCCTAGGCAAATACTATATGGCGAGCTAAAACACGGAATACAAGGGTAGTATAGACAGTAATATTGAAGTATGTCTCTTGTCTTCTACATATCACAGATTGTTTATGTTACAAGGGTAGTATAGTCAGTAATATTGAAGTATGTCTCTTGTCTTCTACATATCACAGATTGTTTATGTTACAAGGGTAGTATAGTCAGTAATATTGAAGTATGTCTCTTGTCTTCTACATATCACAGATTGTTTATGTTACAAGGGTAGTATAGTCAGTAATATTGAAGTATGTCTCTTGTCTTCTACATATCACAGATTGTTTATGTTACAAGGGTAGTATAGTCAGTAATATTGAAGTATGTCTCTTGTCTTCTACATATCACAGATTGTTTATGTTACAAGGGTAGTATAGTCAGTAATATTGAAGTATGTCTCTTGTCTTCTACATATCACAGATTGTTTATGTTACAAGGGTAGTATAGTCAGTAATATTGAAGTATGTCTCTTGTCTTCTGCATATCACAGATTGTTTATGTTACAAGGGTAGTATAGTCAGTAATATTGAAGTATGTCTCTTGTCTTCTACATATCACAGATTGTTTATGTTACAAGGGTAGTATAGTCAGTAATATTGAAGTATGTCTCTTGTCTTCTACATATCACAGATTGTTTATGTTACAAGGGTAGTATAGTCAGTAATATTGAAGTATGTCTCTTGTCTTCTGCAGTCATGCCCAGCCGACACCGTGCAGCTACAGAGGATAATCTACAGATGTAGCTGCAAGTTCTTCTATGCCAACTATGGGGATGTGGATCCAAACACGCTGCCAGAGGTGCCTTTACCTGTGAGTAGGTGGGGGGGGTTGTTGGGGAGGAGAAGGAAGGTGGGCTGAGGAGAGTTGTTGGAGGGTTGGGATGTTGTGGAGGAGGGGAGGGATGAGGAGAGTTGTTGGAGGGTTGGGTTGTTGTGGAGGAGGGGAGGGCTGAGGAGAGTTGTTGGAGGGTTGGGTTGTTGTGGAGGAGGGGAGGGGAGAGTTGTTGGAGGGTTGGAATGTTGTGGAGGAGGGGAGGGGAGAGTTGTTGGAGGGTTGGGATGTTGTGGAGGAGGGCTGAGGAGAGTTGTTGGAGGGTTGGGTTGTTGTGGAGGAGGGGAGGGGAGAGTTGTTGGAGGGTTGGGATGTTGTGGAGGAGGGGAGGGATGAGGAGAGTTGTTGGAGGATTGGGATGTTGTGGAGGAGGGGAGGGATGAGTTGTTGGAGGGTTGGGATGTTGTGGAGGAGGGGAGGGGAGAGTTGTTGGAGGGTTGGGATGTTGTGGAGGAGGGGAGGGATGAGTTGTTGGAGGGTTGGGATGTTGTGGAGGAGGGGAGGGATGAGTTGTTGGAGGGTTGGGATGTTGTGAAGGAGGGGAGGGATGAGTTGTTGGAGGGTTGGGATGTTGTGGAGGAGGGCTGAGGAGAGTTGTTGGAGGGTTGGGATGTTGTGGAGGAGGGGAGGGGAGAGTTGTTGGAGGGTTGGAATGTTGTGGAGGAGGGGAGGGATGAGGAGAGTTGTTGGAGGATTGGGTTGTTGTGGAGGAGGGGAGGGCTGAGGAGAGTTGTTGGAGGATTGGGTTGTTGTGGAGGAGGGGAGGGCTGAGGAGAGTTGTTGGAGGGTTGGGATGTTGTGGAGGAGGGGAGGGATGAGGAGAGTTGTTGGAGGGTTGGGATGTTGTGGAGGAGGGCTGAGGAGAGTTGTTGGAGGGTTGGGATGTTGTGGAGGAGGGCTGAGGAGAGTTGTTGGAGGGTTGGGATGTTGTGGAGGAGGGCTGAGGAGAGTTGTTGGAGGGTTGGGATGTTGTGGAGGAGGGCTGAGGAGAGTTGTTGGAGGGTTGGGATGTTGTGGAGGAGGGGAGGGATGAGGAGAGTTGTTGGAGGATTGGGTTGTTGTGGAGGAGGGGAGGGATGAGGAGAGTTGTTGGAGGATTGGGTTGTTGTGGAGGAGGGGAGGGGAGAGTTGTTGGAGGGTTGGGATGTTGTGGAGGAGGGGAGGGATGAGGAGAGTTGTTGGAGCGTTGGGATGTTGTGGAGGAGGGGAGGGATGAGGAGAGTTGTTGGAGGATTGGGTTGTTGTGGAGGAGGGGAGGGGAGAGTTGTTGGAGGATTGGGTTGTTGTGGAGGAGGGGAGGGGAGAGTTGTTGGAGGGTTGGGATGTTGTGGAGGAGGGGAGGGATGAGGAGAGTTGTTGGAGGATTGGGATGTTGTGGAGGAGGGGAGGGATGAGGAGAGTTGTTGGAGGATTGGGATGTTGTGGAGGAGGGGAGGGGAGAGTTGTTGGAGGGTTGGGATGTTGTGGGGGAGGGGAGGGATGAGGAGAGTTGTTGGAGGATTGGGATGTTGTGGAGGAGGGGAGGGGAGAGTTGTTGGAGGGTTGGGATGTTGTGGAGGAGGGGAGGGATGAGGAGAGTTGTTGGAGGATTGGGATGTTGTGGAGGAGGGGAGGGATGAGGAGAGTTGTTGGAGGATTGGGATGTTGTGGAGGAGGGGAGGAGAGTTGTTGGAGGATTGGGATGTTGTGGAGGAGGGGAGGGATGAGGAGAGTTGTTGGAGGATTGGGATGTTGTGAAGGAGTGGAGGAGAGTTGTTGGAGGATTGGGATGTTGTGGAGGAGTGGGGGAGAGATGAGGAGAGTTGTTGGAGGGTTGGGATGTTGTGGAGGAGGGGAGGGGAGAGTTGTTGGAGGGTTGGGATGTTGTGGAGGAGGGGAGGGATGAGGAGAGTTGTTGGAGGATTGGGATGTTGTGAAGGAGGGGAGGGGAGAGTTGTTGGAGGGTTGGGATGTTGTGGAGGAGTGGGGGAGAGATGAGGAGAGTTGTTGGAGGATTGGGATGTTGTGAAGGAGTGGGGAGAGATGAGGAGAGTTGTTGGAGGATTGGGATGTTGTGAAGGAGGGAAGGGGAGAGTTGTTGGAGGGTTGGGATGTTGTGGAGGAGTGGGGGAGAGATGAGGAGAGTTGTTGGAGGATTGGGATGTTGTGGAGGAGGGGAGGGGAGAGTTGTTGGAGGATTGGGATGTTGTGAAGGAGGGGAGGGATGAGGAGAGTTGTTGAGGAGTGGGGGAGAGATGAGGAGAGTTGTTGGAGGATTGGGATGTTGTGAAGGAGGGAGGGATGAGGAGAGTTGTTGGGGGGGGGAGGGGGGTTGGGATGTTGCGGAGGAGGGGAGGGAGGAGGAGAGTTGTTGGGATGAGGGGAGGGAGGGTGAGAGTTGTGTAATGGCAAAGTATAATATAGTTGTGAAGTTGCTGGTGTGTGAATTTGATATTGTACGAATGGCTACAGTTTGAGATTCTGAATTAGATATTATGAGAATGTCTGTAGTTTGAGATTGTGAATTAGACATTTAAAGATATTCTACAGTTTGTGATTCATCATCATTTAGATATTATGAAAAAATGTTAAATTAAGAAACTGATAGATTAAAAAATATTGTACAATGGATGTACCTAAACTATCTAATGGGAGAATGGATGTACCTAGACTATCTAATGGGAGAATGGATGTACCTAGACTATCTAATGGGAGAATGGATGTACCTAGACTATCTAATGGAAGATTGGATGTACCTAGACTATCTAATGGAAGATTGGATGTACCTAGACTATCTAATGGGAGAATGGATGTACCTAGACTATCTAATGGGAGAATGGATGTACCTAGACTATCTAATGGGAGAATGGATGTACCTAGACTATCTAATGGGAGAATGGATGTACCTAGACTATCTAATGGGAGAATGGATGTACCTAGACTATCTAATGGGAGAATGGATGTACCTCGACTATCTAATGGGAGAATGGATGTACCTAGACTATCTAATGGGAGAATGGATGTACCTAGACTATCTAATGGGAGAATGGATGTACCTAGACTATCTAATGGTAGAATGGATGTACCTAGACTATCTAATGGTAGAATGGATGTACCTAGACTACCTAATGGGAGGTTGGATGTACCTAGACTACCTAATGGGAGATTGGATGTGCCTAGACTATCTAATGGGAGAATGGATGTGCCTAGACTACCTAATGGGAGATTGGATGTGCCTAGACTATCTAATGGGAGAATGGATGTGCCTAGACTATCTAATGGGAGAATGGATATGCCTAGACTACCTAATGGGAGAATGGATGTGCCTAGACTACCTAATGGGAGAATGGATGTGCCTAGACTATCTAATGGGAGAATGGATGTGCCTAGACTATGTAATGGGAGAATGGATGTGCCTAGACTACCTAATGGGAGAATGGATGTGCCTAGACTATCTAATGGGAGAATGGATGTGCCTAGACTATCTAATGGGAGAATGGATGTGCCTAGACTACCTAATGGGAGAATGGATGTGCCTAGACTATCTAATGGGAGAATGGATGTGCCTAGACTACCTAATGGGAGATTGGATGTGCCTAGACTACCTAATGGAAGATTGGATGTACCTAGACTATCTGATGGGAGAATGGATGTGCCTAGACTACCTAATGGGAGATTGGATGTGCCTAGACTACCTAATGGAAGATTGGATGTACCTAGACTACCTGATGGGAGAATGGATGTGCCTAGACTATCTAATGGGAGAATGGATGTGCCTAGACTACCTAATGGGAGAATGGATGTACCTAGACTATCTAATGGGAGAATGGATGTGCCTAGACTATCTAATGGGAGAATGGATGTGCCTAGACTATCTAATGGGAGAATGGATGTGCCTAGACTATCTAATGGGAGAATGGATGTACCTAGACTACCTAATGGGAGATTGGATGTACCTAGACTACCTAATGGAAGATTGGATGTACCTAGACTATCTAATGGGAGAATGGATGTGCCTAGACTACCTAATGGGAGATTGGATGTGCCTAGACTACCTAATGGGAGAATGGATGTGCCTAGACTATCTAATGGGAGAATGGATGTACCTAGACTATCTAATGGGATAATGGTGTATCATGTTCTGTGTGGTTCTCTTCTCAAGGTGTCTGATGACTCCAATGTGATCAATCTGGAGGAAGGTGTTGATACATTCACTTTGCTACATGAAAGTGTCTATGCATACTCTAATTCTGTAAGTATTATATGCATACTCTAATTCTGTAAGTATTATAAGCATACTCTAATTCTGTGAGTATTCTATGCATACTCTAATTCTGTAAGTATTATATGCATACTCTAATTCTGTAAGTACTCTATGCATACTCTAATTCTGTAAGTACTCTATGCATACTCTAATTCTGTAAGTATTCTATGCATACTCTAATTCTGTGAGTACTCTATGCATACTCTAATTCTGTAAGTACATTCTTTCTCTCTCTAACTGGTACAAACTCCAATTCTGTAAGTGCATTCTTTCTCTCTCTAACTTGTACATACTCTAATTATGTAAGTGCATTCTTTCTCTTTCTCTCTCTCTCTCTCTGATACATACTCTAATTCTGTATGTACATTCTTTCTCTCTCTAACTTGTACATACTCTAATTCTGTAAGTGCATTCTTTCTCTTTCTCTCTCTCTCTCTCTGATACATACTCTAATTCTGTATGTACATTCTTTCTCTCTCTAACTGGTACATACTCTAATTCTGTAAGTACATTCTTTCTCTCTCTAACTGGTACATACTCTAATTCTGTAAGTGCATTCTTTCTCTCTCTAACTGGTACATACTCTAATTCTGTAAGTGCATTCTTTCTCTCTCTGACTGGTACATACTCTAATTCTGTAAGTGCATTCTTTCTCTCTCTAACTGGTACATACTCTAATTCTGTAAGTGCATTCTTTCTCTCTCTGACTGGTACATACTCTAATTCTGTAAGTGCATTCTTTCTCTCTCTAACTGGTACATACTCTAATTCTGTAAGTGCATTCTTTCTCTCTCTAACTGGTACATACTCTAATTCTGTAAGTGCATTCTTTCTCTCTCTGACTGGTACATACTCTAATTCTGTAAGTGCATTCTTTCTCTCTCTGACTGGTACATACTCTAATTCTGTAAGTACATTCTTTCTCTCTCTGACTGATGCTAAAGCCTTATCAAGTCTAAATACAGCCCTACATGTACCGATAGATATTCCATCTATTTTATAGACATAAGATTTCAGTCAGCACATATGTACCATGCTCTCATCGTGTGGAAGTTGACTGGTTTACCTTAACTTGGGTGGGGGGTGTTTCATCGTGTGGAAGTTGACTGGTTTACCTTAACTTGGGTGGGGGTGTTTCATCCGGATGGTGTTTATATATTCCGATTGCTTACGATAAATGATGATATGGTATGATGAAGGACATTTAAGCTGTGTTCACTTTCAGTGCTGATGCGCCTTATGTCTTTTGACCTGTGCTGTGTTTGCTATGATGGGGACTATCTATCTATCTATTGACCTTTCGAGCCGTAGCCGGCCCATAGGGCGTAGACCAAGATACTCCTTCTCCTATCTGAATTTTTGTTCTAGCAGTTTTCTTTTAAAGATATTTTATCAAATCTCGCCATTTGTCTCTGTTCTGTGCAAGCAGCTCTATCTCATTGAGGAGCCGAATCCTGCTGCTCTTGCCTCTCTCATCAATGTTCTTCTCAGTGTCTCCCTTTTCGTCGGTGCGGCCATTGTGCGTACATTCCAGAATCCTATTTTTGTTGTTGTTTTGGGGCCGAAAAAACTATCACTACTATCTACTGCTAATTTACACATTCTGTATCAGGTCTACGTTTCATTAACATCATCATTTTTACGATTGCGGCTTGTTAAACCTCTGATCAACGGTTATATACCAAGTGATGGGGACTGCAGCTGCCTTTCTTTGTTTGGATATTCAATGAGATATTAATTTGGATGATTCCACTAGCAGTTGAGCAATTATGGATTATCATTCGTTTGCTGTGATACTGGGACCTTCGACTAACTATAACTATGACCTTCGACTAACTATAACTATGACCTTCGACTAACTATAACTATGACCTTCGACTAACTATAACTATGACCTTCGACTAACTATGACTATGACCTTCGACTAACTATAACTATGACCTTCGACTAACTATAACTATGACCTTCGACTAACTATGACTGGTGATATCTTTAACTGTTATTTATTTTATTTGTTATGGAATTAGTCTCATGACCTAATTATCAGGGCTGAAACTAAGAATGGCAAAATGTTACGTCTTCTCAATATTCCTGTTTGGTGCAGAAACATGGACATTAGACAAGAAAACAGAACAGAAAATTGAAGCCTTTGAAATGTGGATTTATAGAAGAATAGGTAGAATTGGATGGAAACAAAAGATAACAAACGATGAAGTTTTAAAACAACTAAAAATAAAAAGAGAACTACTAAATACAATTAAGACAAGACAAATACAATTTTTGGGGCATGTTAAAAGACACAACAGCCTACTAAAAGTAATAGTGGAAGGAAAAATACAAGGTAAAAGAGGCAGAGGCAGACCAAGACTAACATGGACGAGTAACATCAAAAGATGGACAAGTCAATCTATGTCAACCTGCACCATCAAAGCAAGAAACAGAGTAGAATGGCGCTCCATGGTAGCCAACCTTCGTTGCGGAGAAGGCACGCGATGATGATGATGTTAATGAGTTAATGGGCCACTAAGCTGTCCATTGATATGTTTGTTCTTGCTGTCACCCACAACAGCTGCAGTTTTCTGTCATCATGGACATTGTCAACAACTTGTTACTGTATGTGGAGCCTAAGAAGAAGGTAAATTCTCTTTCTACCATTTCTTTCTTTTTTCTTCTTTTCTTCCTCATTTGCCTTTCACTGTTGAGAGGAGATATAATTTACAGTCTTTTCTTATTCTGTTGCTATTGTTTAGAGTAAGATTTGTGGTCATTTAGAATAAGACTTGTGGTCATTTAGAATAAGACTTGTGGTTATAAGTCTTGTGGTTATTTAGAAAAAGATGTGTGGTTATTTAGAATAAGACTTGTAGTCATTTAGAATAAGACTTGTGGTTATAAGACTTGTGGTCATTTAGAAAAAGATTTGTGGTTATTTAGAATAAGACTTGTAGTCATTTAGAATAAGATGTGTGGTCATTTAGAATAAGACTTGTGGTCATTTAGAAAAAGATGTGTGGTCATTTATAATAAGACTTGTAGTCATTTAGAAAAAGACTTGTAGTTATTTAGAATAAGACTTGTGGTCATTTAGAAAAAGATTTGTGGTTATTTAGAATAAGACTTGTAGTCATTTAGAAAAAGATGTGTGGTCATTTAGAAAAAGACTTGTAGTCATTTAGAATAAGACTTGTGGTCATTTAGAAAAAGATTTGTGTTATTTAGCATAAGACTTGTAGTCATTTAAAATAAGACTTGTGGTTTTAAGACTTGTGGTCATTTAGAATAAGACTTGTGGTCATTTAGAATAAACATTTGTGGTTATTTAGAATTAAATTTAAGATCTTTTAGAATTCTAAAAGACAAAGTCTCTTATTCAAAAGAATTAGACTCCTGGTCATGTAGAACTAGACTCCTGGTCATGTAGAACTAGACTCCTGGTCATGTAGAACTAGACTCCTGGTCATGTCATATAGAACTAGACTCCTGGTCATGTAGAACTAGACTCCTGGTCATGTAGAACTAGACTCCTGGTCATGTAGAACTAGACTCCTGGTCATGTAGAACTAGACTCCTGGTCATGTAGAACTAGACTCCTGGTCATGTAGAACTAGACTCCTGGTCATGTAGAACTAGACTCCTGGTCATGTAGAACTAGACTCCTGGTCATGTAGAACTAGACTCCTGGTCATGTCATGTAGAACTAGACTCCTGGTCATGTAGAACTAGACTCCTGGTCATGTCATGTAGAACTAGACTCCTGGTCATGTAGAACTAGACTCCTGGTCATGTAGAACTAGACTCCTGGTCATGTAGAACTAGACTCCTGGTCATGTAGAACTAGACTCCTGGTCATGTAGAACTAGACTCCTGGTCATGTCATGTAGAACTAGACTCCTGGTCATGTAGAACTAGACTCCTGGTCATGTAGAACTAGACTCCTGGTCATGTAGAACTAGACTCCTGGTCATGTAGAACTAGACTCCTGGTCATGTAGAACTAGACTCCTGGTCATGTAGAACTAGACTCCTGGTCATGTCATGTAGAACTAGACTCCTGGTCATGTAGAACTAGACTCCTGGTCATGTAGAACTAGACTCTTGGTCATGTAGAACTAGACTCCTGGTCATGTCATGTAGAACTAGACTCCTGGTCATGTCATGTAGAACTAGACTCCTGGTCATGTAGAACTAGACTCCTGGTCATGTCATGTAGAACTAGACTCCTGGTCATGTAGAACTAGACTCCTGGTCATGTCATGTAGAACTAGACTCCTGGTCATGTAGAACTAGACTCCTGGTCATGTCATGTAGAACTAGACTCCTGGTCATGTAGAACTAGACTCCTGGTCATGTCATGTAGAACTAGACTCCTGGTCATGTAGAACTAGACTCCTGGTCATGTCATGTAGAACTAGACTCCTGGTCATGTAGAACTAGACTCCTGGTCATGTAGAACTAGACTCCTGGTCATGTAGAACTAGACTCCTGGTCATGTAGAACTAGACTCCTGGTCATGTAGAACTAGACTCCTGGTCATGTAGAACTAGACTCCTGGTCATGTAGAACTAGACTCCTGGTCATGTCATGTAGAACTAGACTCCTGGTCATGTAGAACTAGACTCCTGGTCATGTCATGTAGAACTAGACTCCTGGTCATGTAGAACTAGACTCCTGGTCATGTCATGTAGAACTAGACTCCTGGTCATGTCATGTAGAACTAGACTCCTGGTCATGTCATGTAGAACTAGACTCCTGGTCATGTCATGTAGAACTAGACTCCTGGTCATGTCATGTAGAACTAGACTCCTGGTCATGTCATGTAGAACTAGACTCCTGGTCATGTCATGTAGAACTAGACTCCTGGTCATGTCATGTAGAACTAGACTCCTGGTCATGTAGAACTAGACTCCTGGTCATGTAGAACTAGACTCCTGGTCATGTCATGTAGAACTAGACTCCTGGTCATGTCATGTAGAACTAGACTCCTGGTCATGTCATGTAGAACTAGACTCCTGGTCATGTAGAACTAGACTCCTGGTCATGTAGAACTAGACTCCTGGTCATGTCATGTAGAACTAGACTCCTGGTCATGTAGAACTAGACTCCTGGTCATGTAGAACTAGACTCCTGGTCATGTCATGTAGAACTAGACTCCTGGTCATGTAGAACTAGACTCCTGGTCATGTCATGTAGAACTAGACTCCTGGTCATGTCATGTAGAACTAGACTCCTGGTCATGTAGAACTAGACTCCTGGTCATGTAGAACTAGACTCCTGGTCATGTCATGTAGAACTAGACTCCTGGTCATGTCATGTAGAACTAGACTCCTGGTCATGTAGAACTAGACTCCTGGTCATGTAGAACTAGACTCCTGGTCATGTAGAACTAGACTCCTGGTCATGTAGAACTAGACTCCTGGTCATGTAGAACTAGACTCCTGGTCATGTCATGTAGAACTAGACTCCTGGTCATGTAGAACTAGACTCCTGGTCATGTAGAACTAGACTCCTGGTCATGTAGAACTAGACTCCTGGTCATGTAGAACTAGACTCCTGGTCATGTAGAACTAGACTCCTGGTCATGTCATGTAGAACTAGACTCCTGGTCATGTCATGTAGAACTAGACTCCTGGTCATGTCATGTAGAACTAGACTCCTGGTCATGTCATGTAGAACTAGACTCCTGGTCATGTCATGTAGAACTAGACTCCTGGTCATGTCATGTAGAACTAGACTCCTGGTCATGTAGAACTAGATTCCTGGTCATGTCATGTAGAACTAGACTCCTGGTCATGTAGAACTAGACTCCTGGTTATGTCATGTAGAACTAGACTCCTGGTCATGTCATGTAGAACTAGACTCCTGGTCATGTAGAACTAGACTCCTGGTCATGTAGAACTAGACTCCTGGTCATGTCATGTAGAACTAGACTCCTGGTCATGTAGAACTAGACTCCTGGTCATGTAGAACTAGACTCCTGGTCATGTCATGTAGAACTAGACTCCTGGTCATGTAGAACTAGACTCCTGGTCATGTAGAACTAGACTCCTGGTCATGTCATGTAGAACTAGACTCCTGGTCATGTAGAACTAGACTCCTGGTCATGTAGAACTAGACTCCTGGTCATGTCATGTAGAACTAGACTCCTGGTCATGTCATGTAGAACTAGACTCCTGGTCATGTCATGTAGAACTAGACTCCTGGTCATGTAGAACTAGACTCCTGGTCATGTCATGTAGAACTAGACTCCTGGTCATGTCATGTAGAACTAGACTCCTGGTCATGTCATGTAGAACTAGACTCCTGGTCATGTCATGTAGAACTAGACTCCTGGTCATGTAGAACTAGACTCCTGGTCATGTCATGTAGAACTAGACTCCTGGTCATGTCATGTAGAACTAGACTCCTGGTCATGTCATGTAGAACTAGACTCCTGGTCATGTCATGTAGAACTAGACTCCTGGTCATGTAGAACTAGACTCCTGGTCATGTCATGTAGAACTAGACTCCTGGTCATGTAGAACTAGACTCCTGGTCATGTCATGTAGAACTAGACTCCTGGTCATGTAGAACTAGACTCCTGGTCATGTAGAACTAGACTCCTGGTCATGTAGAACTAGACTCCTGGTCATGTCATGTAGAACTAGACTCCTGGTCATGTCATGTAGAACTAGACTCCTGGTCATGTAGAACTAGACTCCTGGTCATGTCATGTAGAACTAGACTCCTGGTCATGTAGAACTAGACTCCTGGTCATGTAGAACTAGACTCCTGGTCATGTCATGTAGAACTAGACTCCTGGTCATGTCATGTAGAACTAGACTCCTGGTCATGTCATGTAGAACTAGACTCCTGGTCATGTAGAACTAGACTCCTGGTCATGTCATGTAGAACTAGACTCCTGGTCATGTCATGTAGAACTAGACTCCTGGTCATGTAGAACTAGACTCCTGGTCATGTAGAACTAGACTCCTGGTCATGTCATGTAGAACTAGACTCCTGGTCATGTAGAACTAGACTCCTGGTCATGTAGAACTAGACTCCTGGTCATGTCATGTAGAACTAGACTCCTGGTCATGTCATGTAGAACTAGACTCCTGGTCATGTCATGTAGAACTAGACTCCTGGTCATGTCATGTAGAACTAGACTCCTGGTCATGTCATGTAGAACTAGACTCCTGGTCATGTCATGTAGAACTAGACTCCTGGTCATGTAGAACTAGACTCCTGGTCATGTCATGTAGAACTAGACTCCTGGTCATGTAGAACTAGACTCCTGGTCATGTCATGTAGAACTAGACTCCTGGTCATGTAGAACTAGACTCCTGGTCATGTCATGTAGAACTAGACTCCTGGTCATGTAGAACTAGACTCCTGGTCATGTAGAACTAGACTCCTGGTCATGTCATGTAGAACTAGACTCCTGGTCATGTAGAACTAGACTCCTGGTCATGTAGAACTAGACTCCTGGTCATGTCATGTAGAACTAGACTCCTGGTCATGTCATGTAGAACTACACTCCTGGTCATGTAGAACTAGACTCCTGGTCATGTAGAACTAGACTCCTGGTCATGTCATGTAGAACTAGACTCCTGGTCATGTAGAACTAGACTCCTGGTCATGTAGAACTAGACTCCTGGTCATGTCATGTAGAACTAGACTCCTGGTCATGTAGAACTAGACTCCTGGTCATGTCATGTAGAACTAGACTCCTGGTCATGTAGAACTAGACTCCTGGTCATGTCATGTAGAACTAGACTCCTGGTCATGTAGAACTAGACTCCTGGTCATGTAGAACTAGACTCCTGGTCATGTAGAACTAGACTCCTGGTCATGTAGAACTAGACTCCTGGTCATGTAGAACTAGACTCCTGGTCATGTAGAACTAGACTCCTGGTCATGTAGAACTAGACTCCTGGTCATGTAGAACTAGACTCCTGGTCATGTAGAACTAGACTCCTGGTCATGTAGAACTAGACTCCTGGTCATGTAGAACTAGACTCCTGGTCATGTAGAACTAGACTCCTGGTCATGTAGAACTAGACTCCTGGTCATGTAGAACTAGACTCCTGGTCATGTAGAACTAGACTCCTGGTCATGTAGAACTAGACTCCTGGTCATGTAGAACTAGACTCCTGGTCATGTAGAACTAGACTCTTGGTCATGTAGAACTAGACTCCTGGTCATGTCATGTAGAACTAGACTCCTGGTCATGTAGAACTAGACTCCTGGTCATGTAGAACTAGACTCCTGGTCATGTAGAACTAGACTCCTGGTCATGTAGAACTAGACTCCTGGTCATGTAGAACTAGACTCCTGGTCATGTAGAACTAGACTCCTGGTCATGTAGAACTAGACTCCTGGTCATGTAGAACTAGACTCCTGGTCATGTAGAACTAGACTCTGGTCATGTAGAACTAGACTCCTGGTCATGTCATGTAGAACTAGACTCCTGGTCATGTAGAACTAGACTCCTGGTCATGTCATGTAGAACTAGACTCTTGGTCATGTAGAACTAGACTCCTGGTCATGTCATGTAGAACTAGACTCCTGGTCATGTAGAACTAGACTCCTGGTCATGTAGAACTAGACTCCTGGTCATGTAGAACTAGACTCCTGGTCATGTAGAACTAGACTCCTGGTCATGTAGAACTAGACTCCTGGTCATGTAGAACTAGACTCCTGGTCATGTAGAACTAGACTCCTGGTCATGTCATGTAGAACTAGACTCTTGGTCATGTAGAACTAGACTCCTGGTCATGTCATGTAGAACTAGACTCCTGGTCATGTAGAACTAGACTCCTGGTCATGTAGAACTAGACTCCTGGTCATGTAGAACTAGACTCCTGGTCATGTAGAACTAGACTCCTGGTCATGTAGAACTAGACTCCTGGTCATGTAGAACTAGACTCCTGGTCATGTAGAACTAGACTCCTGGTCATGTCATGTAGAACTAGACTCCTGGTCATGTAGAACTAGACTCCTGGTCATGTAGAACTAGACTCCTGGTCATGTAGAACTAGACTCCTAGTCATGTAGAACAGACTCCTGGTCATGTAGAACTAGACTCCTAGTCATGTAGAACTAGACTCCTAGTCATGTAGAACTAGACTCCTGTCATGTAGAACTAGACTCCTAGTCATGTAGAACTAGACTCCTAGTCATGTAGAACTAGACTCCTGGTCGTCATGTAGAACTAGACTCCTAGTCATGTAGAACTAGACTCCTAGTCATGTAGAACTAGACTCCTGGTCATGTAGAACTAGACTCCTGGTCATGTAGAACTAGACTCCTGGTCATGTAGAACTAGACTCCTGGTCATGTAGAACTAGACTCTGGTCATGTAGAACTAGACTCCTGGTCATGTCATGTAGAACTAGACTCCTGGTCATGTAGAACTAGACTCCTGGTCATGTCATGTAGAACTAGACTCCTGGTCATGTAGAACTAGACTCCTGGTCATGTCATGTAGAACTAGACTCCTAGTCATGTAGAACTAGACTCCTAGTCATGTAGAACTAGACTCCTGGTCATGTCATGTAGAACTAGACTCCTGGTCATGTAGAACTAGACTCCTGGTCATGTAGAACTAGACTCCTGGTCATGTAGAACTAGACTCCTGGTCATGTAGAACTAGACTCCTGGTCATGTAGAACTAGACTCCTGGTCATGTAGAACTAGACTCCTGGTCATGTAGAACTAGACTCCTGGTCATGTCATGTAGAACTAGACTCCTGGTCATGTAGAACTAGACTCCTGGTCATGTCATGTAGAACTAGACTCCTGGTCATGTAGAACTAGACTCCTGGTCATGTCATGTAGAACTAGACTCCTGGTCATGTAGAACTAGACTCCTGGTCATGTAGAACTAGACTCCTGGTCATGTAGAACTAGACTCCTGGTCATGTAGAACTAGACTCCTGGTCATGTAGAACTAGACTCCTGGTCATGTAGAACTAGACTCCTGGTCATGTAGAACTAGACTCCTGGTCATGTAGAACTAGACTCCTGGTCATGTCATGTAGAACTAGACTCCTGTCATGTAGAACTAGACTCCTGGTCATGTAGAACTAGACTCCTGGTCATGTAGAACTAGACTCCGTCATGTAGAACTAGACTCCTGGTCATGTCATGTAGAACTAGACTCCTGGTCATGTAGAACTAGACTCCTGGTCATGTAGAACTAGACTCCTAGTCATGTAGAACTAGACTCCTGTCATGTAGAACTAGACTCCTGTCATGTAGAACTAGACTCCTAGTCATGTAGAACTAGACTCCTGTCATGTAGAACTAGACTCCTAGTCATGTAGAACTAGACTCCTGTCATGTAGAACTAGACTCCTGGTCATGTAGAACTAGACTCCTGTCATGTAGAACTAGACTCCTGTCATGTAGAACTAGACTCCTGTCATGTAGAACTAGACTCCTAGTCATGTAGAACTAGACTCCTAGTCATGTAGAACTAGACTCCTGGGTCATGTAGAACTAGACTCCTAGTCATGTAGAACTAGACTCCTAGTCATGTAGAACTAGACTCCTGGTCATGTCATGTAGAACTAGACTCCTAGTCATGTAGAACTAGACTCCTGGTCATGTCATGTAGAACTAGACTCCTAGTCATGTAGAACTAGACTCCTGGTCATGTAGAACTAGACTCCTGGTCATGTAGAACTAGACTCCTAGTCATGTAGAACTAGACTCCTGGTCATGTCATGTAGAACTAGACTCCTGGTCATGTAGAACTAGACTCCTGGTCATGTAGAACTAGACTCCTGGTCATGTAGAACTAGACTCCTAGTCATGTAGAACTAGACTCCTGTCATGTAGAACTAGACTCCTGGTCATGTAGAACTAGACTCCTGGTCATGTAGAACTAGACTCCTGGTCATGTCATGTAGAACTAGACTCCTGGTCATGTCATGTAGAACTAGACTCCTGTCATGTAGAACTAGACTCCTGGTCATGTAGAACTAGACTCCTGGTCATGTCATGTAGAACTAGACTCCTAGTCATGTAGAACTAGACTCCTGGTCATGTCATGTAGAACTAGACTCCTGGTCATGTAGAACTAGACTCCTGGTCATGTAGAACTAGACTCCTGGTCATGTCATGTAGAACTAGACTCCTGTCATGTAGAACTAGACTCCTGGTCATGTAGAACTAGACTCCTGGTCATGTCATGTAGAACTAGACTCCTGGTCATGTAGAACTAGACTCCTGGTCATGTCATGTAGAACTAGACTCCTGGTCATGTAGAACTAGACTCCTGGTCATGTCATGTAGAACTAGACTCCTGGTCATGTAGAACTAGACTCCTGGTCATGTAGAACTAGACTCCTGGTCATGTAGAACTAGACTCCTGGTCATGTCATGTAGAACTAGACTCCTGGTCATGTCATGTAGAACTAGACTCCTGGTCATGTAGAACTAGACTCCTGGTCATGTCATGTAGAACTAGACTCCTGGTCATGTAGAACTAGACTCCTGGTCATGTAGAACTAGACTCCTGGTCATGTCATGTAGAACTAGACTCCTGGTCATGTCATGTAGAACTAGACTCCTGGTCATGTCATGTAGAACTAGACTCCTGGTCATGTAGAACTAGACTCCTGGTCATGTCATGTAGAACTAGACTCCTGGTCATGTCATGTAGAACTAGACTCCTGGTCATGTAGAACTAGACTCCTGGTCATGTAGAACTAGACTCCTGGTCATGTCATGTAGAACTAGACTCCTGGTCATGTAGAACTAGACTCCTGGTCATGTAGAACTAGACTCCTGGTCATGTCATGTAGAACTAGACTCCTGGTCATGTCATGTAGAACTAGACTCCTGGTCATGTCATGTAGAACTAGACTCCTGGTCATGTCATGTAGAACTAGACTCCTGGTCATGTCATGTAGAACTAGACTCCTGGTCATGTCATGTAGAACTAGACTCCTGGTCATGTAGAACTAGACTCCTGGTCATGTCATGTAGAACTAGACTCCTGGTCATGTAGAACTAGACTCCTGGTCATGTCATGTAACTAGACTCCTGGTCATGTAGAACTAGACTCCTGGTCATGTCATGTAGAACTAGACTCCTGGTCATGTAGAACTAGACTCCTGGTCATGTAGAACTAGACTCCTGGTCATGTCATGTAGAACTAGACTCCTGGTCATGTAGAACTAGACTCCTGGTCATGTAGAACTAGACTCCTGGTCATGTCATGTAGAACTAGACTCCTGGTCATGTCATGTAGAACTAGACTCCTGGTCATGTAGAACTAGACTCCTGGTCATGTAGAACTAGACTCCTGGTCATGTCATGTAGAACTAGACTCCTGGTCATGTAGAACTAGACTCCTGGTCATGTAGAACTAGACTCCTGGTCATGTCATGTAGAACTAGACTCCTGGTCATGTAGAACTAGACTCCTGGTCATGTCATGTAGAACTAGACTCCTGGTCATGTAGAACTAGACTCCTGGTCATGTCATGTAGAACTAGACTCCTGGTCATGTAGAACTAGACTCCTGGTCATGTAGAACTAGACTCCTGGTCATGTAGAACTAGACTCCTGGTCATGTAGAACTAGACTCCTGGTCATGTAGAACTAGACTCCTGGTCATGTAGAACTAGACTCCTGGTCATGTAGAACTAGACTCCTGGTCATGTAGAACTAGACTCCTGGTCATGTAGAACTAGACTCCTGGTCATGTAGAACTAGACTCCTGGTCATGTAGAACTAGACTCCTGGTCATGTAGAACTAGACTCCTGGTCATGTAGAACTAGACTCCTGGTCATGTAGAACTAGACTCCTGGTCATGTAGAACTAGACTCCTGGTCATGTAGAACTAGACTCCTGGTCATGTAGAACTAGACTCCTGGTCATGTAGAACTAGACTCTGGTCATGTAGAACTAGACTCCTGGTCATGTCATGTAGAACTAGACTCCTGGTCATGTAGAACTAGACTCCTGGTCATGTCATGTAGAACTAGACTCCTGGTCATGTAGAACTAGACTCCTGGTCATGTATGTAGAACTAGACTCCTGGTCATGTAGAACTAGACTCCTGGTCATGTAGAGAACTAGACTCCTGGTCATGTAGAACTAGACTCCTGGTCATGTAGAACTAGACTCCTGGTCATGTAGAACTAGACTCCTGGTCATGTAGAACTAGACTCCTGGTCATGTAGAACTAGACTCCTGGTCATGTAGAACTAGACTCCTGGTCATGTAGAACTAGACTCCTGGTCATGTCATGTAGAACTAGACTCCTGGTCATGTAGAACTAGACTCCTGGTCATGTAGAACTAGACTCCTGGTCATGTAGAACTAGACTCCTGGTCATGTAGAACTAGACTCCTGTCATGTAGAACTAGACTCCTGGTCATGTAGAACTAGACTCCTGTCATGTAGAACTAGACTCCTGGTCATGTCATGTAGAACTAGACTCCTGGTCATGTAGAACTAGACTCCTGGTCATGTAGAACTAGACTCCTGGTCATGTAGAACTAGACTCCTAGTCATGTAGAACTAGACTCCTGGTCATGTCATGTAGAACTAGACTCCTGGTCATGTAGAACTAGACTCCTGGTCATGTAGAACTAGACTCCTGGTCATGTAGAACTAGACTCCTAGTCATGTAGAACTAGACTCCTGGTCATGTAGAACTAGACTCCTGTCATGTAGAACTAGACTCCTGTCATGTAGAACTAGACTCCTAGTCATGTAGAACTAGACTCCTATCATGTAGAACTAGACTCCTGGTCATGTAGAACTAGACTCCTGTCATGTAGAACTAGACTCCTGTCATGTAGAACTAGACTCCTGTCATGTAGAACTAGACTCCTGTCATGTAGAACTAGACTCCTATCATGTAGAACTAGACTCCTGGTCATGTCATGTAGAACTAGACTCCTGTCATGTAGAACTAGACTCCTGTCATGTAGAACTAGACTCCTGGTCATGTAGAACTAGACTCCTGGTCATGTAGAACTAGACTCCTGGTCATGTAGAACTAGACTCCTGGTCATGTAGAACTAGACTCTGGTCATGTAGAACTAGACTCCTGGTCATGTCATGTAGAACTAGACTCCTGGTCATGTAGAACTAGACTCCTGGTCATGTCATGTAGAACTAGACTCCTGGTCATGTAGAACTAGACTCCTGGTCATGTCATGTAGAACTAGACTCCTGTCATGTAGAACTAGACTCCTGGTCATGTAGAACTAGACTCCTGGTCATGT